>JAVGWX010000008.1:1816475-2278975 GCA_036924085.1 Ariolimax columbianus
AGACTCATCAGAGTCTGTATACAACCAGTTGCATTTGCATTACCCTGTATTACCGGGAAAATAAATAAAAGAAAAAAATTGAATGGAAAAGACACAAGAATACTCAGTAACCTATACTGGGAGCAAACTGTCACTCTGTAAGATCTGGAAGGCTTTACACACCATGTATAAGCTATACGAGGACTGCGACACTTGTGCATAATGACTGTCTTCTTAACATTTACACAGTACACATTTTTCAACAGATGGAGGAAATGCCAAAACTAAATATCAGTTTAGTGTTAGGATCTAATAAATAATCTTATATATTAGGATGATTCAGTTTTGCAGGATGGGGCTGAAAGTAAACAAGAACTACAGCCATTTATTGTTCAAGTAAAAAATAAGAGTCAAGTGTATGGAATGGGCATTAACACCGATAAAACAAAAACTAGAAAATGAGCAAAGTGGACTCGACAAATGTACAAAATAAAATAGATAGTAAAATACTGGAAGAGGAAAAATAGCTTTTCTTGGAAATATAGTGTTGGAAAAAGCAAAATGGAAATACAAAACCAATAGGTATGGCATGGTCATGTCTGTTTTCATCTACATGAGTCATAAACAGATATCCAGACAATATTAATATATATATATAAGAATGGGGCACATCTCATTAAAAAAAATAAAGGAAGCTTGGAGAAATTATTTTATTAGGAGTAAAAAGTAAACAGTCGGACAGTTCAGATATATTGATTGATCACATCAAAAGACATGACATCTTTCTGAAAACAATAGTAGAAGAAAATGTCAGAGGTAAACAACGCCATGAGTGGTAGATTAACATCACAAGATGGACATGGAAGCAGATTCAGATATGTGTACGTTGAATCAAGACTAGACATCATATTAATCCTAAATCATACAATCAAGGACAAGAGATGAAGATGGAATGATAAAAGGGCAGTAAAAATCCATTTCGACGACCTTCTTTGTAAAGATAGCACTTGAGTTGAACTAAATAATAGCGTTTTCATAAACAAACATTAAAAGGTAACGTTTAGGAAAGTTACATGCAAACACTCTTACAAGAGGCCTCTTTGAATGTGATACTGCTTGCGCTGGAGATCCCTTGTTACCATGGAGAGCAGCCATTAATAATTATATCCTTTTCTGTTCGCATAAGCTGGAGATGTTACAAGGGTAGACAATCATTGGTAATAATAAAAATGTTCGCTTAGGCATCTGAGGCTAGTTGCGTCGGTTGGACACATTCATGACCCTTCTGATATTCTTTCTTCTTTCCACACACTCTTGTTTGACTCTGTCCAACAATCACACTCTTGTTTCATTTGACTGTCCAACAATCACACTCTTGCACACACGCCTTCAGGGTGAGACCCTTCCATTGCACTTTGGTTGGGCTGGCTTCTGAGAGCGCACAAACCTAGCAAAGGTACATACAGACGCACACATACATCCAAGCACTGGTTTATGCGTCTTAATATCGCCCAATTGACTACGGTCTGGGGGGGGGGGGGGGGTGGAATAGGCGCGCCTCCGCCAGTAGAAACTAGTGAGGCAAACACGTAAAATAAAAAAAAATAAAAAAAATTCCAAGCCTCGTCCATGACAGAAGAGGATGTTGCTATTTGCTGGAGCCATGTTGTTCGAGGACGGCCTCTCTCTAAAATCCCCATCATGGTGACCTTCATATACTTGTTTTCTCCAAATGTCCGGAACAGACTCTTGTAACTTTGCATTATAACTTCTGTACCATCTCTCTTGAGATTGCTTGTACCTACCACTACCACAACATGACTTGTCGCTCGGCCACCTATCATCTTTATCTTCCCCTCTATATCCTCAATTTTAGCACCACCATTATACATTTTTTCCATTTTATGTTGTTTTGACAGATGTTTGCCAACCTCCCGAACCATTGAATCTCCTGCTATCAACACTGAACCCTCCTTTATTTTTTTGTAGTATCTTATGGGAAGGGGTTTTCTGGTCCAGCCATACAACATGACTGAACAAAGAAACTCGGCGTCGGTCAAGTGTTTCTGAGATTGGATGGAGGCCTGTTTTAGCAGAGACCTCTACGTTGCGGATGTAGTCATTCCATCGGATGTCCAGGATACGCCGCTGGTTGCGCATGTGAAAGGCTTCCGGTCTCGACATGTCATGTCTCAGCAATGTCCTGTCCTCGGAATCGAAAAGCAGGACTGGGACCACGCAGTACTAGGACTTCGCAGGACTGGTACCACGCAGGACTGGTACCACGCAGGCATGGTACCACACAGTACTGGGACCACGCAGGACTGGCAGAAGCGAACCCCAGTCATTAGTGCTCGAGTATAGATCGCACTGAAGCAGTGAACGGATGCTTCACAGATGTCTCCTCCTCCTCCTCACCAACCTCTTTTTCATGGCCGCCATTCACTCGCAAATAATCACATACATCATGATGCGCGTGCCTGGTTCCTTACAGATACACGAGCTAATCAAAGCTGCATGATATCATCACTTCCATTTAGTAGAGCCATATACTCCGTGGCGAAGTGGTTTAGCCGTCGGCGTCGTGATCAGGCGGTGTGGATTCGACTCCGGACTCCACCGTCTTTTTCACGGGTGCTTGATGTGGAGTCCCCTGCATCTCGTAGTCGCCGCCTAGTCGTCTTGTCCTTGACTTGCCACTGGGGTCGGGCGGCTCGAGACGAGAGAGTGAGGATAAAAAGTAGCGCAGTTAATCCTTACTAAAAATAGCGCTAGCAAAATAAATTATGCCATCATCGTCTACGATGGACGGCGGCCTTGACCTTTACTCTGTAATGCATAACTTTTCCCAAACCCCACATTCAGGAATACAATTTAGATTTGAAATGACTAGATGAATTAGATGATTTGGCTCTTCTGAGTACACGTGTTTACCCGGGAAAAGATAGACAGTCTACAAGCTATCCCAACAGATGGACCAGCATTTACAGAGGCCTGCAGATAAATGTTAAGAAAACAGAAATCACAAATCTCATATACACAACCCCTGATATCAACATTTTAATTGTTAACAATTTTTGTAACATTTTAAAAAATTTTTTGCGTTCGCCTTATTTCTCTTATCCCCAAGGCGGTGTGAGTTGCACTATGGTTTTTATTTTTCGCCTGTCGGCCCAGTGCATCCGACTTCAGCATGCATTTTATGTAAGGGTCTGCTTCCTCCTGCATTTTCTAAGGGTTTGCTTCCCCTGGATAACGGCCGGTGCTGTGATGGGGATCGAACCCAGCACCTTCGGGTTGTGCCACTTAACCACTAGACCACGCCGTCCCCCTGATATCAAAATGAATGGAACTATATAATAGAAGCTGTACATCACCTGACCTCTCGACCACAGCGACCCCCAGAAGACCGCAGAGTCTGCAGACAACCAGTTGTTCTATCATTCCAGTCGAGTAGCTTCGTCACAAAGTGACCAGCAGACGATTGAGATGTTCATGCCCCCCCCACCCCGCCCCCCCCACCTCTGAAGTCTCTCCTGGCGCTGGAGAGGTCTGGACTGATGGATCTGGGTGTGGTTGTCATTGGCCATCACTTTTCTTATCAGAGGGCCAGTACTGATCAGGGTCGCTGGTTTCACTAGTTCCGCTTGGCTGCAGCACCACTCCCTCTGCCCCCCCCCCTGCTGTTTACTTGTAAAGTGACTGCCCATTGCGAAGAGCCGTAATGAGGATGCTGTAACGGGGTTTTCATAGATTATCTGCTTGAGAAGGGGATGTGTATAGAAAAGGCTGGCTAGTAATATTGACGGCAAGCCGATATGAGCCGTGCTTGACGCTGGGAAAACAAATCAATAAAGTAAGTAGCATGTCATTTATAGAACGACGCCTCTTACGGCTCGGTGATTGCACCTTTCTCTCGATACCTGATGACACGAAGCGAACTGGTTAGATGAAAGGGAAGACAGCCGTACTGAGTTATATTCTACATGCTAGTAGTATACTATCATTTGTATTGTCCATAGTCTCTAATGAAGGCGTTTTGATAGCACCATAAGAAGTTGTTTTTTTGTACCTGCGACTGTATTTATGGGCTTATTATCCAATGTGTGTATGCTGTGACCGACAGCCTGAATTTTGTCAGAACCAAAGTTAAAATGATGATCAAAGGTACATAACCTTCAAACTTTGAATAAACGGGAAGACTTGTATTTGTCAAAGTTAGCTCCCCTCGACCAGCGTAATGCGAACATTGATAACCAAACTTTCTGTATACTGTTTATAACTCTCTTCCGTCTGGTGTAGGCGAATACCTCTCTACACAACTTCAGGTCCCAGGTATACATTGTCGTTTCCATTGTCCAATTATTATCTTCTCCGTCACCATATAGCTGTGTAAAATTAAATAACACGACTTTTCTGAAATTGATCATCGCTAAGTGAGAAGAGAATTCAGATCTACATGGCAATGTGTAACGATGAAAGCCGATATCATTTCTTACTTGACAGGTAGCGGGAGAGTTAAGTGGGCCCGACAGTTGAACAAAGAATAGTTGCACTGCAACCTGCTAGGTGTGCCCTAAAAGGTGACACAAGAAGGATTTGGCTTAAAACTGGCTACCCGATCTTGCTGAAGCTTAAGCCTTAACTACTTTTACCTGTGCTCCACAGGGAACTCAACAGATTTGTTGTTGGATAGGATGACTTGGTATGTGCTCCACAGGGAACAACATATTTGTAGTAGGATAGGGCGACGGCCTGTTCTGAGAGACGGACAAGGAAAGAGGGAGAAACAAACCCCACACGAACATTCCCAACATGTTTCTGTATTTCAATAAGACCAGTTATTGTAAGAGCCAAGACCGACAGATCCATCCCACAATACAACAAGTGTTCTTTGAAATAACCAAATCAACTGTTTGAAATGGATGTAATTTCGTCGTGATAGATACATAATACTCACACTTATACACACCCACACACATACAGACACACACCCGCACACTCATACACACACCTGAACACGCATACAGACACACACCCGCACACATACACCCGCACACTCATACACACACCTGAACACGCATACAGACACACACCCGCACACATACACCCGCACACTCATACACACACTCGCACATACACCCGCACACTCATACACACACACACACACCCACATACTCATACACACACATACACCCACATACACCTGCACACACATACACATACACCCGCACACACATACACACACCCACACACACATACCCGCACACACATACACACACCCACACACACAAACATACACCCACACACATACACCCGCACACACACACACATACACCCGCACACACATATACCCGCACACTCATACACACACACACACACCCGCACACACACACACATACACCCGCACACACATACACACACCCGCACACACACATACACCCGCACACACATACACCCACACACACATACACCCACACACACATACATCCGCACACTCATACACACACACATACACCCGCATACACATACACCCGCACACACATACACCCCCACACACATACAACCGCACACATACACCAGCATCACATAACACATACACCCGCATCACATACACACACCCACACACATACACCCACAAATACACACACACACATACACCCGCACACACATACACACACATACACCCGCACACACATTCACACACACCACATACATAAACCCGCATCACATACACACACCCACACATCAACCCGCACACAAACACACCCGCACATACACCCACAGACAGAGAAATAGACCTGTGTTGACGTTCAGCAGGTTGTCACAAACAAATGCCAGCTGAATCCTGGGGGAATGAACAGCGATGACGGAGTCCAGAAATGGCGGCTAATTCTGATGAGCGGAGAACTGACAGGAAATGAAAGTCTGCTGAGAACAGCTGCAACTCTTGGTCTCGTGTCCATACAAATCTGAGTGAGTCTAGACACAATTTCCTGCTAACGTATGACTCATCCTCTGTTTCTGATCCAGGTAACTTGACATGATTCTATTATCAGCAGACGATGACTGCCTTCTGGCCACAACAGATTTTTGTTCTATATTTCCGGAATGTCAACCAAGAAAGCTATCCAAGTCCCATTAACTTCCATCCGGCTTTTTTGGGGTTATCTTAAGAATATTCCCAATTTGTGGTTTCTTTCTGTTGAACCACATTACTATTACTGGTGCTTGTAGCATACTGTATGACAACTATTGTTAACATTACGATGGGGACAACATAATAGGTCAATCATATCAATCCTACTATATGGCTGTGAAACATGGCATGTAACTTAGAGGCTATGACCTAGTCTGGAGATCTTCACCAAGAGATGCAGTATACAGCTTCGTGGTAGATGGTCGTGTGCAATAACAGGCATTGACTTGAAGGGAACGAAGCGAACAATATAACAGAATACTTGGGACAGAAAGTTGGCACGTATAAGGCACTGCCCTACAATTATCCAGATTAACTTTGGCCTCAAATAATATGTGAAGAGGAGACCAACAAATAGATGGATAAGAATGGGTGAGGAGACCAACAAATAGCTGGATAAGAATGGACGCGGAGACCAACAAATAAATGTGGAAGAACAAGAGAGCGATATAAACAAAGTCTGACTGACAGACCCAACAAAACGACTCATGGTAATCCTTCGCCGTGCTGTTGTAATTCATGGCTGCAAATGGTGTTTTCGACTGATCCATTTCTTGAGCTCCGACTACGAGCACCCAGTTGCACATTGGTCTCTTCTACGACTAACCTTTGCCAGATGTCATTTGACCTGCACACTCATACGTGGATTCAAACCCAGGACATGTCTAGTTATTTCGTTGGGCCTCTTAATGTGGAAGTGCCATATTTACCTACCCTTTAGCTCTTCAATCTTCAGCTGTAGACCACAAGAAGACGGCCCAAACTAGAAATCGTAGGAGACTAACAATTGCAGCTCTGCGTTCATACGGCAACTAAGATGGTTGTTTAATATTGTGAGATCCGAGGATACCAGCTTGGACTGCCGAAGTTGTGTACAGCAAACACTTTGACCGCTGATACCAACTGCTGTCAAGTCAAGGTATCCACATAGACAGGCAACCAGGACCCGTCGCTCTGCCACCCATGTCCACGGTTGATAAGGCAACAGGCAACCAGGACCCGTCGCTCTGCCACCCATGTCCACGGTTGATGGCAACAGGCAACCAGGACCCGTCGCTCTGCCACCCATGTCCACGGTTGATGGCAACAGGCAACCAGGACCCGTCGCTCTGCCCCCCATGTCCACGGTTGATGGCAGAGTCTGAAGGACCAGGCAGGGCAGATGGAAGAAGGGGGCGTTTTGTCTCAGCAAGAAGTTGCGAGGGAGGTCCCAGTAACGACTCTATGAGGCGTGGGGTCGAATCCAGTGGTACGGAGTAGGCTTGGTGTGGAGTCTTGGTCAGTATGTTTCACATGAACCTCACGGGAGGTGGAGTCTTGGTTAGTATGTTTCACATGAACCTCACGGGAGGTGGAGTCTTGGTCAGTATGTTTCACATGAGCCTCACGCGAGGTGGAGTCTGGGTCAGTATGTTTCACATGAACCTCATGGGAGGTGGAGTCTTGGTCAGTATGTTTCACATGAGCCTCATGGGAGGTGGAGCCTTGGTCAGTATGTTTCACATGAACCTCACGGGAGGTGGAGTCTGGGTCAGTATGTTTCACATGAACCTTACGCGAGGTGGAGTCTTGGTCAGTATGTTTCACATGATCCTAATGGGAGGTGGAGTCTTGGTCAGTATGTTTCACCTGACCAGGACGTGACGTGGAGTCTTGGTCAGTATGTTTCATATGATTCTCTCGTGAGGTACGGTTTTGGTCAGTATGTTTCACATGAGCCTCACGAGAGGTAGAGTCTTGGTAAGTATGTTTCATCTGATCCGGACGTGAGGTGGAGTCTTGGTCAGTATGTTTCACATGAACCTCACGTGAGGTGGAGTCTTGGTCAGTATGTTTCACATGATTCTCTCGTGAGGTGGAGTCTTGGTCAGTATGTTTCACATGATCCTCGCGGGAGGTGGAGTCTTGGTCAGTATGTTTCACATGATTCTTTCGTGACCACGGTTTTGGTCAGTACGTTTCACATGATTCTCTCATGAGGTACGGTCTTGGTCAGTATGTTTTGGTCAGTGACCGCCTGCTGAATGAGGACACTGCAATAGATGAAGCAGCAATCCACAGGCTGCAAAGTTTCGACATTAAACGAGGTTCGAGCGGAGTGCGCCGCATGAGAGGACGGCGCAGGAGAGTGTACAACCAGCGAGCTACATGAACCATCAGCATCCATACCTTACGCCCTTTGATGAGAGAGACTGAGCACCTATGGGTATGCCCAGAGTGCAGTGACATTGATTCTTAGAAACAGAAGCCTTAAAATCTAATTATAAATTAAAAACACTTGCTAAAAATTCTTATGAGGACATTTTGGAAATGAAATCTAGATAGTTTGTGCAGGATTGAACCATGGCCATCTGTAGTCTAAACTACAGATAGCCAGGATTGAACCGAGTTGTGTCCACACTTTTAACGCCACATCTCAAAATGTAAAAAAATATTTTATATATAATAACGTTATGGAGACGTTTGTTTGTCCAGGAATAATCCACGGCCTACATAGACTATTTCCTGTATGAGATGTGGCATTCAGCACGAAAGTAATATATGGATTCTTGGACTTCTACTGGATGGAAAGAACTCGACACACAATCTAATTATATGTGTCATAATAGCTGGCTTCTGCTAAATCAGGCCTTAAGCTAACTGGCCCAAATAAAGGCCGCGACATCGTTGCCCTGCACGATCGCCCAATGTCTTTATATGATTATTAGTAGCTTAGCCAACGCCATTTAAAGCTATATAGAAGATGTGACTATAATTAGAATAGCTGTATCTAATGTATGTCCCTACAATGAATATGTCAAAGTAGTTGTGATGGGTCAGATTTGGAGGTTGCCTGTTGGAGACATGCTTAGTTAGAATGTAACAAGCAGATAAGGGACATTGTCGTTACAGCACGCAAAGAACACAAGAATCAAACATTGTGTACATCGTCATCATCTTTAATGCAAATAGTTTGACATCTCTGTATCATTGTACAACACTAATTCTGGAGATATTCTGTTGATTCAGGTGCAAACAGGCACACACACACACACCCGCTCGTGCCAACACTCCCTCACAGACAGAACAGGTTCGTGTTAGCACAGACAGACATACAGACAAACGTTCGTGTTAGCACAGAGTGGCAAACGCTCCTTTTAACATAAACACGCAAACAGACTTTCCCCGTGGTTGTCCATACACACAAGCAGACACACACATATCTTCAACACAATATATATAGCATTGGTCAAGTCGACATTTGTGAATGTCGAAATGTAAGATCGTCACGGAGATAAATAATGAATGTAACGATTTCCCAGCATGCAATATTATATGAACTAAACTTCATATTGGTCAGTTTCATGTTCTGATAATAACAAATAGCCATGTCGCAGTTACTACAAAAGCAAATAAACAAACATAACCTAGACCAACTGCAACCAAACGGTCTTCAATAGTGCTCTGGGAATATCTGACTCGTAGACTTTTTATGTTACTTGATTTCCAATTCTACTGCAAGCACTCACGACTTTGTTACCGCCGAGTGTTGTGTTGTCTTTTCTTGATTAAATGATTGAGTGAAGAGAATGTTCTGTCCTACCGAAATTACTCCATGGAATATGGACGTAACTTGATAGAACATCTGCTGGCTATATCTAGGATTGACAACGCATAGCTTGGACTTCGCACAAATTCTGGCCGCCTGGAACATATCAATATCTGAGAAAAACAGTACGAGAACACACAGACTTGTTACACAACAAATAACGACAGAAAATAGGTTCGTGTGGGAATTCATCAGAAACAAGGACATACAAAACACATTAAGTGACCATATCAAGTGAAGGTATCATGTGTGACAACAACTGGAAGAAATAGAGGACACAGAAGAGCACTGACAACAGATACAAAATATATGAAATAGGACCTGTGAAGAAGTTCTGGAATAAAGAAAACACCAACACAGAACATAGGTAACCAGAAACAAAAGCAATGGTTAAGGACAGAAAAATGAAGTCAGTTTGAACAGAAGCAAATTTAGAAATACTAGAGTCAAATCTCAGGAAATATACAGTGAAACAACAAGCAAGAGCATCAGAATAGATCAGATCAAATGTGTTGTCACAACAAAAGCAAATGTGAAAGATCTGTTCAAGAGCACACACACACACAATTTACAGTATAATACCAGCAAGTAAATGGCTTTATTACAGATGATGAAGAGATGGGATTAGCAACAGAGATGGGCAAATGAAGAGATGGGATTAGCAACAGAGATGGGCAGATGAAGAGATGAGCAGATGAAGAGATGTGATTAGCAACAGAGATGGGCAGATGAAGAGATGTGATTAGCAACAGAGATGGGCAGATGAAGAGATGAGATTAGCAACAGAGATGGGCAGATGAAGAGATGAGATTAGCAACAGAGATGGGCAGATGAAGAGATGTGATTAGCAACAGAGATGGGCAGATGAAGAGATGAGATTAGCAACAGAGATGGGCAGATGAAGAGATGTGATTAGCAACAGAGATGGGCAGATGAAGAGATGGGATTAGCAACAGAGATGGGCAGATGAAGAGATGTGATTAGCAACAGAGATGGGCAGATGAAGAGATGAGATTAGCAACAGAGATGGGCAGATGAAGAGATGAGATTAGCAACAGAGATGGGCAGATGAAGAGATGAGCAGATGAAGAGATGTGATTAGCAACAGAGATGGGCAGATGAAGAGATGAGATTAGCAACAGAGATGGGCAGATGAAGAGATGAGCAGATGAAGAGATGTGATTAGCAACAGAGATGGGCAGATGAAGAGATGGGATTAGCAACAGAGATGGGCAGATGAAGAGATGTGATTAGCAACAGAGATGGGCAGATGAAGAGATGAGATTAGCAACAGAGATGGGCAGATGAAGAGATGAGATTAGCAACAGAGATGGGCAGATGAAGAGATGAGCAGATGAAGAGATGTGATTAGCAACAGAGATGGGCAGATGAAGAGATGAGCAGATGAAGAGATGTGATTAGCAACAGAGATGGGCAAATGAAGAGATGGGATTAGCAACAGAGATGGGCAAATGAAGAGATGGGATTAGCAACAGAGATGGGCAAATGAAGAGATGGGATTAGCAACAGAGATGGGCAGATGAAGAGATGAGCAGATGAAGAGATGTGATTAGCAACAGAGATGGGCAGATGAAGAGATGGGATTAGCAACAGAGATGGGCAGATGAAGAGATGAGATTAGCAACAGAGATGAGCAGATGAAGAGATGGGATTAGCAACAGAGATCGGCAAATGAAGAGATGGGCAGATGAAGAGATGGGATTAGCAACAGAGATGGGCAGATGAAGAGATGAGATTAGCAACAGAGATGAGCAGATGAAGAGATGGGATTAGCAACAGAGATCGGCAAATGAAGAGATGGGCAGATGAAGAGATGGGATTAGCAACAGAGATCGGCAAATGAAGAGATGGGCAGATGAAGAGATGGGATTAGCAACAGAGATCGGCAAATGAAGAGATGGGCAGATGAAGAGATGGGATTAGCAACAGAGATCGGCAAATGAAGAGATGGGCAGATGAAGAGATGGGATTAGCAACAGAGATCGGCAAATGAAGAGATGAGCAGATGAAGAGATGGGATTAGCAACAGAGATGGGCAGATGAAGAGATGGGCAGATAAAGAGATGAGCAGATGAAGAGATGAGCAGATGAAGAGATGGGCAGATGAAGAGATGGGATTAGCAACAGAGATGAGCAGATGAAGAGATGGGATTAGCAACAGAGATGGGCAGATGAAGAGATGGGCAGATGAAGAGATGAGCAGATGAAGAGATGAGCAGATGAAGAGATGGGATTAGCAACAGAGATGGGCAGATGAAGAGATGGGCAGATGAAGAGATGGGATTAGCAACAGAGATGGGCAGATGAAGAGATGGGCAGATGAAGAGATGAGCAGATGAAGAGATGAGCAGATGAAGAGATGGGATTAGCAACAGAGATGGGCAGATGAAGAGATGGGCAGATGAAGAGATGGGATTAGCAACAGAGATGGGCAGATGAAGAGATGGGCAGATGAAGAGATGGGATTAGCAACAGAGATGGGCAGATGAAGAGATGGGCAGATGAAGAGATGAGCAGATGAAGAGATGGGATTAGCAACAGAGATGGCCAGATGAAGAGATGGGCAGATGAAGAGATGAGCAGATAAAGAGATGGGCAGAATGTTTTCATGAACTTTCCAACCTCCCCAGCTTGACAAGATTCCTCAGATAGTCAGTCTACAGAAGAGGAACTGCTGGGAGAAACCAAACACAAAAGAATAATATTTAATACAAATTACTTGGTAAAGTTTAGGAAAGAGAAGAAATACCAGCTGGTAAAGTTTAGGAAAGAGAAGAAATACCAGCTGGTAAAGTTTAGGAAAGAGAAGAAATACCAGCTGGTAAAGTTTGGGAAAGAGAAGAAATACCAGCTGGTAAAGTTTAGGAAAGAGAAGAAATACCAGCTGGTAAAGTTTGGGAAAGAGAAGAAATACCAGCTGGTAAAGTTTGGGAAAGAGAAGAAATACCAGCTGGTAAAGTTTGGGAAAGAGAAGAAATACCAGCTGGTAAAGTTTGGGAAAGAGAAGAAATACCAGCTGGTAAAGTTTGGGAAAGAGAAGAAATACCAGCTGGTAAAGTTAAGGAAAGAGAAGAAATACTTGAGGAAACATTTGACAGAGTATCCTTCTGGAAGTAGCTCATGCACTTATGGAGTGTCCCTGAAGTCCACTAACCTCATTAAGAAAATGTATAGAGGAATGAAATGTAGAGCTCTACTTGAAGGTGAAGGTCAGTTTTAAGAGATCTTCGAGATAATAGCACAAAACGTATTTGCTTGCACACAGATGAGCATCGTTATCTTATCTCAAGATGATAACATATCTATGTTGAGCTGATTGAATCCAGTCAGTGCTACTGAGGACGTTTATGTAAGCTGCTAGCCAGATGATATAATCAAACAATCATAAGAAAACATATTTCACAAAAATTGAGTTGGTCAGACTCATGAACATGTCTCTCTTTTGTACTGAGGCGGCAACATTTGTCAGCTGGATGGACTGGGTTCAAATCTCATCAACAGTTATTGCTCCTCTATCTTTTCTGTTGTTTAGAATAGGTGTGTTCCAAGTGCTTAAGAAATATATGACCTATCCATTGTTTTTCTACTCAATCTTTGAACACTGACATAGGATAAATTGGTATCATGCATTAAACATGCTTCTCTCTCTCTCTCTCTTTCTCTCTCACTATCTTCATCCAGAAATATATGACCTATCCATAGTTTTTCTTCCCAATCTTTGAACATTGACAAATGATAAACTAGATCCATGTATTAAATATGTTTCTCTCTCTCACTATCTTCATCCAGAAATATCTGACAACCTCTTATCTTATTATAATTAATATATAAAATCTGGAAAACAGTAAACACAACAGCTGCCATCCTCCATACTGTGGTAGAGCCGACCATATGCAGCACAAACCATACTGTGGTAGAGCCGACCATATGCAGCACAAACCATACTGTGGTAGAGCCGACCATATGCAGCACAAACCATACTGTGGTAGAGCCGACCATATGCAGCACAAACCATACTGTGGTAGAGCCGACCATATGCAGCACAAACCATACTGTGGTAGAGCCGACCATATGCAGCACAAACCATACTGTGGTAGAGCCGACCATATGCAGCACAAACCATACTGTGGTAGAGCCGACCATATGCAGGACAAACCATACTGTGGTAGAGCCGACCATATGCAGGACAAACCATACTGTGGTAGAGCCGACCATATGCAGCACAAACCATACTGTGGTAGAGCCGACCATATGCAGCACAAACCATACTGTGGTAGATCCGACCATATGCAGCACAAACCATACTGTGGTAGAGCCGACCATATGCAGCACAAACCATACTGTGGTAGAGCCGACCATATGCAGCACAAACCATACTGTGGTAGAGCCGACCATATGCAGCACAAACCATACTGTGGTAGAGCCGACCATATGCAGCACAAACCATACTGTGGTAGAGCCGACCATATGCAGCACAAACCATACTGTGGTAGAGCCGACCATATGCAGCACAAACCATACTGTGGTAGAGCCGACCATATGCAGCACAAACCATACTGTGGTAGAGCCGACCATATGCAGCACAAACCATACTGTGGTAGAGCCGACCATATGCAGCACAAACCATACTGTGGTAGAGCCGACCATATGCAGCACATAAATAACATGCATAAAGCCTTATCTTCTTCTTCTTCATCGATCAACTGATGCTATGCCACTAGCCCGGTGAGGTTCACAAAGGAGACTGCGTTTCAGGTCTTCGCCGGTCCCCAGCAGCTTTCCGAGCATGGCCGCTCCCCCAGGCCAGACGGCCTCTCTTTGGTCTGAATAGGTAGGTCAGTCCTGCAGATTATGTTCTGGTGTTTGCTTGGGTGCTCCACAACCGCACGTGGCAGTGTCACTGAGACCCATTCTATGGAGATGGGCCTTGAGTCTACAATGTCCTGTTCTGAGTCTGAAGATCTTTGCCTGCCCATCTCTGTCAAGTTTGTCTATGTTGTCATTTTGTGCAAAGCATGATCAAGTTGTAGGGAAGGGGATAGAGGAGAAGACAGGATGGCCTGAGCTGGCAGTCTCTTAATTTAGACACAGGTTCAAATTCCAGTACGACCTAGATTTTGTCTATTGGGGGAGGGGAGAATCACAAAATCTAGCCTACACACTGCATGGCAACTGTTGGAGCAAGCAGCCTAATTTCTCAGCCCCACACGGGCCCCAACAATTGGAAAAACGTGCAAATTATAGTTTTATGTATTTTTAAATTGAAAACATGACATAATATTCCAAGCCAGGACAAGCATACATGACTTAATACAAGACAATACAGCAGAGACAAAGCCATTGGATGAGCAAATTACAAGGGCAAGCTGACAAGAAGGTGTCCTGGTCATGACCCCATTAACAACAACACAAATAACAACATTTTTGTAAAGGTTCACAAAGACGTACAAGTCCATGTGACAATGAGCAATCAGTTAAATACATCATTCTGACATTCCTGGTTCAACTGAGTTTAACATCACATTTCAGTAAATCTTGCTAATACGTAAAAATGAATGAAACTGAAACATAAAAATGAATTTAACATGTTAACAAGTTAAAACTGAAATGAACATACATCAACAACTAGCTTTAACATGACACGAAAATCTGAATTAAAATCTGAAACATAAAGATACATAATTTGACTTTGCATCAAAGTTAAAAAATGAATTTCAAATAAAGTTATAACCAAACTTAACACAGAATTAAAATTGAGTTAATATGAAATGAGAAACTGACTTTAGCATCATGTTAAGATTGAATGGAGTTAAATCTGAATTTAACATGAAGATTCAGCATGTGTCTAGTTTGCAAAGATGAATTTAACATGAAGTTACAGCTACCTTTAAAACAAATAAAAGTTGACTTTAACATAAGTTAATAAATCAAATTGAAAACAAAGTTAGAACGCAATTGAACATGGCGATACCAGTAGAGATGTTTAGAACGCGACATTCATTTCACTCATTGTAAAGGCACAATAATTATTGTTGAGTCTTCCACTGACTCCCCACTGAACTCTCATGCCTCATCATGTCCTTTCTAGTAGAGCCATTTCATGAGTTTAGTCTTGCTTGAACAAACAGATCAGCTCTCAAATTCAACACTCCATCATTACCATCACTCCTGCACATGGTTACCTTATAGATCTTTATACAGAAGATTACTGTAAAAATTAGTGTTCAATTGGGAATCAATAGCCAGCTGTGTCATTCATCTTGACTCTGACCATGTGCTTGGTGTATTTCAGTTACAGTTTGTGAGAATTAAGTCATTATTCAAAGTAGTGCTTCAGGATGATGTGATTGATTTGTAGTCAAGTTGAAACTCAGATCCCAGACTGTAAGATCGCAGCTCAAATTCAGACCTCAGACTTTAGTTTAGAGCTGAAACTCAGATCCCAGACTGAAAGACCGCAGCTCAAATTCAGACCTCAGACTTTAGTTTAGAGCTGAAACTCAGATCCCAGACTGAAAGACCGTAGCTCAAATTCAGACCTCTAACTTTAGTTTAGAACTGAAACTCAGATCATAGACTGAAAGACCAGGGTTCAAATTCAGACCTCTAACTTTAGTTTAGAACTGAAACTCAGATCCTAGACTGAAAGACCGCAGCTCAAATTCAGACCTCTAACTTTAGTTTAGAACTGAAACTCAGATCCTAGACTGAAAGACCAGGGTTCAAATTCAGACCTCAGACTTTAGTTTAGAGCCAAAACTCAGATCCCAGACTGAAAGACCGCAGCTCAAATTCAGACCTCTAACTTTAGTTTAGAACTGAAACTCAGATCCTAGACTGAAAGACCAGGGTTCAAATTCAGACCTCAGACTTTAGTTTAGAACCAAAACTCAGATCCTGGACGAAAAGACCAGGACTAAAATTCAGATTACAGACTGAGAATTCATAACTAAATCTAGGATATCAGACAGTTATGAATTTTCAGCAGACTATGGGTGTTTTACCATAGTTTCAAACATCAGGCAGAATAGAACAATAGACAAATGTGTAATTTTGTGTGCATGGGATGCCTAGTTATGCATTCCTAAACAAAAGAAATCATTTTAAGTGTGTGTGCATGGGATGCCTAGTTATGCATTCCTAAACAAAAAAAATCATTTTAAGTTTGTGTGCATGGGATGCCTAGTTATGCATTCCTAAACAAAAGAAATCATTTTAAGTTTGTGTGCATATGATGCCTAGTTATGCATTCCTAAACAAAAGAAATCATTTTCAGTTTGTGTGCATGGGATGCCTAGTTATGCATTCCTAAACAAAAGAAATCATTTTAAGTGTGTGTGTATATTTATATACGGAACATTTTGTTCCGTATTTGTCTAAAATGAAGTCATTGTGTGTGTTTGTATTACGCAGTCCTGTACCCCATCCTTCACCCGACTTCCCTATCAAAGGAGGAAGAATATGTTCTAGATCGTTTCACTACATGGACTTACAAAAACAATTCTTGATAGAATGTGCAAATAATACATACAGTGAATCAAACATGACGTTGCGGTCATGACATGGTTGTACATATAATCTGACATGTAGAGGTCATACATAAAAAAGCTGTCACTCACACATTACATAAATATGAACAATCAATATAACCAAACAACATCTCATAATCACCAGTTATCGAGTATTAGATAAAAATATGTTTGATAAGCCATTGTTCTATTGGACCAATATAAATAATGTATATCATAAGCACTGATAACTCATAGGCATACACTAACAATATACACAGCTCAGTAAACAACAATAGCAGGTTATACTATAATCTAACAGTATAGACAAAGCAGGGACAGCCATTAGGAGGCTGCATGATATCATATCAGTAATAATTATAGCATACACACATTGAATATATAGAGCAGCCGATTGACAGCAAACAACTTGGTCAAATGTTCATATGATCATGTGTATCACTTAGGTGACCACATGATTCAGCTGCTTCTTTGCTGATTACATGAGATACTGTCAGCATCTGCACAATCATGGCTGACTAGGAAACACCTTCAAGGACTAGGGCAATCATGGCTGACTAGGAAACACCTTCAACACTAGGGTTATCATGTCTGACTAGGAAACACCTTCAAGGACTATGGCAATCATGGCTGACCAGGAAACACCTTCAAGGACTATGGCAATCATGGCTGACCAGGAAACACCTTCAAGGACTATGGCAATCATGGCTGACTAGGAAACACCTTCAACACTATGGCAATCATGGCTGACTAGGAAACACCTTCAACACTAGGGTTATCATGTCTGACTTCATGTAACACCTCAAAGATTAGGACAATCAGATCTGACTGTAAGATACAAGGACAATCATTTCTGATTTCAGGCAACACCTTCAAGATTAGGACAATCATGTCTGACTGTAAGATACACCTTCTTGGACAATCATATCTGACTAAAGGAAACACCTTGAAGATGGTAACAATCTGATATGACTACAGCTACCCATTCATGCTATGATATGTAAAAGTCAGGCATGAACTATAGAGGATCGTACTGGTAGAGAAAACAACAGATAAATAAGAAGACATGCTTGCCCAGACACAACAAGCAGAGACTGAAGATCTGAACAACGAGGAATGAGTCAAGGCAAGAATAGAGAAACATGTTACAACATTCGTAATGGATACAAATAATGACAAAGTTATAATGTCTGTCAGGGATTGAAAATAGTAATTCTTAATAATGTCTGTCAGGGATTGAAAATAGTAATTCTTAACTCTACAGAGGTGACAGAACGGTAATCTTTAGGATCAGCACAGGCCATGACAGATACCATCTGTTCAATAAACAATCTAAATATAAACTACGGTTGAATATGTATGTGGCACTGACATGATGATATATGTGTGTGTGGGTGGGGATATGCGTATGTGTAATTCTGTGTAGGGGTTTGACATGTGTGTGGGCATGTTTGAGTTTATATTTATATGTGTGTGGATCTGTGTGTGCATGATTGAGTGTAAATTTGCAAGTGGATCTGTGTGGGAATGATTATGAGTGTATGTGTGTGGATATATTTTTAGTGTATGGGCATGTTTGAATGCATATATGTGTGGATAAGTGTGTGCATCTGTATGAGAGTGGGTGTGGTGGTGTTCAAGTGTTTGTGTGAATGTGCACATATATGAATGTTAGCCTGTGTGAATGATTGCATGAATGGCCATGTGTGAATGATTGCATGAATGGCCATGTGTGAATGTTAGCCTGTGTGAATGTTAGCCTGTGTGAATGATTGCATGAATGGCCATGTGTGAATGTTAGCCTGTGTGAATGTTAGCCTGTGTGAATGATTGCATGAATGGCCATGTGTGAATGTTAGCCTGTGTGAATGTTAGCCTGTGTGAATGATTGCATGAATGGCCATGTGTGAATGTTAGCCTGCGTGAATGATTGCATGAATGGCCATGTGTGAATGTTAGCCTGTGTGAATGATTGCATGAATGGCCATGTGTGAATGTTAGCCTGTGTGAATGATTGCATGAATGGCCATGTGTGAATGTTAGCCTGTGTGAATGTTAGCCTGTGTGAATGATTGCATGAATGGCCATGTGTGAATGTTAGCCTGTGTGAATGTTAGCCTGTGTGAATGATTGCATGAATGGCCATGTGTGAATGTTAGCCTGTGTGAATGATTGCATGAATGGCCATGTGTGAATGTTAGCCTGCGTGAATGATTGCATGAATGGCCATGTGTGAATGTTAGCCTGCGTGAATGATTGCATGAATGGCCATGTGTGAATGTTAGCCTGTGTGAATGTTAGCCTGTGTGAATGATTGCATGAATGGCCATGTGTGAATGTTAGCCTGTGTGAATGATTGCATGAATGGCCATGTGTGAATGTTAGCCTGCGTGAATGATTGCATGAATGGCCATGTGTGAATGTTAGCCTGTGTGAATGTTAGCCTGTGTGAATGATTGCATGAATGGCCATGTGTGAATGTTAGCCTGTGTGAATGTTAGCCTGTGTGAATGATTGCATGAATGGCCATGTGTGAATGTTAGCCTGTGTGAATGATTGCATGAATGGCCATGTGTGAATGTTAGCCTGTGTGAATGATTGCATGAATGGCCATGTGTGAATGTTAGTCTGTGTGAATGTTAGCCTGTGTGAATGTTAGCCTGTGTGAATGATTGCATGAATGGCCATGTGTGAATGTTAGCCTGTGTGAATGTTAGCCTGTGTGAATGATTGCATGAATGGCCATGTGTGAATGTTAGCCTGTGTGAATGTTAGCCTGTGTGAATGATTGCATGAATGGCCATGTGTGAATGTTAGCCTGTGTGAATGATTGCATGAATGGCCATGCATGAGCAAATAATACAGCAAGCAGCAGTAGCAAGATCGAAGGACATTTCTCAGTTATCACAAATATTGACTGGGTTTGTCCATCATACACATCAATATAAAACATGATTGTACACAATACATACACACACTCATGTACAGTCAATATGTACAGTTAGCCCAAAGTGTACATTCAATAGACATTATTACAATATGACATACTAGCATGGGGCACTCTGGCTTTGTTGAGTTACCACAAATAGGTCCTGTCCAAACTACCGCCCTGAAGTGGACAAATTGAGCTTTCTAATACCTCAATCAGCAATGTGTTCCATGTTAGTTTGTATTTTGGAAGTGAATGTTGGAAAAACCTGCCACAAATTATATCTCTGCAGGTTGTGTATCTTTCAATGGTGAAACAAAATATAAAAAGGACTCTAATACTTGAGATGTGATCTTAAATAAGACTGTTAATGAAACACTAATAAAACACTGTTACAGAAACATATTAAATAACAATTGCTAATAAAACACTATTAACAGAAACATTATCTTAAATAACACTTTGCTTCTGCTCAAGATGGATGTGTCTGACCGAAAGGTGCAAATACAGCAGTTAACCTGTAAACTAGCGACACAATACATTCCGTTCTCCGGACTACATCCTTGCACTTGCAAAGCCCTGTGCAGGGTTTGGTAGCGGGAGATTGAGAACAAATGCAGAAGAAGAACCCTTTCCTAATAAAACACTATTAACAGAAACATTGAGGAGCACGAAGCCAAATGGTTCCGAGGCCTGCCTGCCGACAACGACGGCAGCGGTTCGAATCCCGGTATGGTATATGTTTTTTTGTTTGGGGTGAAATAAACAAACATAGCCAGCACACAGTGTGACGAAGCAGTCTGTAGTTTTCAGCCTAAAAAACCCATCGACTACCCCAGCAATGGGAAAAAGTCACACTTACATTAAATGTTTTTTTTAAAAACAGAAACATTATCTTAAATAACACTTTGCTAATAAAACACTACTAACAGAAACATTATCTTAATCCCCACCTGACTGACAAAGATGAAGCCACATCCGGAACTAATTAGATAAGGTTTTGTTTTGTCGATGTCATGAGATCCCAGCAAGCAAACAGCAATACGATGGATCAATGATCCAAACCTTTTCGGTTTTCGTGGAGCACAGATCTTCAACAAACTCATCCCAAGCACTCCTGTCCTCAGCAACCCATTTCAATTTGCTCCAGACAGCTGTATCTGTTTATGTGCGTTTTAAGCTATCTTCTCCATGTGTGCTATAGTATTCCTCTGTTTACCATGCCCTGGTTATTTCAGATCAAAACCTTCACTGCAATGGTCTCTGCTGGTTTCCTGAGTGCATATTCTATCCAATGCCAGGCTTTGTCCTTACCTCATATTCTATTCAATGCCAGGCTTTGTCCTTACCTCTCATTCCGGTGTTGTCTGGTTCTTCATAACACTACTACATTGATTTTATATTAGTCCCGTTGTATCTTCCTTATATTAGTCCCGTTGTATCTTCCTTATATTAGTCCAGTTGTATCTGCCTTATATTAGTCCCGTTGTATCTTCCTTATATTAGTCCCGTTGTATCTTCCTTATATTAGTCCAGTTGTATCTTCCTTATATTAGTCCCGTTGTATCTTCCTTATATTAGTCCAGTTGTATCTGCCTTATATTAGTCCAGTTGTATCTTCTTTATATTAGTCCCGTTGTATCTTCCTTATATTAGTCCCGTTGTATCTTCCTTATATTAGTCCAGTTGTATCTGCCTTATATTAGTCCAGTTGTATCTTCCTTATATTAGTCCCGTTGTATCTTCCTTATATTAGTCCAGTTGTATCTGCCTTATATTAGTCCAGTTGTATCTTCCTTATATTAGTCCAGTTGTATCTTCCTTATATTAGTCCAGTTGTATCTTCCTTATATTAGTCCAGTTGTATCTTCTTTATATTAGTCCAGTTGTATCTTCCTTATATTAGTCCAGTTGTATCTTCCTTATATTAGTCCAGTTGTATCTTCCTTATATTAGTCCAGTTGTATCTTCTTTATATTAGTCCCGTTGTATCTTCCTTATATTAGTCCAGTTGTATCTGCCTTATATTAGTCCAGTTGTATCTTCCTTATATTAGTCCAGTTGTATCTTCCTTATATTAGTCCAGTTGTATCTTCTTTATATTAGTCCAGTTGTATCTGCCTTATATTAGTCCAGTTGTATCTTCTTTATATTAGTCCCGTTGTATCTTCCTTATATTAGTCCAGTTGTATCTGCCTTATATTAGTCCAGTTGTATCTTCCTTATATTAGTCCAGTTGTATCTTCCTTATATTAGTCCAGTTGTATCTTCTTTATATTAGTCCAGTTGTATCTTCTTTATATTAGTCCAGTTGTATCTTCCTTATATTAGTCCAGTTGTATCTTCCTAAGCACCCATGGACAATAAAGTGCAAATTTAGAAGAAGATGACCACAACAGACATGAGCATGCACAACATAAACAATGTACAGTTCTGTCTCAGGTAGACGACACAAATCTGGCACTGGCTTCTATGATAAGCCCTGCCAAAGGACACTGAGCCTCAGGGTTTTCTCTTATTTCCTCAGTGGATGAATAAAGGAGATAAAGATTGAGCACTATATATGTGGATGTATCTGTGTGTGATCACTTGTGTGTGTGTGATGAAAGAACATGCGAGAAGACCCCAGTGTATATCATGATAAGGGTGCAGCCTAATATGCTGCCAATTGGTAACCCACGGGCTTCCAATAAAACATGATCACGAAACATCTACTCACATAAGTCCCAGCATTTAGGATGTTATTGACAATTTACATGATTAAAAATAAGCACAACAAAACATGAATGTTATCAATAAATGGTAATCAATATATTTCATCTAATGTAACACCAAATATCTCAATATTGTTATTATTTACATCAATGAAAGTTACCATGAGCATCAGACCATTAGAATCACGTAACACAGCAAGGATGGACAGTACATGGTGGCAAAGAGGGCCAAACACATATATCAGAATACACATGTTCTTTTGCTTTTGAGCTAGAGGCATTCGTTGGCAAAATCACTGCCACATAATAATACAAGACAATACTGCAATGTACTGTAAACATATTTATTTATGTTTCTAAAAAAGGGTTACACTGATCAAAGAGATATCAGTGGACATAATATCAGTGTTGCAAGCCTAGCCCACAAATCCTCAGATTATACGTCTGGTACCAAGTATGTTTTGTGCTACAAACCTAGTGTACTAATCCACAGATTATATGTCTAATACCAAGTATGTTTTGTGATACAGGCCTAGTGTACTAATCCACAGAGTATATGTCTGATACCAAGTATGTTTTGTGCCACAGGCCTAGTGTACTAATCCACAGATTATATGTCTGATACCAAGTATGTTTTGATCAGAAATGTTTGCTACCCTTGTCTTCATGACATTTTCATATATGAATACACAGTGGCCAATTAAAATGAAAGAAAGCTGATGCTGACAATCAGAAACAACAAAAATCAATATAAATACAAAGCAGAACATAGGATCAAATTAGGAGACCGCTTTGAAATGCGTTATTGCTTTTTAATCTGTTATACATGTTCCATCATTCATTATAATGGTTCCACATTTTGTTTGTACAACAGTTTCAATAATGTCTATATCTATATTTACTTGACAGTTAACTCACTCATTTAATGGTTGGGTGACTTGAAGTTACCGGCTTCAAAGATTCAGTTTGTTTGCAAAACACTTTATGTATCTGTGTTTATATAAATTATTCAACAAAAACTGATGTAAAAAAAAAACATAATAAATAAATAACGGCAGAAAAAGCTGGAAATTCTATTATATTAGGTAAAAAAATGACAATGTTTAAATTTGCGATGAATGTTAATGGAACAGTGAGCTAGGTCTAAGGCTACCCTCACCAAGCACTAACATTACTAGAAACAAAAATATAGTTGGTTTCAACATTATTAGTGCTAATTAGTCCTGCACATCTATATTAGGCAATATTAACTTCTCGACAAAAGATCACTATATGACAACTGCCTGGAACATAACTTCTCCAAGTATTTTTCTCAATCATTTAAAAATATTGTTGTTTCTGTTAGTCCCACCACCCTTTATCTGTGTCTTCTCTTTTGTTAACGACTACTGCTTCTGTTATTGTTAAAATGTAATCATTTGTCTTCGTGTACATTGTTTAAATTTAAGTGTTTGTAGATCTCATTCATTTTCTGCTGATAGCCACAAGACATCTGCATTTCCTAGACTTTATATTTTCTTCTCTTATTATTGCAAGTTCAAAAGTTTACATATTTGGGCCAAACCATAACAGAAGATGCTGGAAATGAGATAGAAATCAAGACAAGAAATACAATGGCAAAAAAAGGGCTTCAGAGAAAAACAGAAATTGTTAACCTCAAAGAATATCAGAAACAGAAATTGTTAACCTCAAAGAATATCAGAAACAGAAATTGTTAACCTCAAAGAATATCAGAAACAGAAATTGTTAACCTCAAAGAATATCAGAAACAGAAATTGTTAACCTCAAAGAATATCAGAAACAGAAATTGTTAACCTCAAAGAATATCAGAAACAGAAATTGTTAACCTCAAAGAATATCAGAAACAGAAATTGTTAACCTCAAAGAATATCAGAAACAGAAATTGTTAACCTCAAAGAATATCAGAAACAGAAATTGTTAACCTCAAAGAATATCTGAAACAGAAATTGTTAACCTCAAAGAATATCAGAAACAGAAATTGTTAACCTCAAAGAATATCAGAAACAGAAATTGTTAACCTCAAAGAATATCAGAAACAGAAATTGTTAACCTCAAAGAATATCAGAAACAGAAATTGTTAACCTCAAAGAATATCAGGATAGAGGAAAAGAATAATCGTCACTCAGACATGGCCAATTGGACTGTATGGGGCTGAAACATGGACTTTAGCCAAGAAGGATGAAAAAAGCTTGGAAGTGTTTGAAATGTGCTACCGTAGATTGGAAAGAGTGAGTTGGACAAAAAAAAAGATAAAATGCCAATGTACTCACTGAAGTGGGTGCACAAAGACACATATTGCATATGATACAAAAACTTTGGTTAAGTCGGCTGGGTCACAATATGAGACATGAAAGTCTTCTACAGAAGATACTAGAGGGCAAGATTCAAAGGAAGACGGGACCCGTCCATCTAAGATTCAATTGCATGCAGGGACATTAAAGTATGAACCTATGCTGAAATGAAGAGAGCTGCAGAGGATAGGGTCAAATGGAGAGACATGCTCAAACAACCTGACAACCAGTCTCAGGACTGAGCAACCAGATAATGATTATTGCCCTAGGTAACCCCATAGCAGACGTTACTGTATTGTACCAGGTTTTTGTTTGGCTTGATGTGGGGTGATCAGTCCCCTTTCTTGCTGCCTTGTCTTCCCTCCAAGTTAAAGAAAAGTACCAATTCATTACTGTATTGTACCAGGTCTTTGTTTGGCTTGATGTGGGGTGATCAGTCCCCTTTCTTGCTGCCTTGCCTTCCCTCCAAGTTAAAGAAAAGTACCAATTTATAGCTGGGTAGACTGAAGTGTGTCATTAACTATGAACAATGCTCAAACAATTCACTATTGCTATGCAAAGCAAGCACTGTCACCACTCTGCCACTTATTACTTGTGGTAGATGAATGATCTATTTTGGTCCCAATTTAGACTTCTGTCATTAGTGGTGTTCATAAATTATGATTTTGCCTGTTATCAACATTTACACTAACCATCTTATTGCCATAATGTTTGCACTAACCATCTTGATGTGATAACATGTGTTCAAACACTTGGACTGTTTCCTTATTCTGTGTATGCAACTATAATAAACTTTGGTTACATAAAATAATTTCTTTATGGTTATATAGAAGATGAATGTAGCATAAAAATGCATAATCATTTTATTGCTCAACAAGTGTCCTTGCAAGAACTGTTTTCAAATGAAATAATAAGTAATTATGATACTATAATGAAGCAATGCTTCGTACTTTTTCATACTGTGAAGTGTGGTTTTTATGTTTGTTGAGGCTATACACACTGATGCTACTAACTACAGGATAGACAGTGAATCTCACCAACACAACTTCTACTCGCCTGCAAATCCTTCAACCTGTACTATATCTTGACAGGCAAACAGCTCAATCACGTGTCTCTTATTTCATGTTGCGCCCAAGTCAGGCTTTGTTCAAATTGACAAATGATACCATATTTAGTATTGACTGCTGTTTTGTGTATCATTTACAGACTCATCAGCATCCTCTGAAAACTGTTATCTTCAGTGTGTAATAACCTGCAAAGCCAGGGTGTAAAATCATTACAACTTATAAACCCGTTATCACCTGTGAGTGGTAAGGTAGAGTAAAGCAGCAGAAAAGCTGAGCAGCAAACTTGACAGCAGGCTGTGACCCCTGTTGGTATCAGCATTGATAATTCCGCTGGTCTTGCTGACGCCCTGTCCGCCGCCATTGTTGTGTCTGCTGTCGATGACTTCACCGGAGTGAATGCCCTTGCCGGAGTTGTTGTCGTAGATTCCGGTCTGATCACGCGACTCCTGTGACTGGGCGGGGTAGACGGGCGATGGGCGGCTGGGAGCTACAGCACACAGTTCTAGGAAATATATAAACAGTGTGTTGTCATGGAGACAGAATAAGCATATGGGGGGAAAATATATAAACAGTGGGTTGTCACAGAGACAGAAGATAGTTGATTGTCAGGGAGACAGTAGAGAGCATTTATAGAAAAACAAATAGTTGCCATGGAGACATGAGAAGCGTGTATGGGAAATGCACATATAATGGGTTGTCATGTAGGTGGGAATTGACGTTTATGGGAAATATATACCAGGTTTTCAACATCGAAAATAGGTGGCGGATTTATATACTGAGAGAAAAAGAAGGGCAGATGGTACACGTATGTGTGCCATCCACAGAAGCAGACGAAGAAGATATATAAGAATTGTATGACGATTTGCAGTAGACCATAACAGAGACATGATAATAACGACAGACAGATTTCAAAGCGACAAAAAAGGAAGAAAAAAAACGGAAGGCGAAACAAGAGTGGTGTAACTCTAAGAAAGTGATCAGATCAGGCGCATCGTCCTCGAAAACACTATCAGGTGCTGTGACTCAGATCATCAACTTCTAGTCTCTGACATCAAGACACTATCACGTTCTGTGACTCAGATCATCAACTTCTAGTCTCTGACATCAAGACACTATCACGTGCTGTGACTCAGATCATCAACTTCTAGTCACGGACATCAAGACACTATCAGGTGCGGTGACTGAGATCATCAACTTCTAGTCATGGACATCAAGACACTATCAGGTGCGGTGACTGAGATCATCAACTTCTAGTCACGGACATCAAGACACTATCAGGTGCGGTGACTGAGATCATCAACTTCTAGTCACGGACATTAAGACACTATCAGGTGCGGTGACTGAGATCATCAACTTCTAGTCACGGACATTAAGACACTATCAGGTGCGGTGACTGAGATCATCAACTTCTAGTCACGGACATCAAGACACTATCAGGTGCGGTGACTCAGATCACTACCTTCTAGTCACGGACATCAAGACACTATCAGGTGCGGTGACTCAGATCACTACCTTCTAGTCTCGGACATCAAGACACTATCAGGTGCGGTGACTCAGATCACTACTTTCTAGTCACGACAATCAACACTATCACGTGCTGTGACTCAGATCACCAACTTCAAGTCGAGGACATCAAGACACTATCAGGTGCGGTGACTCAGATCACTACCTTCTAGTCTCGGACATCAAGACACTATCAGGTGCGGTGACTCAGATCACTACTTTCTAGTCACGACAATCAACACTATCACATGCTGTGACTCAGATCACCAACTTCAAGTCGAGGACATCAAGACACTATCAGGTGCGGTGACTCAGATCACTACCTTCTAGTCTCGGACATCAAGACACTATCAGGTGCGGTGACTCAGATCACTACTTTCTAGTCACGACAATCAACACTATCACGTGCTGTGACTCAGATCACCAACTTCAAGTCGAGGACATCAAGACACTATCAGGTGCAGTGACTCAGATCACTACCTTCTAGTCTCGGACATCAAGACACTATCAGGTGCGGTGACTCAGATCACTACTTTCTAGTCACGACAATCAACACTATCACGTGCTGTGACTCAGATCACCAACTTCAAGTCGAGGACATCAAGACACTATCAGGTGCGGTGACTCAGATCACTACTTTCTAGTCACGACAATCAACACTATCACGTGCTGTGACTCAGATCACCAACTTCAAGTCGAGGACATCAAGACACTATCAGGTGCGGTGACTCAGATCACTACTTTCTAGTCACGACAATCAACACTATCACGTGCTGTGACTCAGATCACCAACTTCAAGTCGAGGACATCAAGACACTATCAGGTGCGGTGACTCAGATCACTACTTTCTAGTCACGACAATCAACACTATCACGTACTGTGACTCAGATCACCAACTTCAAGTCGAGGAAATCAAAATAGAAAAGAAAAAGAAAATAATGAAAAGTACAAGACCAATGTAACGTCAGCTCTATACCACGAGAATACAGCAGAGAAGTCAACAATACAGCAGAGAAGTCAACAATACAGCAGAGACGTCAACAATACAGCAGAGAAGTCAACAATACAGCAGAGAAGTCAACAATACAGCAGAGAAGTCAACAATACAGCAGAGACGTCAACAATACAGCAGAGACGTCAACAATACAGCAGAGAAGTCAACAATACAGCAGAGACGTCAACAATACAGCAGAGACGTCAACAATACAATAGAGAAGTCAACAATACAGCAGAGAAGTCAACAATACAGCAGAGAAGTCAACAATACAGCAGAGAAGTCAACAATACAGCAGAGAAGTCAACAATACAGCAGAGAAGTCAACAATACAGCAGAGAAGTCAACAATACAGCAGAGAAGTCAACAATACAGCAGAGAAGTCAACAATACAGCAGAGAAGTCAACAATACAGCAGAGAAGTCAACAATACAGCAGAGACGTCAACAATACAGCAGAGAAGTCAACAATACAGCAGAGAAGTCAACAATACAGCAGAGACATCAACAATACAGCAGAGAAGTCAACAATACAGCAGAGAAGTCAACAATACAGCAGAGACGTCAACAATACAGCAGAGAAGTCAACAATACAGCAGAGAAGTCAACAATACAGCAGAGAAGTCAACAATACAGCAGAGTCGTCAACAATACAGCAGAGAAGTCAACAATACAGCAGAGAAGTCAACAATACAGCAGAGAAGTTAACAATACAGCAGAGACGTCAACAATACAGCAGAGACGTCAACAATACAGCAGAGAAGTCAACAATACAGCAGAGACGTCAACAATACAGCAGAGACGTCAACAATACAATAGAGAAGTCAACAATACAGCAGAGAAGTCAACAATACAGCAGAGAAGTCAACAATACAGCAGAGAAGTCAACAATACAGCAGAGAAGTCAACAATACAGCAGAGAAGTCAACAAGACAGCAGAGAAGTCAACAATACAGCAGAGAAGTCAACAATACAGCAGAGAAGTTAACAATACAGCAGAGAAGTCAACAATACAGCAGAGAAGTCAACAATACAGCAGAGACGTCAACAATACAGCAGAGAAGTCAACAATACAGCAGAGAAGTCAACAATACAGCAGAGACGTCAACAATACAGCAGAGACGTCAACAATACAGCAGAGAAGTCAACAATACAGCAGAGAAGTCAACAATACAGCAGAGAAGTCAACAATACAGCAGATAAGTCAACAATACAGCATAGACGTCAACAATACAGCAGAGAAGTCAACAATACAGCATAGACGTCAACAATACAGCAGAGAAGTCAACAATACAGCAGAGAAGTCAACAATACAGCAGAGAAGTCAACAATACAGCATAGACGTCAACAATACAGCAGAGAAGTCAACAATACAGCAGAGAAGTCAACAATACAGCAGAGAAGTCAACAATACAGCAGAGAAGTCAACAATACAGCAGAGAAGTCAACAATACAGCAGAGAAGTCAACAATACAGCAGAGAAGTCAACAATACAGCAGAGACGTCAACAATACAGCAGAGAAGTCAACAATACAGCAGAGAAGTCAACAATACAGCAGAGACATCAACAATACAGCAGAGAAGTCAACAATACAGCAGAGAAGTCAACAATACAGCAGAGAAGTCAACAATACAGCAGAGAAGTCAACAGTACAGCAGAGACGTCAACAATACAGCAGAGAAGTCAACAATACAGCAGAGACGTCAACAATACAGCAGAGACGTCAACAATACAGCAGAGAAGTCAACAATACAGCAGAGAAGTCAACAATACAGCAGAGAAGTCAACAATACAGCAGAGAAGTCAACAATACAGCAGAGACGTCAACAATACAGCAGAGAAGTAAACAATACAGCAGAGACGTCAACAATACAGCAGAGACGTCAACAATACAGCAGAGACGTCAACAAAACAGCAGAGAAGTCAACAATCCCTTTGGTGTGAGTGATTATGGCATAGTAGCAAGTATGAATGTTGAAGAACCTGCTTTGCAAAATAATAATATTTTTATCTGGTTATCAAAACACCGGAAGTGAAGCAAAAACGTAAAAATCATAGTAATATCACAGAGGCAAACGCGCTTGAAACTCGTTTAAGAAAAGAAAAAACTAAAACAATCTGGGACGGAAGTTAATAACACTAAATATATGAATAGCTCAGGTGAAATCAGAAGTGCGATTCTGAATGACAAGAAGCGATTCTGAATGACAAGAAGGAACACATAAAGGACACTTGTAATAAGATATAATAAGAGTCACAGTGGCAAGGAAAAGAAGGAGATGCTGATGCGTTCAGGTGAACCAGAACACTAACCGGTGAGAACCGCCATTACACGTAATTACGGACGATAAGGATAAAGCATTAACAGAGAGCAGGGTGTACTAGAGACGGAAGGAGTACTGCAGAGAAATGTATGACGACACAGTAAAAAGACACAACTTAACTCTTAAGAAGGAGTAAAAAGAACATGAACCAAGGATGAATGATGTCTGCTCAGATTAATGCCAACCTGGGAAACCCCTACGCTCAATATATTTACCCCCCTTTAAATTTTCAAGCAGTTACGGTTATTTGCTCCAACCCCAAGCAACAACCAATTCTAGCTGCGACCGAAGTCGCATCCCAATGATCGACTTCCAGCTATTCAAAATTACTATCATGTTCAACTTTTATTTTTTTGGTTTTGTATCCGTAATTATCCAAGCTCAGACGATCAATGTTTGCCTAATGCACTCTGTTCGTCCATGTTGTCCTAGGCATCGAATTCTCTGAAGTTTAGCATGTTAATTATCTTTGACAATTCTATGCTTACAAATCCAAGACGTTTTTATTGAGGGAGGAGGGAGGAAAAAGCAACTGGCGACTGAATACCATGCAAGAGAAGGCTATGTGAGCCATTGCAGTGGAGCTGGTTACCAATAGCAACTGAACAGCAAACAACATGTTACAATGCAGTTGGACACAAAGGTATTCATCAAGGACTGGATACACGAAAACGGCACAAAAGAAAATAGTAATCTAAGCAAAACGAGTACAAACATACAGTCAATAGGAAATTGAAAATGTTTCTTTGAAGTGAAAAAAAAAATCGCCATTATTTTCGTTTGCATATATTCGTCACAGTACGACAGACAACTAGGACATGCACTCGTTGTGATGTCATATATTGACAAGTCTGTCAGTGACCTCACGTCCAAGCTGTACGTTAACCTGGCCAGCTGTTCACACATTGTATGTGTCAATACAGGAGTACGTGTTGTTCGTCAATGGTTTACCTGGGGCCCAAGATGCAGCCCAGTGAATGCGCTGACAGCAGCCAGCGACTCATAGCTGGGGCTTGCATCAAGATCAGCCAACCATAGCTGACAGCAGCCAGCGACTCATAGATGGGGCTTGCATCAAGATCAGCCAACCATAGCTGACAGCAGCCAGCGACTCATAGCTGGGGCTTGCATCAAGGTCAGCCAACCACAGCTGACAGCAGCCAGCGACTCATAGCTGGGGCTTGCACCGGGTCAGCCTACCATAGCGGACTAAGACAATATTTCGCCTCCAAGCGGGAGCCATGGCAACAGACAGCCTACACTAGTGTAGGACAGGCTAAGCAAATAGGGATCGCTGTAGGAGGAAGGCAAACCCGGTTTTAAAAATAGCCTGCTGAAAACGGATGTGTCGGACCGAAAGGCGCATATATCCAAGTTTCGCTGTAAGTTGTAACCATTACAGTTGACCATGGTTGTATCACACCGTCCTTTTCAGACGAGCACCGACAAAAGATGAAGAATGGTTTCCCTTTCTTTGTGGCGAAGTTAGGCCGACTTCAGTCTCAGATATCGTTTGGTGAAATGAGCAGTGCACGAGCTGCAGCGGTCAGCGATCCATAGCTGACTCCTAGCGTCAGGGCCAATGACCCATAGCTGACTCCTAGCGTCAGGGCCATTGACCCATAGCTGACTCCTAGCGTCAGGGCCAATGATCCATAGCTGACTGCTAGCGTCGATGCCAGTGACCAATAGCTGACTGCTAGCGTCGGGGCCAGTGACCAATAGCTGACTGCTAGCGTCAGGGTCAGTGATCCATAGCTGACTGCTAGCGTCAGGGTCAGTGATCCATAGCTGACTCCTAGCGTCAGGGCCAATGACCCATAGCTGACTGCTAGCGTCAGGGTCAGTGATCCATAGCTGACTGCTAGCGTCGGGGCCAGTGACCAATAGCTGACTGCTAGCGTCAGGGTCAGTGATCCATAGCTGACTGCTAGCGTCGGGGCCAGTGACCAATAGCTGACTGCTAGCGTCGGGGCCAGTGACCAATAGCTGACTGCTAGCGTCGATGCCAGTGACCAATAGCTGACTGCTAGCGTCGGGGCCAGTGACCAATAGCTGACTGCTAGCGTCGATGCCAGTGACCAATAGCTGAATGCTAGCGTCAGGGTACCCAAAAATGCCTGCTGAAGTTTGATGTGTCGAACCGAAAAGTTCAAATATCGCAGTCAAGCTGCACGTGAACTACAACAGAACGCATTCCGTTCTCATGACACCATCCTACTACTTGCAAATCAATTTGAATAGTTTGGTAGCGCTAGTTTGAGAAAGAACGAAGAAGATGAAGAAGAAGAAGAAGAAGATGTGTTTTAGGTTACATGTTAAATGCAAGAGCCTACTTACTGCTGGGAGATTTGATGATGAACTCCACTGGACGACCGAGCACGTGCAGTCTCTCGTTCCCACAGGATGGATCTGCTTCCAGCTCGTATCCGTTGGCCGTGACCTTGTACACCTTTGTGGAGCAGAAGAATACAGCTAGTTGATGGGAAGAGGCCAAGACTGGGGACTATATGATGTTACTACATTCATAAGCAGGTCCAAGCGAAAGCCTGGTCAAGGACACACATAAGGCAGTCCAGGACAGCGCCACACAGCTTCAGGTGGTAAGAATGCGGCCAACGATAGTTTGTTAGTGACGACCATTACAAGGCAAGCATTTCTCTGTATTCGGAAAATATTTAACGACATAAAATAAGGTTCTGGTAACCTGATAAGTTTGGTGTACAAGGCGGCTCAACGAGGTTGTGTAGGTAAAACCATTGCTGTTGGAACAGCCACTGCTTCCTCCTTCCTCTTTTCTCCTTCCTTCTTCTTCTTCTTTATCTTCTTCTTCTTCGATCAACTGATGCTATGTTTCTAGTCCGGTGAGGTTCACGATCAACTAATGCTGTGTTTCTAGTCCGGTGAGGTTCACGATCAACTGATGCTATGCTTCTAGTCCAGTGAGGTTCACGATCAACTGATGCTATGCTGCTAGGCCGGTGAGGTTCACGATCAACTGATGCTGTGCTGCTAGGCCGGTGAGGTTCACGAAGGAGGTTGTGCGTGTCGGGTCCCCGTGGCTGTTCGAGCATGGTCGTTCGCCTGGGACAAACTTCTTTGGTCTGCATAAGTTGAGTAGTTCTACAATATATGTTCTGGCGTTTGCTTGGATGATCCGCAATCGCTCAAGGTGATGTCTTTAAAATCCAGTCTGTAGAAGTGAGCCTTGAGTCTACGATGTCCCGTTCTGAGTCTGGATATTTCTGTCCATCTCAACCAAGTTTGTCTATGCTGTCACTTTCTGGCTTGTATTCTTTGTTCTGATCTCTCTATTCCGTCGTCATGGATCGTTTGATGAGTGTCTTTGCTTCCTTATAACTCTGTGGATGGGGAATCTGCGTGCTGCTACTTTCGGTTTTTGAGAGCTCATCTGCTTTCTCGTTCCCATAGACCCCACAGTGGACAGGAATCCATTGTAGGACAAACTATAATTTTTGGGGGACAGCAATCAGATGTTATATTCTATTTCGTGCGAGAGTCTATCTTGTTTGGGGCTTGAGATGGCTTGGAGTACACTCCTGGAGTCTATCTTGTTTGGGGCTTGAAATGGCTTGGAGTACACTCCTGAAGTCTATCTTGTTTGGGGCTTGAGATGGCTTGGAGTACACTCCTGGAGTCTATCTTGTTTGGGGCTTGAAATGGCTTGGAGTACACTCCTGGAGTCTATCTTGTTTGGGGCTTGAAATGGCTTGGAGTACACTCCTGGAGTCTATCTTGTTTGGGGCTTGAAATGGCTTGGAGTACACTCCTGAAGTCTATCTTGTTTGGGGCTTGAAATGGCTTGGAGTACACTCCTGGAGTCTATCTTGTTTGGGGCTTGAAATGGCTTGGAGTACACTCCTGAAGTCTATCTTGTTTGGGGCTTGAGATGGCTTGGAGTACACTCCTGGAGTCTATCTTGTTTGGGGCTTGAAATGGCTTGGAGTACACTCCTGGAGTCTATCTTGTTTGGGGCTTGAAATGGCTTGGAGTACACTCCTGGAGTCTATCTTGTTTGGGGCTTGAAATGGCTTGGAGTACGCTCCTGGAGTCTATCTTGTTTGGGGCTTGAGATAGCTTGGAGTACACTCCTGGAGTCTATCTTGTTTGTGGCTTGAGATGGCTTGGTGTAGACTCCTGGAGTCTATCTTGTTTGGGGCTTGAAATGGCTTGGAGTACACTCCTGGAGTCTATCTTGTTTGGGGCTTGAAATAGCTTGGTGTAGACTCCTGGAGTCTATCTTGTTTGGGGCTTGAAATAGCTTGGTGTAGACTCCTGGAGTCTGATAGAATGACTGTTTTCCTTGTAGCTATGTTTTGGCTGATAATAATCTGAGTTGCTGCATAAATAGCTTTTACTTCAGCTCTGAACTTGGTACAAGTCTCTCCTGCTGGTACAAGTCTCTCCTGCTGGTACAAGTCTCTCCTGCTGGTACAAGTCTCTCCTGCTGGAACAGGTCTCTCCTGCTGGTATGGAGTAGTTTTTCTATGTTGAAGTGTGCGATATTGATTCCACTGCCTTCCATTTTTGCGATGTACGCCCTGTAATCTGTGTACACGTGACCAAGAGCTGCTAGGGTACTGTCTCTTGAGCTCCTGTAGAATATGGATTTGTCGTTCTTTTGATAAATGCCCCCATTTATCTTGGTTATGTATGTCACGCTAACATTTAGTGCCACATGTCACGCTAACATTTAGTGGCACATGCCACGCTAACAGTTAGGGGCACATGTCACGCTAACAGTTAGTGGCACATGTCACGCTAACAGTTAGTGGCACATGTCACGCTAACAGTTAGTGGCACATGCCACGCTAACAGTTAGGGGCACATGTCACGCTAACATTTAGTGGCACATGTCACGCTAACAGTTAGTGGCACATGTCAATCTAACAGTTAGTGGCACATGTTACTCTAACAGTTAGTGGCACATGTCTCGCTAACAGTTAGTGGCACATGTCTCGCTAACAGTTAGGGGCACATGTCAGACTAATATTTTCATAAATTCCACTCTGTTGTGTGTGTGTGTATATGCGTGTCTAAGCACATGTGTGTGTGCGTGTGTATGTATGTATGTCCGTATGTATGGCTTATGTCCACTCGTATTCCTCGACACTAACCAGACAATCAGCTGCCCTTCTCAGGTCTCCAACACGTCCTGCAATGACGTAGGTCCGGTCACCTTCCGTCCAGTTGGCGTAGCACTGAAGGACATCAGCTGTGAGATAAACATAAGGGGGGGGGGGGCACATCAGATCTGGCTGGTGGACCGACACACACTCATCACGTGATTACTGCAGACTCCTGGGTAATCTTTGTGTGACTTCCATGTATAATCAGGGTTCTTACATACACAGCTAGGACAGGCAGACACACAGCTAGGGCAGGCAGACACACAGCTAGGGCAGGCAGACACACCGCTAGGACAGGCAGACACACAGCTAGGACAGGCAGACACACAGCTAGGGCAGGCAGACACACAGCTAGGACAGGAAGACACACAGCTAGGACAGGCAGACACACAGCTAGGACAGGCAGACATACACACAGCTAGGACATGCAGACATACACAGCTAGGACAGGCAGACAGACACAGCTAGGACAGGCAGACATACACAGCTAGGACAGGCAGACACACACAGCTAGGACATGCAGACATACACAGCTAGGACAGGCAGACAGACACAGCTAGGACAGGCAGACATACACAGCTAGGACAGGCAGACAGACACACAGCTAGGGCAGGCAAACACACACAGCTAGGCCAGTCAGACAGACAGGTAGGGCAGGCAGACAGACAGCTAGAGCAGGCAGACATACAGCTAGGGCAGGCAGACATACACAGCTAGGGCAGGCAGACACACAGCTAGGGCAGGCAGACACACAGCTAAGGCAGGCAGACAGACACAACTAGGACAGGCAGACAGACACAGCTAGGGAAGACAGACAGACACAGCTAGGGCAGGCAGACAGATAGACAGCTAGGACAGGCAGACAGACACACAGCTAGGGCAGGCAGACAGATAGACAGCTAGGGCAGGCAGACAGATAGACAGCTAGGGCAGGCAGACATATAGCTAGGCCAGGCAGACATACACACAGCTAGGACATGCAGACATACACAGCTAGGACAGGCAGACAGATACACAGCTAGGGCAGGCAGACAGACAGCTAGGGCAGGCAGACATACACAGCTAGGACAGGCAGACAGACACAGCTAGGACAGGCAGACATACACAGCTAGGGCAGGCAGCCACACACAGCTAGGGCAGGCAGCCACACACAGCTAGGGCAGGCAGACAGACAGCTAGAGCAGGCAGAAAGACAGCTAGAGTAGGCAGACAGACACACAGCTAGGGGAGTCAGACAGACACACAGCTAGTTCAGGCAGACATACACAAAGCTAGAGCAGGCAGACACACACAGCTAGGACAGACAGACAGACACACAACTAGGACAGGCAGACAGACACACAGCTAGGGCAGGCAGACAGACACACAGCTGGGGCAGACAGACAGACACAGCTAGGGAAGACAGATACACAGCTGGGGCAGAAAGACAGACACAGCTAGGGCAGACAGACAGACACACGTGTACACACAGCTAGGGCAGGCAGACACACAGCTTGGGCAGACAGACAGACACACGTGTAGACACAGCTGGGGCAGGTAGACAGGTAGGAGGATAGACACGCAGACAGAGCAAACGAAAGTTCATGTCATCTATAATTTATTCTCTCTCTCTCTCTCTCTCTCTCTATATATATATATATATATGTGTATGTGTGTGTGTGTGTGTGTATTAATATACATACCCGCCCGCACACACAGACACAAACATACATACACCCGTACACCTGTATCTACCTATAAAAGTCAGTATCGTATCCTGTACAGAACGTGGCTCCTACAAGCGTACACCTGTACCTACCTATACAAGTCAGTATTACGTCCTGTACAGAATGTGGCTCTTTACACCACCCACCTGTTTGACTGTTATAAGTTTCTTGGCAGGTGTACAGTACAGTAGGTTGCCATTACTTCCCGAACGTGGGGGAGCGATCGCATTGAGTATAAAATTACGTGTCTGCCAAACTGGACACTGCTGGATTCGAACTTGATGGGTTGGTATTGTGAAACAGACGCTTCACTCTAAGCTCACGACCAATAACATATTTCGACATACGAGTAGGTAGGTAGATGGGTAGGAAGGTAGATATGTAGATAGGTAAAAGGTAGATAAGTAGATGGGTAGGAAGATATATAGGTAGGTAAAGTAGATATGTAGACAGGTAAGTAGGTAGGTAGACCGGTAAGTAGGTAGATATACAGGTAAGTAGGTAGGTAGACCGGTAAGTAGGTAGATATACAGGTAAGTAGGTAGGTAGACATGTAAGTAGGTAGGTAGACAGGTAAGTAGGTAGGTAGGTAAGTAGGTATGTAGACAGATATGTAGGTAGGTAGACAGGTAAGTACGTAGACAGGTAAATAGGTAGGTAGACAGGTAAGTAGGTAGGTTGACAGGTAAGTAGGTAGGTAGATATCCTTTTTGCTATCTCTGACAACATTAAATCAATGATTTTAAGTACCACTAACCTGACTCCCCTCCTGGACACCTTCCGTCTACCACAATTTCAGACTCACGGGAGCAGCCTATGTCCAGTTGACCTATGCACTCTGAACTTTTCTGAGCGTAAGAGTAGACACCAGGCAATGGGCATGCCTTGGTCGGGGAGTCCCAGGCTGTGGACGAAGGGCGCTAAGGTTAACAACACGATTGAGATCCAGTTGGAGCATGGTGACGAAATATAGTATGCTTATGATAATGGTAACATGGTTACAAGATCAGTCTCTCCAGCCTGACACGTTGCCGAGCAGGGGATATAAGTCAGATCAAATCCGAGCAGGACACATTGCCGAGCTGGGGATAGAAGTCAGATCAAATCCGAGCAGGACACATTGCCGAGCTGGGGATAGAAGTCAGATCAAATCCGAGCAGGACACATTGCCGAGCAGGGGATAGAAGTCAGATCAAATCCGAGCAGGACACATTGCCGAGCAGGAGATAGAAGTCAGATCAAATCCGAGCAGGACACATTGCCGAGCTGGGGATAGAAGTCAGATCAAATCCGAGCAGGACACATTGCCGAGCTGGGGATAGAAGTCAGATCAAATCCGAGCAGGACACATTGTCGAGCAGGGGATAGAAGTCAGATCAAATCCGAGCAGGACACATTGCCGAGCTGGGGATAGAAGTCAGATCAAATCCGAGCAGGACACGTTGCCGAGCTGGGGATAGAAGTCAGATCAAATCCGAGCAGGACACATTGCCGAGCTGGAGATAGAAGTCAGATCAAATCCGAGCAGGACACATTGCCGAGCTGGGGATAGAAGTCAGATCAAATCCGAGCATGACACATTGCCGAGCTGGGGATAGAAGTCAGATCAAATCCGAGCAGGACACATTGCCGAGCTGGAGATAGAAGTCAGATCAAATCCGAGCAGGACACATTACCGAGCTGGGGATAGAAGTCAGATCAAATCCGAGCAGGACACATTGCAGAGTAGGGGCTAGTCAAAGATCGATCAAATCCGGGCAGGACACATCGCAGAGTAGGGGGCTAGTCAAAGATCGATCAAATCCGGGCAGGACACATCGCAGAGTAGGGGGCTAGTCAAAGATCGATCAAATCCAAGACGGAGTTAGTTAGTAAGTTAGTTGTCCATCTCAAGTGAAGATGGTGCCAGCGCCAGAAATGTTTTTTTTTAGATGCGACCACATATAACTGTACAGTCTGATCTGAGCGTGAGAATCTCTGCCGAACGTAGGGTACGCGTGAACAGCGTCAGATTTGCATTATGTCCTTTCGTGCAGCTAGATTTTCCTGCGTCACAGTAATGGTTCTCTTCTCAGCGCTGGGAACACCACGTGTGATCAGTGCACCAGGATGTACGGTTCGGAGCAAGCAGCTCACAGACAGCGACATCAATGGGAAAAATATTCAAACATACTTATAGAGTGTCTGTGTATAGAGTGTCTGTGTATATAGTGTCTGTGTATAGAGTGTCTGTGTATATAGTGTCTGTGTATAGAGTGTCTGTGTATAGAGTGTCTGTGTATATAGTGTCTGTGTATATAGTGTCTGTGTATATAGTGTCTGTGTATATAGTGTCTGTGTATAGAGTGTTTGTGTACATAGTGTCTGTGTATAGAGTGTCTGTGTATAGAGTGTTTGTGTACATAGTGTCTGTGTATAGAGTGTATGTGTATATAGTGTCTGTGTATAGAGTGTTTGTGTACATAGTGTCTGTGTATAGAGTGTCTGTGTATAGAGTGTTTGTGTACATAGTGTCTGTGTATATAGTGTCTGTGTATAGAGTGTTTGTGTACATAGTGTCTGTGTATAGAGTGTATGTGTATAGAGTGTATGTGTATAGAGTGTCTGTGTATAGAGTGTATGTGTACAGAGTGTCTGTGTATAGAGTGTCTGTGTATAGAGTGCCTGTGTATAGAGTGTCTGTGTATAGAGTGTCTGTGTATAGAGTGTCTGTGTATAGAGTGTCTGTGTATAGAGTGTCTGTGTATAGAGTGTCTGTGTATAGAGTGGCTGAGTATCGTTTCTTCACGTTGCAGCAAAAAATCGCAACATATTTTTGGAGAACATCTATTATTTTCGCTCAAATAATATTTTGATACCAAGATATTAAAGCCTCACATGTATTTTATTAACTCTCAATTCATTTCTTTGCTGTATCCTCCAGCGAAGGATACAGGCCCTGGAGATAAGATGTTTCCGAGGACTTTTAAACGTCACTTACAAAGATCGAGCTACAAATGAGGAAATACGAGATAGAATTACAACAACAATAGGGCCTTTTGAAGACCTCGTGGCAACTGTCAAAAGAAGAAAACTCGCTTGGTACGGTCACATATCGAGATCCAATGGTCTTGCAAATACAAACCTCCACGGAAGGTGCAAGGCAGACGACAAAGAGGCCGGTCCAAAAAGAGGTGGGAGGAAAACATGAAAGAATGGACCAATCTCCGACCAGAAGCGGCACAGGCAGCGGCCGCTGACAGAAGAGGATGGCGTGGTGTTGTGAGTACGTCTTCATATGTGCCCCAACGATCTCACCGGTTACGGGATGACCCGACCTGACCTGACCTGACCAATTTATTTGTGATTGAATTTCGCCACACTAACACTTCGGTTCAGAAAATGAAAGTTCAGATCTAAGAATACAAAACAGAGGGTTCATTGCTCCAAGTCGAGCACATGTACCATCAGGTTCACATACAACTTTACAGGTGAAAATAATGAATCAATTATATTGTGGTACATTTTAACAGATCATTAAACAATAATTTTAAAAAAAGATTAAAGGCGTCAAAAATGGAAAATGCCGGCTTTTGTTAAAGGTTGAGGGTCACAAATAATTGATTTTTATGGACATCAGATTGTCTTTACCGTTCCAAATTGATCCAGTTTACAATCCGAGCGCCGTGCATTAATCGATTGTTATGTCATTATGTTATCGTATGTTGTGTTATTTATGACGTAATGGTATGTTATTTATTATGTTACTTACTTACTTAGTCGCTCCTCTTCTACCGTGAGGTGTAGAGGTATTTATTATGTTATGTTCTGTTAATTAGTAAGTTGTTATGTTTCTCTGTGTTTTTAAATGAAGCTGTTATGTTATGTTTGACCTATCATGTTATTTGATAGAGAATTCAACATCAATGCACTCAGGACACTCGTTGTTATCAGCTGAATTGTCCCTTTCACTGATTGAATGTTATCAGCTGAATTGTCCCTTTCACTGATTGAATGTTATCAGCTGAATTGTCCCTTTCACTGATTGAATGTTATCAGCTGAATTGTCCCTTTCACTGATTGAATGTTATCAGCTGAATTGTCCCTTTCACTGATTGAATGTTATCAGCTGAATTGTCCCTTTCACTGATTGAATGTTATCAGCTGAATTGTCCCTTTCACTGATTGAATGTTATCAGCTGAATTGTCCCTTTCACTGATTTAATGTTATCAGCTGAATTGTCCCTTTCACTGATTGAATGTTATCAGCTGAATTGTCCCTTTCACTGATTTAATGTTATCAGCTGAATTGTCCCTTTCACTGATTGAATGTTATCAGCTGAATTGTCCCTTTCACTGATTGAATGTTATCAGCTGAATTGTCCCTTTCACTGATTGAATGTTATCAGCTGAATTGTCCCTTTCACTGATTGAATGTTATCAGCTGAATTGTCCCTTTCACTGATTGAATGTTATCAGCTGAATTGTCCCTTTCACTGATTGAATGTTATCAGCTGAATTGTCCCTTTCACTGATTGAATGTTATCAGCTGAATTGTCCCTTTCACTGATTGAATGTTATCAGCTGAATTGTCCCTTTCACTGATTGAATGTTATCAGCTGAATTGTCCCTTTCACTGATTGAATGTTATCAGCTGAATTGTCCCTTTCACTGATTGAATGTTATCAGCTGAATTGTCCCTTTCACTGATTGAATGTTATCAGCTGAATTGTCCCTTTCACTGATTGAATGTTATCAGCTGAATTGTCCCTTTCACTGATTGAATGTTATCAGCTGAATTGTCCCTTTCACTGATTGAATGTTATCAGCTGAATTGTCCCTTTCACTGATTGAATGTTATCAGCTGAATTGTCCCTTTCACTGATTGAATGTTATCAGCTGAATTGTCCCTTTCACTGATTGAATGTTATCAGCTGAATTGTCCCTTTCACTGATTGAATGTTATCAGCTGAATTGTCCCTTTCACTGATTGAATGTTATCAGCTGAATTGTCCCTTTCACTGATTGAATGTTATCAGCTGAATTGTCCCTTTCACTGATTGAATGTTATCAGCTGAATTGTCCCTTTCACTGATTGAATGTTATCAGCTGAATTGTCCCTTTCACTGATTTAATGTTATCAGCTGAATTGTCCCTTTCACTGATTGAATGTTATCAGCTGAATTGTCCCTTTCACTGATTTAATGTTATCAGCTGAATTGTCCCTTTCACTGATTGAATGTTATCAGCTGAATTGTCCCTTTCACTGATTGAATGTTATCAGCTGAATTGTCCCTTTCACTGATTGAATGTTATCAGCTGAATTGTCCCTTTCACTGATTGAATGTTATCAGCTGAATTGTCCCTTTCACTGATTGAATGTTATCAGCTGAATTGTCCCTTTCACTGATTGAATGTTATCAGCTGAATTGTCCCTTTCACTGATTGAATGTTATCAGCTGAATTGTCCCTTTCACTGATTGAATGTTATCAGCTGAATTGTCCCTTTCACTGATTGAATGTTATCAGCTGAATTGTCCCTTTCACTGATTGAATGTTATCAGCTGAATTGTCCCTTTCACTGATTGAATGTTATCAGCTGAATTGTCCCTTTCACTGATTGAATGTTATCAGCTGAATTGTCCCTTTCACTGATTGAATGTTATCAGCTGAATTGTCCCTTTCACTGATTGAATGTTATCAGCTGAATTGTCCCTTTCACTGATTGAATGTTATCAGCTGAATTGTCCCTTTCACTGATTGAATGTTATCAGCTGAATTGTCCCTTTCACTGATTGAATGTTATCAGCTGAATTGTCCCTTTCACTGATTGAATGTTATCAGCTGAATTGTCCCTTTCACTGATTGAATGTTATCAGCTGAATTGTCCCTTTCACTGATTGAATGTTATCAGCTGAATTGTCCCTTTCACTGATTGAATGTTATCAGCTGAATTGTCCCTTTCACTGATTGAATGTTATCAGCTGAATTGTCCCTTTCACTGATTGAATGTTATCAGCTGAATTGTCCCTTTCACTGATTGAATGTTATCAGCTGAATTGTCCCTTTCACTGATTGAATGTTATCAGCTGAATTGTCCCTTTCACTGATTGAATGTTATCAGCCAAAGTACTTGTGTAATAAAGTGTGTGCTAATTTCATTGCTGGCACTAACTTTCCTTCACCTTCTATCATGATAAAGTGTGTGCTAATTTCATTGCTGGCACTAACTCACCTTCGCCTTCTATCGTGATAAAGTGTGTGCTAATTTCATTGCTGGCACTAACTTTCCTTCGTCTTCTATCATGATAAAGTGTGTGCTAATTTCATTGCTGGCACTAACTCACCTTCGCCTTCTTCTATCGTCATTGCTGGCACTAACTCACCTTCGCCTTCTTCTATCTTCATGTCTGTTCTGTGAACGTCCTACGCCTGGCTTGGTCTCTACGCACAATCCACGTTTTTAGTTGTAGTTCTTCTCCTGTCAACGACCCCTGCTATTTCGGCTCCATTTGATTGTTGACAACCCTGTCCATCGACCTTTGACCCGGTAATTTATCTAGAATAACACCAATTGTGTTTGCCAGGAAATGCTTTTGTTTGTCCAGCCACTCTTCACCTGCTCTTGTGTCGGAATAATTGATGTAGAAGCTAATTGCTTTGAAAGGTTTTCCAGGATTTCTTTTTCTTCCTGTTTGGGATTGTCTGCTTGCTGTATTGTATTGGTATTTGTGTTATTATTTATTGTCCATCTTGTGTTAGCTATGTTTTTGTTTGAATCTCCTCGCCTTGTTTTACTGTTATTTATCTATTGCAGATCTATGTTACGTTTATATTGGTCAATATTTATAAACCTGACATTGTTAATTGCTTTTTCTATTTTTGCTACATTTTTATGTTGATCTTGGCCTCAGGTGTGACATGTATTTCACATTTTATATGAGCATTGTTTTTGGTCTGTACATGTTTATATTTGGATATGAAGATCGATTAAATATTGCCAACACTGAAATTGATTTTGTTTTGAGATTTCTGCTCTTTATTGTTACGGTTTATCTGTACTATTTGGTTTGAATGATTGTCATAATTTGTTTGGGTTTGTTAACTCTTTGCTTCGTCAGACTGACATCTAGGCAGTTCTATCTTTTAGTGACTGATCTCTCTCAGCGTCCAACCAAACTACTCAATGTTTTCCCGTCAATTGGCTATAGTAGGCGGCCATATCTTCTACATTGTTAAGAGATCTAGAATATTCTTCCCGACGAAAGGCCTAGCATGTAATCTTATTGTTGCTGATTGATCTCTTGGTTGAGACCTAGTTACCGATTGATTCCGTCTAGTTCTTATGTGGTACCACTAGACTTGTGTGGTACCACTAGACTTGTGTTGTACCACTAGACTTGTGTGGTACCACTAGACTTGTGTGGTACCACTAGACGTGTGGTACCACTAGACTTGTGTGGTGCTACTAGACTTGTGTGGTACCACTAGACTTGTGTGGTACTACTAGACTTGTGTGGTACCACTAGACGTGTGGTGCTACTAGACTTGTGTGGCACTACTAGACTTGTGTGCTGTCACTAGACTTGTGTGTTGCCACTAGACTTGTGTGGTGCCATTAGACGTGTGGTGCTACTAGACTTGTGTGCTGCCACTAGACTTGTGTGGTGCCACTAGACTTGTGTGGTGCCACTAGACATATGATCTCTACTGACTGTCGGTTCTAGAGGCGGCGAAGCACACGCGATACAACAAAAAGGATTTATTTTTGGACGGGAGGACGATAAACAACATAATCTGAGTCCTGTTAGACGGGAGGACAATCAACAACATAATCTGAGTCCTGTTAGACGGGAGGACAATCAACAACATAATATGAGTCCTGTTAGACGGGAGGACAATCAACAACATAATCTGAGTCCTGTTAGACGGGAGGACGATCAACAACATATTCTGAGTCCTGTTAGACGGGAGAACGATCAACAACATAATCTGAGTCCTGTTAGACGGGAGGACGATCAACAACATAATCTGAGTCCTGTTAGACGGGAGGACAATCAACAACATAATCTGAGTCCTGTTAGACGGAAGGACGATCAACAACATAATCTGAGTCCTGTTAGACGGGAGGACGATCAACAACATAATCTGAGTCCTGTTAGACGGGAGGACGATCAACAACATAATCTGAGTCCTGTTAGACGGAAGGACGATCAACAACATAATCTGAGTCCTGTTAGACGGGAGGACGATCAACAACATAATCTGAGTCCTGTTAGACGGGAGGACGATCAACAACATAATCTGAGTCCCGTTAGACGGGAGGACAATCAACAACATAATCTGAGTCCTATTAGACTGGAGGACGATTAACAACATAATCTGAGTCCTGTTAGACGGGAGGACAATCAACAACATAATCTGAGTCCTGTTAGACGGGAGAACAATCAACAACATAATCTGAGTCCTGTTGGGAGGACGATCAACAACATCACCAGAGTCCAAGTGATTAACACCATCTTGCAGCAGATCCCTGGACGTATCGAGATGTCATACACAAGATAACTGCCAGCCTAGCAAGAACATGAGCCTCCAAACAACAATTGGATAGACTGCAGTAAACACACAGTAACCACACAGTAACCACACAGTAAAAGGAATTAATAAGAATAATACCAGGATAATCCAGATGAACAGGTGGGCGACAGGAACAACAGGTCGCAGTGTATTTAGCGAAATGTCACATACAAAACGTAATGATGACATAAATAAACTACATAGAAGAGATCAAAGTCTCATCTTTCAGTTCCGAACAGGACACACCAGTCAATAGCCACTTGAACCGCATCAACCCCCAGCACCTACCCTTGTGCGGACATTGCTCTCATCCTGATGAAACAGTTCGACATCTACTCATTGAGTGCTGACATGAGGAAAAGATTCTTACATGCACTGCCGACAATTGGCAACACACTGTACGGAGCAGTGACACAACTGAAGAACTCCTGTGCCTAAATAAGAATAGTCAAGAGCAGACTTGCTCAGCAGCCGTGGGATAGCAGCAGAAACAACATTCCTTCTATTGTGTTTTCTGGTTTCAGCATTTGCATGTTTCTTCTACATTATTCAGAGATCAAGAAAGTTCTGAGAATAACTCTACAAATATTCATTCAGAGATGTACAAATATAGACACGGTAATATATTAGATGTGAACTTGTCTCACATATAATTAGGAACTGTGTGTTTCCGAACGTTGGATCAAAAGGTGAAAATATCGCAGTCCAGCTTTAAACTAGCAACACAACGCAGTCCTGCTACTTGCAAAGCCCTTTTCAGGGCTTGGTAGCGGGAGTTTGAGAACAAACGCAGACAAAGGAGCTGTAAAAATAGTTAATTTTCAAATGAAGCTCTAAAAATGGTTATGAAGCAATTATAAAACTGTGACAGAACCAAGAGACGACAAATAGATGGCGTTGCCCTACATTCTTCTCTTCCTTCTTGTATTTATTCATATTTCTAAAACAAAAACAAAAACAATGATTGTCGCCCCTTGGCAAGGGCGTTTTGATTTCACTTCACAGAAACGGAGAAACGCCAGAGATCAACTCTCTTAGATGGTTTCACTCTCGTCCCGTATAGCAAACGTGCTATCTTAGTCACATCTCAACAGCTTGCGAAGCTGTTTGGTACACCTGCCAAAGGGTAATATGTGCGTGGAACTTAACACATATCCCATGATGGCGGATGTTTGTTTAAGAATCCACGTTTTTAGCGATAGAGTTACAATTTTCAAACGGAAATATCGCCATGTTTTTGCGATGTTTACACATTGTGAGATTCTCTCGGTTTTGTTTTCATAAAATTGGTTTCCAGCTCGGTTGCCTGGAGATGTTTGCCTTTCCCAACTAATGACCGAAGACTTCTAACTGCCTTAATTGTTTGAAGCCTACTGCACACCACTCTTTCCGCCGAGTGACTGGTTTAGAACACAAGTGTCCAGTAACACGAGACCTGACCATGGCGGCTCGATCTGACAGTAGAACGGATGTTTCGATTTGTCGTGGATGTCTGCGCACTTAAACACCCATTACCTGGCGAAATATAGACTGGTTCATTCTCTCGTTCATTTCTTTATTCATTACTTTGTTCTCTCGTTCATTTCTTTATTCGTTACTTTGTTCTGTCGTTCATTTCTTTATTCATTACTTTGTTCTGTCGTTCATTTCTTTATTCATTACTTTGTCCTGTCGTTCATTTCTTTATTCATTACTTTGTTCTCTCGTTCATTTCTTTATTCATGACTTTGTTCTGTTGTTCATTTCTTTATTCATTACCTTGTTCCTCTTGTTCATTATTTTGTTCTGTTGTTCATTAATTTGTCTTCCTCTTCATTACTTTGTCCTCTTCGTTATCCATTTTCGTCATTACTTTGTCATCTTGTTCATTACTTTGTCCCACTGATCATTACTTTGTCATCTTGTTCATTACTTTAACCTCTTTTTCATTACTTTGTCCTCTTATTCATTACCTACTCCCTTTTGTTTATTAATCTGTCTTTTTTGTCCACTCAGTTTACCCTCTTCCTCATTACCTTATCCATCTCCTTGATTACGCTGTCTCTCTGATTTAATACTTTGTCCTCTTGATCATTACTTTGTCCTCTTGATCATTACTTTGTCCTCTTGATCATTACTTTGTCCTCTTGATCATTACTTTGTCCTCTTGATCATTACTTTGTCCTCTTGATCATTACTTTGTTCTCTTGATCATTACTTTGTCCTCTTGATCATTACTTTGTCCCCTTTATCATTGCTTTGTCCTCTTGATCATTACTTTGTTCTCTTGATCATTACTTTGTTCTCTTGATCATTACTTTGTCCTCTTGATCATTACTTTGCCCCCTTGATCATTACGTTGTCCCCTTGATCATTACTTTGTTCTCTTGATCATTACTTTGTCCCCTTGATCAATACTTTGGTTAATTCTATTGATAAATATATAATTATTTCTGCGGCTAATTCTATGGTTATTTCTGCGGCTAATTCTATGGTTATTTCTGTGGCTAATTGCAAGGTTGCTTATGTGGTTAATTGCACTGTTAAGTATGCACTTATTTCTGTAGTTAATTATATGGTTAATTTTCTGGTTATCTCTATGGCTAATTCTATTGTTAATTTTGTTTATTTTTGTGGTTGATTGCATGGTTATTGTTATGATTATTTCTGTAGTTAATTACACGGTTAATTATGTAGTTATTTCTGTAGTTAATTACACGGTTAATTCTGTAGTTAATTACACGGTTAATTCTGTAGTTATTTCTGTAGTTAATTACACGGTTAATTCTGTAGATATTTCTGTAGTTAATTACACGGTTAATTCTGTAGTTATTTCTGTAGTTAATTACACGGTTAATTCTGTAGTTATTTCTATAGTTAATTACACGGTTAATTCTGTAGTTATTTATGTTTGTGATGTTGTCGTGTCCATTGTGTTCACTCACTCACATTTCTCTGTCCGTGACCATTGTGTTCACTCGCTCACCAATCTCTGTCTGTGACCATTGTGTTCACTAACTCACTCACCAATCTCTGTCTGTGACCATTGTGTTCACTCACTCACCAATCTCTGTCTGTGACCATTGTGTTCACTCACTCACTCCCCAATCTATATCTGTGACCATTGTGTTCACTCATTCACTCACCAATCTCTGTCTGTGACCATTGTGTTCACTCTCTCACTCACCAATCTCTATCTGTGACCATTGTGTTCACTCATTCACTCACCAATCTCTGTCTGTGACCATTGTGTTCCCTCACTCACCAATCTCTGTCTGCGACCATTGTGTTCACTCACTCACTCACCAATCTCCGTTCAGCCATTTTTCTGTCAGCAATCCAGATCTTGCACGCGCTAATAAAACAGCGCACGCGCTAATAAAACAGCGCGCGCAGCTCTTAATTCAATCCCAGGCACCCATTATCAGGTATGCCATCCGTCTAATGGGGCCGTTATGGAATTATGTCAGACCCAATCCAACACAGAAATAAATTATGATTGTAATTGTGTCCCTAAAGAACAACCATCAACAACTGCCCCATAACTATTACAACAAACTGACACACTACCACTAGCACAACCACCCCACCACCACCACCGTACCACCACCACTAGCACCACCACTCCACCACGACCACTAGCACCACCACCCCACCACCACCACCCCACCACAATCACCGTACAACCACCACTAGCACCACCACCACCACCATCCCACCACCACCACCGTACCATCACCACCCCAAAACCACCACTAGCACCACCATCCCACCACCACCCCACCACCACCACTAGAACCACCCCCCCACCACCACCACTAGCACCAGCACCATTAGTACTACCACCCTACCACCACCACCACCCCACCACCACTAGCACCACCACCCCACCACCACCACTAGCACCACCACCCCACCACCACCACCCCACCACCACCACTAGCATCACCACCACCCCACCACCACCACTAGCACCACCACCCCACCACCACCACCACCACTAGCACCACCACCCAACCACCACCACTAGCACCACCACTAGCACCACCACCCCACCACCACCACCACCCCACCACCACCACTAGCACCACTAGCACCACCACCCCACCACCACCACTAGCACCACCACCCCATCACCACTAGCACCACCACCACTAGCACCACCACCCCACCATCACCACTAGCACCATCACCACTAGCACCCCCACCCCCACTAGCACCATCACCACTAGCACCACCACCCCACCACCACCACTAGCACCACCACCCCACCATCACCACTAGCACCATCACCCCACCACCACTACTAGAACCACCACCCCACCATCACCACTAGCACCACCACCCCACCACCACCACTAGCACCACCACCCCACCATCACCACTAGCACCACCACCCCACCACCACCACCCCATCACCACTAGCACCACCACCACTAGCACCACCACCCCACCATCACCACTAGCACCACCACCCCACCATCACCACTAGCACCACCACCCCTAGCACCACTACCCCACCACCACTAGCACCACCATCACCACCATCCCACCACCACCACTAGTACCACCACCCCATCACCACTAGCACCACCACCCCATCACCACTAGCACCACCACCACATCACCACTAGCACCACCACCACTAGCACCACCACCCCATCACCACTAGCACCACCACCCCATCACCACTAGCACCACCACCCCATCACCCCATCACCACTAGCACCACCACCCCATCACAACTAGCATCACCACCCCACCACCACCACTAGCACCACCACACCCCCACCACCACTAGCACTACCACCTCACCCTCGCCACTAGCACGACCACCGCATCACCACTATCACCACACCCCCACCACCACTACCCCTACCACCATCTGTACCGAGATCCCTACCACCACCACTAAACCTGCCACAAACACTACCACTACCAACTAAACAACCAACTCCACTATCACTACCACAAACACTACCACTATCACCGGCACTACCACTACTACCACAGCCATCAACAACCCTGCTCTTGTCTCCCTGAAACCACAGCTGTGGATGGTACTTACGAATGAGGACCTGTTTCTTGGCTGCCTGAAACATTGAGCTCTGACAGGCGTACTCGGTCTGTTCTGTGGCCTGACCTGGAAGAGAGAACACGCATTACTGACTCACATGACTGACACCCATGACTGACACCCATGACTGACTCACATGACTGACACACATGACTGACTCCCATGACTGACTCACATGACTGACTCACATGACTGACACCCATGACTGACACCCATGACTGACTCACATGACTGACACCCATGACTGACTCACATGACTGACACTCATGACTGACACCCATGACTGACACCCATGACTGACACCCATGACTGACTGACATGACCGACACCCATGACTGACTCACATGACTGACACCCATGACTGACACCCATGACTGACACCCATGACTGACACCCATGACTGACATCCATGACTGACTCACATTTACTAACACCCATGACTGACACTCATAACTGACACCCATGACTGACTCACATGACTAACACCCATGACTGACACCCATGACTGACATCCATGACTGACACCCATGACTGACACCCATGACTGACATCCATGACTGACACCCATGACTGACACCCATGACTGACACCCCTGACTGACACCTGTAGCAGATCCCACTGTTTGCCCTGGCCGTTATTCTAACTTAGAACATTATCACACTCTTCCACATCATCATGACCACAAACTGCAAATAATATAGCACACAGCAGATGACATATTTATTATATAACACTCAAACCAGAAAAATGAGTAGTGAAATTACAAACACAATTCAATACATATCATCTTAACTAAAATATTCCTATATTATATATATGTTAATATAAATATTAAACTAAAGCGGACATTTTAAGCATTAGCTATTGATGGAATTCCCAACTATCAAAACCCCAGTTCTATTGCCCACACACATCACACACACATCTCCCTAACTGCTTCCTCAACACACCTTATCAAAAACTCTTCCTCACTCAAATCCCCTCAAGCGGGCGATCTGGACATAATGCATTCAATAGGTGCCCTGCTTACAACACACGTTCAGATTATATATCAATACAAAAACTCTCACACACCTATTTGAGCGATCCTGTTCTATCACTTACATTCGTAAGACAGTCTATCAATCGCTCCTCTATCAAATCGGTGAGCTAAACGGACTCCTATCTACATTCTCTCTCTCGCTCTCATCCCCTATCCATCCAGCCTCTTGAGCTAAACTTTGTCTCGTGTTGTATACACTCAAGCAGTATCAGAGCTGACCAATGGATCTCAGGGGGATGGCTCTATTCAGTCGTTATTGGAACAAATTACTCTGAACCCCTGTCACTCATCTATCGCAGTAAGCTACGCTGCCATCCCGTCTGTCACTCACCCCACACTATTCAAATAGGAACGCAGTGGTCCGTTCCTACTTGTCCACATTCTTTGCCCAAACTCCGTTTTCCTTTGTCCAGACGGAGAGTGACCTTGCACGCATTCAGGTACCTTTGTTCTGAGTCGTCAACCACATCACACCTGCCCTAAACTCTCTTGCTCCGGTTGGAACTGTTACACACCTATGACTGACACCAATGACTGACACCCATGACTGACACCCATGACCGACTCATAACTGACATTCATGACTGACACACATGACTGACACACATGACTGACACACATGACTGACACACATGACAGACATACATGGTTGACATACGCGACTGACACGCATGACTGACACGCATGACGGACGCACATGACTGACACACGCGACTGACACCCATGACTAACACACATGACTGACACACATGACTAACACACACACAACACAGATGAAACTTTGGAGTTTGTCGACGTAGAATGTGATTGAAAACTGAGGTTTGATGAGAACACCATTATATGTGATTGAATGTCTAATGAGAACACAATCACAACACACACAATCACACACACACAATCACAACACACACAGTCACAACACACACAGTCTGAAACAAACACGGTCTCTCACACACACACACAGTCACAACACACACAGTCTAAAACAAACACGGTCTCTCACACACACAATCACAATACACACAGTCACAACACACACAGTCTGAAACAAACACGGTCTCTCACACACACACACATGTAATCAATCAACCAATCTCCTCCCCCCCCCACCCCATCCGAACACACACACACACAAAGTGACGCACGCGCGCGGGAGCACATATGATACTCAAAAACAACACAGCAGACAGTTTGTAGACAAAGTAATAGAGCCCACAGTGCCAGGTATCCCAGACTTCTCTGAGCAGGTCATCGTGCCCCGGTGTTTGACATCCCATAATAAACGGTGATTGTTGGCTGACGTGGCTTTGATCTGGAGGACCGAACATAACCATAGACAGAGACATACGTCAACAAGTTGTCCTACCAGAAAACTCTAGAAATATCCAGAACAACTTACCCACTTGCAACTCAACCACCCTGTCTGTGCGCTGCGTAAATCGAATGCATCTGTAAGTGGACTCGCTGTAAATAGAGATATATGTATCACTTACAAGGTGTGCATTATCTAACGTCAGGTCCAGGTGCTACACATTGACCAAGAATCTCCCGGGCTACTTACTAACCAAGAATCTCCCGGGCTACATACTGACCAAGAATATACCTGGCTACATACTGACCAAGAATCTCCCTGGCTACATACTGACCAAGAATATACCTGGCTACATACTGACCAAGAATCTCTCGGGCTACATACTGACCAAGAATCTCCTGGGCTACATACTGACCAAGAATCTCCCGGGCTACATACTGACCAAGAATATCCCGGGCGACATACTGACCAAGAATCTCCCGGGGTACATACTGACCAAGAATCTCCCTGGCTACATACTGACCAAGAATCTCCCTGGCTACATACTGATCAAGAATCTCCCGGGCTACATGCTGATCAAGAATCTCCGGGCCACATACTGACCAAGAATCTCCCGAGCCACACACAAACCAAGAATCTTCCGGGCCCCATGCTGACCAAGAATCTGCGGGCCACATACTGACCAAGAATCCCCCTGGCCACATGCTGATCAAGAATCTCGTCTGATGATATGCTCTTGGAAACTTGCCTCATTACACTAGCCTGGGCAGCGATGATGTAAGCGACACTCAAGCCACAATAGTGCATGTATGCACTACCGCAAGGAGGACACGTGTCCACCACCTTTGGTACGCCTTCCTCAAAACTTAGTGTAAAACTGGTTGCTAAAAATAAACGAACAGAAAACCCCAGAAATCACCTTCTACAGGTGTATCAAACCAGGCATTACCTTCTCCAGCTGTATCAAACCACAGACATCACCTTCTCCAGGTGTATCAAACCACAGACATCACATTCTCTATGTGTATCAAACCACAAACATCACCTTCTTCAGGTGTATCAAACCACAGACATCACCTTCTCTATGTGTATCAAACCACAGACATCACCTTCTCCAGGTGTATCAAACCACAGACATCACCTTCTCTATATGTATAAAACCACAGACATCACCTTCTCCAGGTGTATCAAACCACATAAATCCCCTTCTCCAGGTGTACCAAACCACAGACATCACCTTCTCCAGGTGTATCAAACCACATACATCACCCTCTCTATGTGTATCAAACCACAGACATCACCTTCTCCAGGTGTATCAAACCACAGACATCACCTTCTCCAGGTGTATCAAACCACAGACATCACCTTCTACAGGTGTATCAAACCACAGACATCACCTTCTCCAGGTGTATCAAACCACAGACATCACCTTATCCAGGTGTATCAAACAACAGACATCACCTTCTCCAGGTGTATCAAACCACAGACCTGCCCAACATACGAGGATCAGAGAAAGCAGATGTGGCCATCACCAGTGGCAACTCTAGACAAGCTTTATGGCAGTGTCGACAGCCTCAGGATGACCGCTGCTTTTTTCGAAAAAATAAAGATGTATCAAACCACAGGTCACACAACTTCAGCAACACGGAATGTGATAACAATAGAAGAATACCGAAGAAATTGAAAATTTACCTGATATCACATGACTTCCTGTCTACTGTCACACATGACTACCTGCCTACTTTCACACAGGAATGCCTGCCTACTCTCACACACTACTACCTGCCTATTCCCACACATGACTACCTGCCTACTATCACAATACTATCTGCCTACTATCTCACACATTACTACCTGCCTACTCTCACACACTACTACCTGCCTACTCTCACACACGACTACGCACCTACTCACACACACGACTACCTGCCTACTATCTCACACACAACTACCTGCCTACTCTCACACACTACTACCTGACTATTCTCACACACGACTACCTGTCTACTCTCACAAACGACTACCTGCCTACTCTCACACACTACTATCTACCTACTCTCACACACTACTATCTGCCTACTACCTCATACACTACTGGCTATCTACTCTCACACACGACTACCTGCCGATTCTCACAAACGACTACCCGCCTACTCTCACACACTACTGGCTATCTACTCTCACACACGACTACCTGCCGATTCTCACAAACGACTACCCGCCTACTCTCACACACTACTACTTGCCTACTCTCACATACGACTACCTGCCAACTATCTCACACACGACAACCTGCCAACTATTTCACACGACTGCCTGCCAACTATCTCAGACACGACTGCCTGCCAACTATCTCACACACGACTACCTGCCAACTATCTCACACACGACAACCTGCCAACTATTTCACACGACTGCCTGCCAACTATCTCAGACAGGACTACCTGCCAACTATCTCAGACACGACTACCTGCCAACTATCTCACACACGACTACCTGCCAACTATCTCACACACGACTACCTGCCAACTATCTCACACACGACTACCTGCCAACTATCTCAGACAGGACTACCTGCCAACTATCTCAGACACGACTACCTGCCAACTATCTCACACACGACTACCTGCCAACTATCTCACACACGACTACCTGCCAACTATCTCACACACGACTGCCTGCCAACTATCTCAGACACGACTACCTGCCAACTATCTCAGACACGACTACCTGCCAACTATCTCACACACGACTACCTGCCAACTATCTCACACACAACTACCTGCCAACTATCTCACACACGACTGCCTGCCAACTATCTCAGACACGACTACCTGCCAACTATCTCAGACACGACTACCTGCCAACTATCTCTGACACGACTACCTGCCAACTATCTCACACACGACTACCTGCCAACTATCTCAGACACGACTACCTGCCAACTATCTCCCACACGACTACCTGCCAACTATCTCAGACACGACTGCCTGCCAACTATCTCACACACGACTACCTGCCAACTATCTCACACACGACTGCCTGCCAACTATCTCAGACACGACTACCTGCCAACTATCTCAGACACGACTACCTGCCAACTATCTCACACACGACTACCTGCCAACTATCTCACACACAACTACCTGCCAACTATCTCACACACGACTGCCTGCCAACTATCTCAGACAGGACTACCTGCCAACTATCTCAGACACGACTACCTGCCAACTATCTCACACACGACTACCTGCCAACTATCTCAGACAGGACTACCTGCCAACTATCTCAGACACGACTACCTGCCAACTATCTCAGACATGACTACCTGCCAACTATCTCACACACGACTACCTGCCAACTATCTCAGACAGGACTACCTGCCAACTATCTCAGACACGACTACCTGCCAACTATCTCACACACGACTACCTGCCAACTATCTCAGACAGGACTACCTGCCAACTATCTCAGACACGACTACCTGCCAACTATCTCACACACGACTACCTGCCAACTATCTCACACACGACTGCCTGCCAACTATCTCAGACACGACTACCTGCCAACTATCTCAGACACGACTACCTGCCAACTATCTCACACACGACTACCTGCCAACTATCTCACACACAACTACCTGCCAACTATCTCACACACGACTGCCTGCCAACTATCTCAGACAGGACTACCTGCCAACTATCTCAGACACGACTACCTGCCAACTATCTCACACACGACTACCTGCCAACTATCTCAGACAGGACTACCTGCCAACTATCTCAGACACGACTACCTGCCAACTATCTCAGACATGACTACCTGCCAACTATCTCACACACGACCACCTGCCAACTATCTCAGACAGGACTACCTGCCAACTATCTCAGACACGACTACCTGCCAACTATCTCAGACAAGACTGCCTGCCAACTATCTCACACACGACTACCTGCCAACTATCTCACACGACTGCCTGCCAACTATCTCACACACGACTACCTGCCAACTATCTCACACACGACTACCTGCCAACTATCTCACACACGACTACCTGCCAACTATCTCACACACGACTACCTGCCAACTATTTCACACACGACTACCTGCCAACTATCTCACACACGACTACCTGCCAACTATCTCACACACGACTGCCTGCCAACTATCTCACACACGACTACCTGCCAACTATCTCACACACGACTACCTGCCAACTATCTCACACACGACTGCCTGCCAACTATCTCACACACGACTACCTGCCAACTATCTCACACACGACTGCCTGCCAACTATCTCACACGACTACCTGCCAACTATCTCACACGACTACCTGCCAACTATCTCACACACGACTACCTGCCAACTATCTCACACGACTACCTGCCAACTATCTCACACACACCTACCTGCCAACTATCTCACACGACTACCTGCCAACTATCTCACACGACTACCTGCCAACTATCTCACACGACTACCTGCCAACTATCTCACACACACCTACCTGCCAACTATCTCACACGACTACCTGCCAACTATCTCACACGACTACCTGCCAACTATCTCACACACGACTACCTGCCAACTATCTCACACACGACTGCCTGCCAACTATCACACACGACTACCTGCCAACTATCTCACACACGACTGCCTGCCAACTATCACACACGACTACCTGCCAACTATCTCACACACTTCACATGTATACACTTCTATGAAGATATCAATATCATGATGTATTACATCCTTTGATCAAAATGGGAAGGAGAGTGCTTTGGTATGATGGAAAATGCTGCCCCCACCGACGCTGGTGATCATCTTCAGACAATATACATGCCTCATCAGACTGAGGAGCTCAGTAAAGAACCTAGTACACTTTTACTCACCATTTGTCATCTGTAACATACACCAGAGCCTCAGTCATTTTCTTCTGACCACTTCCGGCAGAGTCCGTCCCTCCGACACAGGTGACCTTTAACCTAGTCTCCATCCTGACGTCAGAGTCAGGGACGTACTGTCCAAGGATGTCCGTGACGTTGAAGCCATCCTTCCGGCCGCTGACAGCGAACCTCAGACGACTGTTCACGTCCCTCCACTCAGCAATGGAGGAGAAGAACTCGGGAAACTGACATCCAGGCTGGGGCCATTCTTCGTATTCTGAAACACGAGATCTGGATTTAACATGTCGCGTCAATAAACATGTTCAGATGGCGTCTTATTCGTATCGATTTAGACTCCACCTCCGGTTAGGTGAAACGTACTGATCAAGACCAAACCCTCAGGGTCAGGTGAAACATACTGACCAAGACTCCACCTCGCATCATGGTCAGGTGAAAGATACTGACAAAAACTCCACCTGGCGTCAGGGACAGATGAAACACACTGACCAAGAATCCACCTGGCGTCAGGGTCAGGTGAAACATACTGACCAAGACTTCACCTTCTGGGTCAGGTGAATCATACTAAGAAAGATTCCACCTGGCGTCAGGGTCAGGTGAAACATACTGACCAAGACCAAACCCTCAGGGTCAGGGGAAATATACTGATCAAGACCATACCCTCAGGGTCAGGTGAAACATACTGACCAAGACTCCTCTTCGCATCATGGTCAGGTGAAAGATACTGACAAAAACTTCACCTGGCGTCAGGGTCAGGTGGAACATACTGACCAAGACCCCCAAACGTCAGTTCTGTGACCTTTCATCACTGATGACCTTCCCCGTCTGCCCATCCATCGTATCAAGCCCTCCCCCATCTGCCGATCCATTGTATCAAGCCCTCCCCCATCTGCCCATCCATCGTATCAAGCCCTCCCTTTTCTGCCCATCCATCGTATCAAGCCCTCCCCCATCTGCCCATCCATCGTATCAAGCCCTCCCCCTTCTGCCCATCCATTGTATCAAGCCCTCCCCCATCTGCCCATCCATCGTATCAAGCCCTCCCCCTTCTGCCCATCCTTCGTATCAAGCCCTCCCCCATCTGCCCATCCAACGTATCAAGCCCGTCCCCGTCTGCCCATCCATCGTATCAAACCATTGAATGTCGTTTGTTCCCGTTTTTTGGACATTTCTCGACCTCAATATGTCCTGTTATCGCAAGCTCTCCATATCTTCCTCTCCAAGTATGGTGTCTGCCTTCTTGCTGTCTTAGTTAACAGTGACCCATGAACATTGCTTCCTTGTAACATGTCTTTACTTGCCTTGTTTGCTGGCCCATTGCCCAAGTTAGATTCTTCACAGAAACCACATTTCTGTTACAGGAAGTCATGTCTCTGTTTACCGTACAGAACTAATATCAACAAAGTGATAGACTGCTACACATACCTCCACGACTCTGTTTGTCTTTCTCTCTCTTTCATTCACACACGCGCAAGCATACGAGCGTGCGCACACACACAAACTTTCTCGCTCATCTATTCCTACATACATACACACACACACACACACACACACACTCTCTCTCTCTCTCTCTCTCTTTCTCTCACGAGCTGTCTTTCTCTTTCTTCTTTCTCTCCCCTCTCCCCACCCCGCCCCCTCTCTCGCTCACTTTCATTGCCAGAAACTTGTTTGTTAGTATATTTTAAAGTTTCATTTTGTGAAAGCCAGTTTCAGAAAGTGTCATTGTAGTCTGTATTTTTGTGATACATCCTGTCCTCTGTTAGAACGGTCCTATCTCAGCTGTGTTGTCTGGTTTCATACATCTTCAGTCCTCTGTTAGAACGGTCCTATCTCAGCTGTGTTGACTGGTTGCTACCTACCCCACTAACTGTAACCTAACACGCAAACGGTATTTTCTCAAATGTTATGACCACTATTGTTGACCGAGAGATGATCATATTGACATATTGATTTCCTGTGTCTCCACCTGGTGTATCATATTGACTTCCTGTGTCTCAAGCTGGTGTATCATATTGACTTCCTGTATCTCCACCTGGTGTATCATATTGACTTCCTGTGTCTCCAGCTGGTGTATCATATTGACTTCCTGTGTCTCCACCTGGTGTATCATATTGACTTACTGTGTCTCCACGTGGCTTATCATATTGACTTCCTGTGTCTCCACCTGGTATATCATATTGACTTCCTGTGTCTCCACCTGGTGTATCATATTGACTTCCTGTGTCTCCACCTGGTGTATCATATTGACTTCCTGTGTCTCCACCTGGTGTATCATATTTACCTGTAATATGCTCATGGCACGACAGGTCAGTGGGAATGACGTCATACAGTTAATCGCTTGGCTACAGCCAACTGCCACAGCACACAAACCCGGAGGTTGGAAGGGCCCGGGAATGGAGCAAAGCATAGCATGACGCTGACCTGCCAGGCAAGTTGTTATTGACCACTAAAGAGGACTGGGCATGGTGCTGGCTACCACATCCAGTAGAACCTTTCTGCCACAACAACTCACCAAATAGGAAGAAGTTCACAGAAGGAAACTTGGCGTGCATCTGTTATGTATCCCGTGCTATCCTGGAAACTAACAGGCTGTGGATCGATGATTGATTTGAAACAATCATCCGTGTGGATCTCGAAGAATAAAGAATGGCTCAACTCTAACCTTGCGAGCATGGTGTGAGAAACGACTGAAGAAAGTTGAGCGTGGGCTTAGCAACCTCACCATGTACAACAAATTGCTGGAGAAACCACAACTAGAGGAACAAAGTGCTTTGGGTCAGATATGTATTAGAAGTCAGTTGTGAGCCTATGCTTTGTAAGGAGCCAGGTGTGGAGCTGAGAAAACACAAGCACGTAACACTCACTGTGTAGTAGGCTGTAGACATTCATGCCAACCATTGGTGTCTGCAGCCCTTGACATGTGGCATCGGCTGTCATTGACATAAAGCTGTGGTAGCCATGGCGTGTATACATCTGTGAATACATGTCAACATACACATGCCATCTGTGAATATATGTCAACATACACATGGCATATGTGAATACATATCAACATACACATGACATCTGTGAATACATGTCAACATACACATGACATCTGTGAATATATGTCAACATACACATGCCATCTGTGAATATATGTCAACATACACATGACATATGTGAATACATATCAACATACACATGACATCTGTGAAAACATGTCAACATACACATGCCATCTGTGAATATATGTCAACATACACTTGACATATGTGAATACATGTCAACATACACATGACATATGTGAATATATGTCAACATACACATGAGATCTGTGAATATATGTCAACATACACATGACATATGTGAATACATGTCAACATACACATGACATATGTGATTACATGTCAACATACACATGCCATATGTGAATATATGTCAACATACACATGACATATGTGAATACATGTCAACATACACATGACATCTGTGAATACATGCCAACATACACATGACATTTGTGAATACATGTCAGCATACACATGACATCTGTGAATACATGTCAACATACACATGACATTTGTGAATACATGTCAACATACACATGACATCTGTAAATACGTGCCAACATACGCATGACATTTGTGACTACATTTCAATATACACATGACATACATGAATACATGCCAACATACACATGATATTTGTAAATACATGTCAACATACACATGACATCTGTGAAAACATGTCAACATACACATGCCCTTTGTGAATACATGTCAACATACACATGACATATGCGAAAACATGTCAACATACACATGACATCTGTGAATACATGCCAACATACACATGACATCTGTGAATATATGTCAACATACACTTGACATATGTGAATATATGTCAACATACACATGACATCTGTGAATACATGCCAACATATACATGACATTTGTGAATACATGTCAACATACACATGACATATGTGAATACATGTCAACATACGCATGACATTTATGAATACATGTCAACATATACATAACGTCTATGAATACATGTCAACATAACATGACACTTGTGAATACATGTCAACATACACATGACATATGTGAATACATGTCAAGATACACATGGCATTTGCGAATACATGTCAACATACACATGGCATCTGTGCATATATGTATAATATCTAAACAAATGACATGTAAATACACAAATAATATGTCAACACACATGCCATATCTGAGTACACAAATAATAAATACATGACATCTGTGAACACACAAATAATATATGTCAATAAACATGACACACATGGATACACACATGACACATAAATACAAACATGACACATGAATACAAACATGTCACACATAAATACAAACATGTCACACATAAATAGAAACATGACATCTGCCAATACAAACATGACATCTGCCAATACAAACATGACATCTGCCAATACAAACATAACATCTGCCAATACAAACATGACATCTGCGAATACAAACATGACATCTGCGAATACAAACATGACATCTGCCAATACAAACATGACATCTGCCAATACAAACATGACATCTGCCAATACAAACATGACATCTGCGAATACAAACATGACATCAGCCAATACAAACATGACATCTGTAGAAACACTTATTACTGACTGCAGCCAATACACACAAGGTCGTGACTCGCTACTAAGACGGACATTACTTACAAAGCAGCGGTACTGACTCCCCTTCTGCGTCAGCAGCGGGCCAGTGAAGCGTCCGTACAGATAGCGGTCTAGGCCGTTGTCCCACGTGGCCAGACACTGGAAGGATTCAACTGGCAGAGGCAAGGAGAAGTGGCGGGAGGTGTTAAACGTGACTGGATTTGACTTCGTTTATTGATAGAGTTACGTCAGTCATATCCGAGAGGCGGATGATGGCTCCACACACGCGTCTCTCAAGTCCTAACGTCAAGTCCTAAAGTCATGTCCTAGTCAAGTCATGGTGTCAAGTCCTAAAGTCATATCCTAAGTCAAGTCTTAAAATCGAGTTCTAAAGTCAAGTCCTAAAGTCATATCATAAAGTCAAGTCCTAAAGCCAAGTCATGCTGTCAAGTCCTAAAGTCAAGTCATGTCAAGTCGATATTCCTAAATGACTCACCGCTCACCATATTACCACTTGATCTGGACAACCCACTGACTGCTCAACCCATTGCGTCTGTGCAACCCATCACTTGTCCCTTTTCGAGTTTCTTTATTAAAATTATGCTTGTCCCCCCTAGAGTTTCCCTCATCAAAATTCTATTTGTCCCTCCTAGAGTTTCCCTCGTCAAAATTCTATTGGTCCCTCCAAGAGTTTCCCTCATCAAAATTCTACTTGTCCCTCCTAGAGTTTCCTTCATCAAAATTCTATTGGTCCCTCCAAGAGTTTCCCTCAGCAAAATTCTACATGTCCCTCCTAGAGTTTCCCTCATCAAAATTCTACTTGTTCCTCTCAATGAGTTTCCCCAAGCAAGTATGATACTTATCCTTCTTAAAGTTTCTCTCATAGAACCTTGCTTGTCCCTCCTAGAGTCCCCCCTCATCAAACCTTGCTTGTCCCTCCTAGAGTCCCCCCTCATCAAACCTTGCTTGTCCCTCCTAGAGTCCCCCCTCATCAAACCTTGCTTGTCCCTCCTAGTCCCCCTTCATCAAACATTGCTTGTCCCTCCTAGAGTCCCCCCTCATCAAACCTTGCGTGTCCATCCTAGTCCCCCCCCCCCCTCATCAAACCTTGGTTGTCCCTACTAGAGTTCCTCCTCATCAAGCCTTGCTTGTCCCTCCTAGAGTCCCCCCTCATCAAACCTTGCTTGTCCCTCCTAGAGTTCCTCCTCATCAAACCTTGCTTGTCCCTCCTAGAGTCCCCCCTCATCAAACCTTGCTTGTCCCTCCTAGAGTCCCCCCTCATCAAACCTTGCTTGTCCCTCCTAGAGTTCCTCTTCATCAAACCTTGCTTATCCCTTCCTCCCCAAGTCATATATCGCAAGCTGGCCTTCACAAGCTGGCATGCCACATGGCAAGAAAGGTAGTCTACCACTACCACACATCACGTTGTTGATTACAACTTGTCATTATCTTGTAATCAGACACTAGCGACATTACTATGATAAATAAAATCGAAATCACTGCATAACGGACAGACTCATAGGTGTTCATTGCCATTCAGCAGACTATGAACAGTGCCCATACCGATACATCCTGTAGCTAGTTATAAACCCTACTTCTCCGTCCTCTAAGGTCCGACCCTTGTTTGATAGTAGTCTGTGAGTAAGCCACCTGCTCATGATTTAAGTATGTGTCCTCTGTTCAATGTCTTCTATAAAGGTACAAAACGAATCTAGGGCTTTATGTCTTCTGTTCAATGTCTTCTATAAAGGTGCAAAACGAATCTAGGGCTTTATGTCTTCTGTTCAATGTCTTCTATAAAGGTGCAAAACGAATCTAGGGCTTTATGTCTTCTGTTCAATGTCTTACATAAAGGTGCAAAACGAATCTAGGGTTTTATGTCTTTTGTTCAATGTCTTCTATGAAGGTGCAAAAGGAATCTAGGGCTTTATGTCTTTTGTTCAATGTCTTCCATAAAGGTGCAAAACCAATCTAGGACATTATGTCCTCTGTTCAATATCTTCCTTATGGATGTTAACGCATCCAGGACAGAGTGTGTCCCCCGTTAAATTCTTCGCATTGAGTATGTTGGAAGTCAGGACATGAGCACGTTCACTGGCATCTTAACACCCACCCCATGACCAAACAAGAGATCCTCTCAAGCCCTCTATCTCTTCTACCAACTCTATTTACTGCGAGTCCCGCTGGGCCACAAGCATGGCGAGAGATCCACTCTAGTCCCTAAAGATCTCATATTGTACCCCTTCTGTAAGTAAGGACTGAGAGTCCGTCACGAGGCATTGATCCCTGTCTGGTGAACACGTGTGCGCACGATCATTTGTGTCCCGTCTCTGTCAGTCACTAAATTGTGTTTTTCTTCATTTGAAACTTGTAGTTATTTTTAAAGCAAAACTAAAAGAAAATTTAAAATGAAGAGAGACACAAGTGGGAGACTTACTTTTATCATTGGTGTTACCAACGTGTTGGCACTTTCTGTGCTGGAACAAAAACCTGGAACTGTCTGCGCATGCCTGGATGCTGGATAGTGGGTTGTCGCACTTGGTCTCACTTCCGTTCGTGTAGGAGAAGCTATAGTGACCTTGGAATGGGCAGGGAATGGGAGTACCAGGCACTGTGGAGGGAAGACATCCGTTAGGCAACTACATACTTACAGAAAGCATCAAGGTTAAGGTACGTTCCATAGCATACAGTTGATAAAGAAACAAACCGACATGGCTCTATTGTCACACAAGAACAGAATCAAAGCCATATGCAAATACAGTAACACTATTATGTGCTATTTCAGCCCACTACGAGCACGGGGACCAACACTCCACTTGGCCTCACTTCACGTAGCCTACCCCTACACTTGACCTCACTTCACGTAGCCTACCCTTACACTTTACCTCACTTCATGTAGCCTACTCCTACACTTGACCCCCTACATGTAGCCTACTCCTACACTTGATCTCACTTCACGTAGCCTAAACCTACACTTGACCTCACTTCACGTAGCCTACTCCTACACTTGACCCCCTACATGTAGCCTACTCCTACACTTGATCTCACTTCACGTAGCCTACCCTTACACTTTACCTCACTTCACGTAGCCTACTCCTACACTTGACCCTCTACATGTAGCCTACCCATACACTTGACCCCCTACATGTAGCCTACTCCTACACTTGATCTCACTTCACGTAGCCTACCCCTACACTTGACCTCACTACACGTAGCCTACCCCTACACTTGACCTCACTTCATGTAGCCTACTCCTACACTTGACCCCCTACATGTAGCCTATGTCACAGCGTGTACATGCTCTTGACGAGATATTTTCCGAGAGGTAGCCAACTCCATGTACAACCCTGCTTAGCCTGGTTGGGTTGGCCCTACAAAAAGGGCAATATGGTTTGAGGGCCAGCCCACCAGGACTGACGTGCTAATAAACGGATTCTTAAGGAAATATTTCTCATCTAGTGTCCCCGCCCATCCCAGCGTACGTCTGCCTGGGTGCCTGGCCAAGACCGTGTACTCTTTAGCTCCTCCTACGCGTCAGTTACTCACACGAACCCCTCCCCCACCACGTGGCTGTTACATCAAAGAGATCCACTCTTAGTTAGATTAACCCTTTATAACTGGTACAGTCAGCGAACGATGAACTTGTCGACCACCACATACACTGAACACAAGACTTCCCACTCCACCACAGACACTGAACACAAGGCTTCCCACTCCACCACAGACACTGAACACAAGACTTCCCACTCCACCACAGACACTGAACATAAGACTTCCCACTCCACCACAGACACTTAACACAAGACTTCCCACTCCCCCACAGACAATGAACACAAGACTTCCCACTCCACCACAGACACTGAACACAAAACTTCCCACTCCACCACAGACACTGAACACAAGACTTCCCACTCCACCACAGACACTGAACACAAGACTTCCCACTCTCCCACAGACACTGAACACAAGACTTCCCACTCCCCCACAGACACTGAACACAAGACTTACCACTCCACCACAGACACTGAACACAAGACTTCCCACTCTCCCACAGACACTGAACACAAGACTTCCCACTCCCCCACAGACACTGAACACAAGACTTCCCACTCCCCCACAGACACTGAACATAAGACTTCCCACTCCACCACAGACACTGAACACAAGACTTCCCACTCCCCCACAGACACTGAACACAAGACTTCCCACTCCCCGCAGATACTGAACACAAGACTTCCCACTCCCCCACAGACACTGAATACAAGACTTCCCACTCCCCCACAGACACTGAACACAAGACTTCCCACTCAACCCCAGACACCTTACCTACCACGAGCCACAACCAGGACCTGTCCCCGTGTCTCGTGGAGTCCAAGAGCGGAGCAAAGCCTAGTTCAACAGTAACATACCAGGCTTGTGGTAAAGTGGGTAAGGCATGGAGCAGGCTACCTGTTCCTGTACAAACTAATATGTCGCAAGCACATCTTGCTATGTGCTTGTCTGTGCTGCGTCTTAGTGGCGGGCATTGTCCTGGGTCTGGGAGCTCTTAGCCGGAATCATTAGACGGTGTCTTTCCCATTCCATATTAGCTCTAAGAAGGGCTGTCGGTGTCTTTCCCATTTTTGAAATCTGACAGAAGTCACAGAACTAGGAATATCCAGTTTTAGATTCGGACGACAAGAGGAAAGAAGCTGGTTGTGGTCTACCCCCACGTCAAACTGAACATGGCGCCAGGTGGCGGTGAAACAGAACATGGCGCCAGGTGGCGGAACATGGTTAAGTAACCGATAGCATTACTGCCGTAGGGGTGTGAGATGTTAGCTGTCTCACATTACTGCCGTAGAGGTGTGAGATGTTTAGCGATCTCCCATTTCAAAAGCTCGGCTAAATGAGGGCGGTAGCCATCTCCTCTTCATCGTCGCTTTAATCTTCCGGACTGAACCATTTAAGGCTGGGTCGATCCGGGATCCGTTGCGGTCTGAAAAAAACATTTCCGAATCAATTAGGGAATGAACACAGGACCACTCAGTTGCGAAGCCAGCTCGCTAACCACTGTTCTACGCGGATCGAATAATGTTAGTCAGGGTTAGGTGGGGGAGAGTAGACTAACGTCCTGTCAGGGTTAGGAGGGGAGAGTAGACTAACGTCCTGTCAGGGTTAGGTGGGGAGAGTAGACTAACGTCCTGTCAGGGTTAGGTGGGGAGAGTAGACTAACGTCCTGTCAGGGTTAGGTGGGGAGAGTAGACCAACGTCCGGTCATGTGGGGAGAATAGACTAACGTCCTGTCAGGGTTAGATGGGGAGAGTAGACTAACGTCCGGTCAGGATTAGATGGGGAGAGTAGACTAACGTTCTGTCAGGGTTAGGTGAGGAGAGTAGACTAACGTCCCGTCAGGGTTAGGTGAGGAGAGTAGACTAACGTCCGGTCAGGTGGGGAGAATAGACTAACGTCCTGTCAGGGTTAGGTGGGGAGAGTAGACTAACGTCCGGTCAGGTTTAGATGGGGAGAGTAGACTAACGTTCTGTCAGGGTTAGGTGAGGAGAGTATACTAACTTCCGGTCAGGTGGGGAGAGTAGACTAACGTCCTGTCAGGGTTAGGTGGGGAGAGGAGACTAACGTCCCGTCAGGGTTAGGTGGGGAGAGTAGACTAACGTCCCGTCAGGGTTAGGTGGGGAGAGGAGACTAACGTCCGGTCAGGTGGGGAGAGTAGACTAACGTCCTGTCAGGGTTAAGTGGGGGAGAGTAGACTAACGTCCCGTCAGGGTTAGGTGGGGAGAGTAGACTAACGTCCCGTCAGGGTTAGGTGGGGAGAGTAGACTAACGTCCTGTCAGGGTTAGGTGGGGAGAGGAGACTAACGTCCCGTCAGAGTTAGGTGGGGAGAGGAGACTAACGTCAGGGTTAGATGGGGAGAGGAGACTAATGTCAGGGTTAGATGGGGAGAGGAAATTAACGTCCCGTAAGGAAGAACATACTGCTCGAAAAATGTTAGTCAGTGGGGGCATGGGATGCTGGTCAATACCACAACCTTACTTCCATTCACTTTTTCTTGGACACGGGCTATCTCATGACAGTATGACTAACGAGGTGGGGGAATCAACGTGATCTCCGTGGTAATGAGCGACCGCGAAACACCTTTACCAGGCAGCTCGGGATGCGAATAAAGCTACTGTAATCCGCCACCTAACGGCATTTCCAGGGCCCACAGAAGAGTAAAGTTACTCATCATGGGCATCCAACAACAACAACAACAACAACAACAACAACAACAACAACAACACCACCAACAACAACACGGTACGGACGAATTACTATTACAGTGAACAGAGCAGACATTTCTGAGGTCAGAAACGAGAGGATATCTCGCGCAAGGAAATACACCCCAGGTCTCGACTCTGGCACGCGGTAACATCACGCTGGTTTTAGAGATCACGGCCACGCCTGACCTCTGCAGACGCAGGATAAAGGAGGGAAAGTTTCTGTGGAGGCAGATTGAGATAAGCCTCACATAAACACGCTGTAAAGGGCATCTCTGAAAGTGCTACACTATCCCCCTAGCCAACATCTGGGGTCTGGGCGTGTTGATACTGTCATGTTCCGCATTTAGAACCAGTCAATGCCAGTTTGGAGTCAATATGCTGGCACTAGTTCTACCAAATATTTACACGCACAATCACAATCACATGCTGATATCGATGCAAAAAGTATAAGAATTGAACATGTGAATGTTTGTTTTATCCGTTGATCACTCACAAGTAACCACGTCCATCTCCGTCAAAACCTTACCGGCATGTCGCTGGCTTCCCTCGTGAGCACACATGTTTTCCTCATTTAGCCCCACCCCCCCCCCCCCCATAACCTGCGTATAATATCAAATGTCCGTGCATTCGATTTGACATTTGTTGACCAGATGGAGCCACAGCCTGTAGTGCTGGATGTCCGCGGTCTAAGTCTTGTCAACGGAATACTTCTTGACTAGGGATAATTTATTGTTGCTATATCAGACTCTCTGCTCCTCTGTCTGTCTACCTATCCATCTGTGCTGTCTGTTCTTGGAGGCCAGTCTGTGACTGTCTGTCTGTGATTGTCTGTCTATGGCTGTATGTCTGTGGATGTGTAGCTGTCTGTCTGTGGATGTGTGTCTGTGGATGTCTGTCTGTGTCTGTCTGTGGCCGTCTGTCTTAGAGTATGTACTGTCTTTGGTTGTGCCCTGCCGGTTGGCACTGTCGACCATGGACTTCCATTTCCTCCTGTCACGTGTATCAGTTATCAGTCCCACCGTTGATCGTCTTCCATGCCATCCCTCTTAGCTGTCCAATATTTTCTCTCTTCTCCTCCCTCTGTACCTCTTGCCTGCGATTCTGCCCGTTGTCACCACGTGTTACAACCCGCCTCCTCTCATGACATGCCCGTTGTCACTACGTGTTACAACCCGCCTCCTCTCATTACATGCCCGTTGTCACCACATGTTACATCCCACCTCCTCTCATTACATGCCCGCTATCACCACGTGTTACAACCCGCCTCCTCTCATTACATGCCCGCTATCACCACGTGTTACAACCCGCCTCCTCTCATGACATGCTCGCTATCACCACGTGTTACAACCCGCCTCCTCTCATGACATGCCCGCTGTCACCACGTGTTACAACCCGCCTCCTCTCATGACATGCCCGCAAAAGTATGACTTCCTTGTCCTGATGTTTGCCGTAAGCTGTCTTTATGTCTGTTTCTCCTCAAGAACCATGTTATTACGCGCGTGTTCAAATGAAACCGGACCTAACTTCACCAGGTGAACATACGTACGATGCACATGGTGACGTCACTTCTGGTGTGAACAGCACATACCAACCGTCAAGTTTGCGAAATTTCATTATCCTCAGTGAAGAACTGGACAACGATGTTTAAAGAAGGACGTGAGTTAACGCAACAATATGCGCCTGACCTGGTCTCGGACGTGAGTTAACGCAACAATATGCGCCTGACCTGGTCTCGGACGTGAGTTAACGCAACAATATGCGCCTGACCTGGTCTCGGACGTGAGTTAACGCAACAATATGCGCCTGACCTGGTCTCAGACGTGAGTTAACGCAACGATATGCGCCTGACCTGGTCTCGGACGAGAGTTAACGCAACAATATGCGCCTGACCTGGTCTCAGACGTGAGTTGACACAACGATATGCGCCTGACCTGGTCTCGGACGTGAGTTAACGCAACAATATGCGCCTGACCTGGTATCGGAAGATCTTTCGTTAACTCACGTTCTTTTTTAAACATCATTGTCCAGTTCTTCACTGTTGTCTTCGACACACTTTTATCATGACACACTGCCTGCATTCTGCGATGAATGTCAACTGGTCGACATCCTTCAGCTGTTAGAAACCAAATCACGGCTCGCTGATCAACTCTGGACGGTTTCCGTATCACACCCGCCATGTTTTGAACAGTCTGATGAGAAAACTATGAGTCGGAGGATAACGAAATTTTGCGAACTTGACGGTTAGTATGTGCTGTTTACAACAGAAGTTACGTCATCATGCGCATCGTATGTATGTTAACTTGGTGCAGTTAGGTCCGGTTTCATTTGAACATGCCTAGTATCTTTCTTTGCAGTCCATGAAATTTTCAACATTCTTCTTGTAAAACCACATTCCTGTTGCATACACAGATCCCTGTACTTGACTGCTGATTGTCCATGATTTGCTGCCGTATATCAGTAATGGTTCTACGTAGCATCCACTAATTCTCTTCCTTAATGAAAGCCTTTTGTTGCCCGCACAAGATTCCCCCCACGAAGCCTGACTTTGCCTTGGCTATTCTGTTCTTTATTCCATAAGTGCATCTCCCATGAGACCTGGTGTGGGGGCCCAAGTATTGAATGGGTCGACTTGTCTTAGTTCCGTTTCGCTCACCTTCATACGCCATTTTGGAATTTGTGCTTCTTAGTTATCGCCATTTCTTGTGATTGAAGTTGATACCTTTATTTTTGCTTGTTGACCAGCTCTTGTGATTGAAGTTGATGCCTTTATTTTTGCTTGTTGACCAGCTCTTGTGATTGAATTTGATGCCTTTATTTTCGCTTGTTTGACCAGCTCTTGTCAATCTGACCCAACACATTACCATCAGCGTCATGCAAGTTATGTACGCCCTGTCCATCAATTGGTATTCCAGGAATGCCTCTAGAGATCACAATACAGATAGAATATATTAGGGGACAGCACACAGTCCCTGCCTCTCCCTTCCTTTATCTGCATTAAGTTTGCTACTGTGTTATCTATTCGTATCGCTGCAGTCTGTCCCCAGTACATGGTCTAGATATTTCTCAGGTCATTGCCATCTGCGTGCTTCACTTACAGCATTTGGATCATTTGCCCGAGCTGAACCCTGCTGAATGCCCTGGTATCATCTATGAAGCACAAATGTCAGTCTGGTTTCATCTCTATAGTCCTCCTGACTGTTGTCAATATATCTAAATAGTTCTACGCTAATCTATCTCCGATTGTCTGTCTGTCTTCTACTGTCTGTCTATCTCTGGTTGCATGTATTATCTCTCTACACGTATACTGTCATCAATCCCTGATTGTTTTCTTCTACTGCCTGTCTGTCTCTCTATCTCTAATCATCTATTTGTTTGTCTCTCTCTCTCTGGTTACCTGTCTGTTTGTCTCTCTCTCTCTCTCTCTCTTGTGGTCTGTCTGTTTGTCTCTCTCTGGTGGTCTGTCTGTTTGTCTCTCTCTGGTGGTCTGTTTGTTTGTCTCTCTCTGGTGGTCTGTCTGTTTGTCTCTCTCTGGTGGTCTGTCTGTTTGTCTCTCTCTCAGGTTGTCTGTCTGTTTGTCTCTCTCTCTGGTTGTCTGTTTGTCTCTCTCTCTCTTGTTGTCTGTCTGTTTGTCTCTCTCTCTGGTTGTCTGTCTGTTTGTGTGTCTCTCTCTCTCTATCTCTCTGGTTGTCTGTCTGTTTGTCTCTCTCTCTCTGGTTGTCTGTCTGTTTGTGTCTCTCTCTCTATCTCTCTTGTTGTCTGTCTGTTTGTCTCTCTCTCTCTTGTTGTCTGTTTGTCTCTCTCTCTTGTTGTCTGTCTCTTTATCTCTCTCTGGTTGTCTGTTTGTCTCTCTCTGGTTGTCTCTCTCTCTCTCTCTCTCTCTCTGGTTGTCTGTCTGTTTGTCTCTCTCTTTCTGGTTCTCTGTTTGTCTTTCTCTCTGGTTGTCTGTTTGTCTCTCTCTCTATCTAGTTGTCTGTTTCTTTGTCTCTCTCTGGTTGTCTGTCTGTTTGTTTCTCTCTGGTTGTCTGTCTGTTTGTCTCTCTCTCTCTGGTTGTCTATTTCTCTCTCTCTCTCTCTCTGGTGGCCTGTCTTTTTGTCTCTTTCTGTGGTTGTCTGTTTGTCTCTCTCTCTCTGGTTGTCTGTCTGTTTGTCTCTCTCTCTGGTTACCTGTATGTTTGTCTGTCTCTCTGGTTGTCTGTTTGTCTCTCTCTGGTTGTCTGTTTGTCTCTCTCTCTCTCCCTGGTTATCTGTCTGTTTGTCTCTCTCTCTATGGTGGTCTGTCTGTTTGTCTATCTCTTTCTCTCTCTCTCTGGTTACCTGTCTGTTTGTCTCTCTCCCTCTGGTGGTCTGTCAGTTTGTCTCTCTCTCTGGTTGTCTGTCTGTCTGTCTCTCTCTCTCTCTTTATCTTGTTACCTGTCTGTTTGTCTCTCTCTCTGGTTGTCTGTCTGTTTGTCTCTCCCTTTGGTTGTCAGTCTGTTTATCTCTCTATCCGGATGTATATCTGTTTTTCTCTCTCTTGTTGTCTGTCTGTTTGTCTCTCTCTCTGGTTGTCTGTCTGTTTGTCTCTCTCTCTGGTTACCTGTCTGTTTGTCTGTCTCTCTGGTTGTCTGTCTGTTTGTCTTTCTCTCTCTATGGTTGTCTGTCTGTCTTTGTCTCTCTCTGGTGGTCTGTCTGTTTGTCTCTCCTTCTGGTTGTCTGTTTGTCTCTCTCTCTGGTTGTCTGTTTGTCTCTTTCTCTGGTTGTCTGTCTGTTTGTCTCTCTCTCTGGTTGTCTGTTTCTCTCTCTCTTTCTCTGGTTGTCTGTCTGTTTGTCTCTCTTTTGTTGTATTTCTGTTTGCCTCTTTCTGGTTGTCTGTTTGTCTCTCTCTCTCTCTGGTTGTCTGTCTGTTTGTCTCTCTGTCTGGTTGCTTGTCTGTCTCTTTCTCTCTGGTGGTCTGTCTGTTTGTCTCTCTCTCTCCGGTTGTCTGTCTGTTTATCTCTCTCTGGCTGTCTATCTGTTTGTCTCTCTCTGGTGCTCTGTGTGTTTGTCTCTCGCTTTGGTGGTCTGTTTGTTTTTCTATGTCTCGTTGTCTGTCTGTTTATCTCTCGCTCTCTCTGGTTGTCTATCTGTTTGTTTCTTTCTCTATGGTGGTATGTTTTGTTGTCTTTCTCTGGTTGTCTGTCTCTGGGTGCTTCCCTCCGATCGTCTATTTATTTGTCTATCTGTGGTCGCTTGTCTGTTAGCCTCCCTCTCTTCGGCCGTCTGTCTGTTTGTGCTCGACGTGGTGACAGCAGTGGCGAGCGGCCTATAGTCCTCAGCCTACAAAACCCCTCCACTACCCCAGCTATGCGAAAAACATCGAAAGACTGTTTTCTTTTTTTTTGGTTTTCCTCAGGCCATCTCAATGCGAGTGTATGTCTGCTTCTCTATCTCTCTCTCTCTAGCTCTCCGTCTATTCGATTGTCTATATTCTTCATCAACTGTCTGTTTTCCTATCTAGCCGTTTGCTTATCCCTTTCAGTCTGTCTATCTTTCGTACTCCTCAATGTCGACCTATCAACACGCGCACAGACCTCAAACCCCGGCTACCTCCCCCTGTCAGTTAGCCGCCATAAGAAAATACCGAGTCGTTACAGCCTGAAACATACCGAACTCAATGGCAGCCCGCGTTAAGTGTTTACTTTCATAAATGCCATCTTTCTTCAAACTGAATACTGTCTGCCTTCATGGTTCTTATGTATATACAGACATCATCTAAGAAGTGATCAAAGATCATAGGATATGTATAATTCAGTGCACATAACATATCAGTCTTTCGCATCTCATCGTATTGCCAGAACGTCTCAGAGTCCGCGCCCACAGACAGACGTGGTGATGTGGCTGCGATTAAATCTGGTCTCCTTCTGAGAACCTGGCTCTGCTAAAAGTAATCTCCCCTTTGGCATTTCTGGGCTCGTCATTCGATACCCTTCTCTGAGCATTCGCTACGTCAAAGTCCATATTTTCTCTGCTCTTTTGTCTTTCAAGCAATTAGACTCGATTTCAGCACCTCGGCATCGTTACCGAATTTATGGACGAGTGCTAGCGTAGATCTTCTTGTGTTCTACTCAACTCAAAAGTTGGTTAGGGCCATCAAGATGCAGTCTTGGAACGAGGTTTCATCAAGAGGAGCCGATGGGAGTGGAGTGTTGGACCGTTCACTGAGTGGAGCCGATGGGAGTGGAGTGTTGGACCGTTCACTGAGTGGAGCCGATTGGTAGTGGAGCCGATGGGAGTGGAGTGTTGGACCGTTCACTGACTGGAGCCGATGGGAGTGGAGTGTTGGACCGTTCACTGACTGGAGCCGATGGGAGTGGAGTGTTGGACCGTTCACTGAGTGGAGCCGATGGGAGTGGAGTGTTGGACCGTTCACCGACTGAGGCCGATGGGAGTGGAGTGTTGGACCGTTCACCGACTGAGGCCGATGGGAGTGGAGTGTTGGACCGTTCACCGACTGAGGCCGATGGGACATGAACACGTCAAGTCGGACTCAGCGTCTGAATAGCCTGAACGGTTATAACTGTTGTTTATCACAGAGAATGTAACGGTTTCGATCCCAACTATTGACAAGTGTTCCCCAGCTGTGCTGACGATAAGGCAAGGAGGAAAGTGAATAGTGACTCCACCTCTCAAACAGCTGATCCTTTGTTAGATGGTTAGTATACCTCCCAAACAGTTGATGCCTCCTTAAATAAAGTCTCTATAACTGCCCCGACGGCAGTCTGGTATTGAACTACCTTGGCCTTGTATATCAGCCTGCCCACCTCCACCACTCTCCATCAAACTCTCCTGTTATCGTATCAATACAACAATAATGATTCCTGTCCAGGTCAAGCAATTATAACTATGTCCAGGTGATCCTTCGACACACCATTTCATAGACAGACAGACAGACTGACAAGTTGGATAGATTTCATATACATAGAAAGAGAGCGATAGATTTTCATATAGACATATAGTTGAGTAGACAGACAGACAGACAGACAAATAGATAGATAGATAGATACATAAATAGATAGATAGATAGATAGATAGATAGATAGATAGATAGATAGATAAATAGATAGATAGACAGATATAGAGACAGAAATATAGATAGATAGATATATAGATAGGTAGATAGATATATAGATAGATAGATAGATAGATAGATAGATAGATAGATAGATAGATAGATAGATAGATAGATAGATAGATAGATAGATAGATAGATAGATAGATAGATAGATAGATAGATAGATAGATAGATAGATAGATAGATAGATAGATAGATAGATAGATAGATAGATAGATAGATAGATAGATAGATAGATAGATAGATAGATAGATAGATAGATAGATAGATAGATAGATAGATAGATAGATAGATAGATAGATAGATAGATAGATAGATAGATAGATAGATAGATAGATAGATAGATAGATAGATAGATAGATAGATAGATAGATAGATAGATAGATAGATAGATAGATAGATAGATAGATAGATAGATAGATAGATAGATAGATAGATAGATAGATAGATAGATAGATAGATCGGTATATAAGCTAACCTTTGACCATGGTGTTTAAAGGGAAGTCACCGGTAATCATCTCACATACTTCCTCTATCCGGTCTGACCGTACACAGAAACCTGTAGGACAATAAATAACAGGAAGTGACGTTAGCTCAAGAAATGTCTTCCAAGATGGCCACCATATCAAGTAACGTTGTCCAGACACACTTACAAACATCTGTAATAGCGACAGTTGGCGATGCTATTGTGGTTTTGTCCGTTTGTTTAATGCCCACGGCCAGGATCGTTACTGTTTCGTGCGCCATAACAAAAAGGCATTAAGGGGCGGGTCGAAGTGAAATAAAAAGGAAAAACTGTAAGCAGATGTGATAGCGACGTGATGTGGTAGGTGGACACGTTCGCCAACTCCATTCGGTATGGCACATCAAAGACAAAGACTAGATGAACTAGTTCATTGATTGACATCAGGATGGACCAAGCATAATCCAGTGGGCTCGATGTGATCCACGAAGACATGTCTTGTAGCCCGCGCTCATGTAAAAATATTTATAAATGTCAATTTATCAAGAACAAATTTTGATCAAAAATCACTTGGGGAAAAGGCATGGTTCTATTACCAGAAATCATTGTACACACCTGTTCTGTCATTAGTGTACACAACTTTTCTGTCATTAGTTTACACAACAGTTCTGTCATTAGTTTACACAACAGTTCTGTCATTAGTTTACACAAAAGTTCTGTCATTAGTTTACACAACAGTTCTGTCATTAGTTTACACAACTTCTCTGTCATTAGTTTACACAACGTCTCTGTCATTAGTTTACACAAATTCTCTGTCATTATTTAACACAACTTCTCTGTCATTAGTTTACACAACTGTTCTGTCATTAGTTTACACAACTTCTCTGTCATTAGTTTACACAACTTCTCTGTCATTAGTTTACACAACTTCTCTGTCATTAGTTTACACAACTTCTCTGTCATTAGTTTACACAACTTCTCTGTCATTAGTTTACACAACTTCTCTGTCATTAGTTTACACAACGTCTCTGTCATTAGTTTACACAAATTCTCTGTCATTATTTAACACAACTTCTCTGTCATTAGTTTACACAACTGTTCTGTCATTAGTTTACACAACTTCTCTGTCATTAGTTTACACAACTTCTCTGTCATTAGTTTACACAACTTCTCTGTCATTAGTTTACACAACTTCTCTGTCATTAGTTTACACAACTTCTCTGTCATTAGTTTACACAACTTCTCTGTCATTAGTTTACACAACTTCTCTGTCATTAGTCTACACAACTGTTCTGTCATTAGCCTACACAACAGTTACGTCATTAGTTTCAATCTCCAAGAATTGTTTTTGATTGATTGGTTTTATTGCTCCATGTGAAGCATAATGCTACCACACCAGCTGGCCCTTGTACGGTAAACCTCTTACAGAATTTGCAGTGACGATTTCAATTACAATGGTTTGACATGACGAGGTTGTTGGCTATCGTGCCCAACTCTAGTTTTCTGCCATTAGTGACATGTTTAGAAGGTTATAATCATAGCAATGGGTTTTACAAGATGAGGCTGCCAGTCTCATGCACAATTCTATTTAGTCGTATCCTACGACATGAAAGGAACGAGGGGTCGTACAAGCTGAGCCACTTGTAAGGTTAAATTTGACCAACTCTGGTCAACTGGGGCACCACACTCTGGTCAACCCGGGCACCAGACTCTGGTCAACCCGGGCACCACACTCTAGTCAACCCGGGCACCACACTCTGGTCGGGAACAAGTAGCTGAGCAGCGCATGAGCTGCAGCGGTCATCGACTCATAGCTGACTGCTAACGCCAGGGCCAGCGAACCAGAGCTGCCAAGAACCTTCTACACCTCCACACGGTGATCCTGGATAACAGGCTGCAGCAGGGCAGACTGGCTAAGGGGACGGGATCGAAGAGGGAATGCTAACCCGGTACTTAAAAAAATGCTTGCTGAAGTCGGATGTGTTGGACCGAAAGGTGAAAATATCGCAGTCAAGCTGTAAACTACGACACAACGCATTCTGTTCTCTGGACTACATTCTGCTACTTAAGCCCTTTCAGGGTTTGGTAGCGGGAGATTGAGAACGAACGAAGAAGAAGAAGAAACTCTGGTCAACCCGGGTACCAAACTCTGGTCAACCCGGGTACCAAACTCTGGTCAACCCGGGTACCAAACTCTGGTCAACCCGGGTACCAAACTCTGGTCAACCTGGGTACCAAACTCTGGTCAACCCAGGTACCAAACTCTGGTCAATCCGGGTACTAAACTCTGGTCAACCCAGGTACCAAACTCTGGTCAACCCGGGTACCAAACTCTGGTCTACCCGGGTACCAAACTCTGGTCAACCCGGGTACCAAACTCTGGTCAACCCGGGTACCAAACTCTGGTCAACCCGGGTACCAAACTCTGGTCAACCCGGGTACCAAACTCTGGTCAACCCGGGTACCAAACTCTGGTCAACCCGGGTACCAAACTCTGGTCAACCTGGGTACCAAACTCTGGTCAACCCAGGTACCAAACTCTGGTCAATCCGGGTACTAAACTCTGGTCAACCCAGGTACCAAACTCTGGTCAACCCGGGTACCAAACTCTGGTCTACCCGGGTACCAAACTCTGGTCAACCCGGGTACCAAACTCTGGTCAACCCGGGTACCAAACTCTGGTCAACCCGGGTACCAAACTCTGGCCAACCCGGGTACTAAACTCTGGTCAGGTTGTCCTTGGCTTTTATTACAATAATTGGCATCCTTATGTCATCCCTATGTCATCCTTATGTCATCCTTATGTCATCCTCGTGTGTCCGCTATGTAGCAGACGTTTTCGTGCCCGCATTGGCCTGTTCAGCCACATCCACACCCACACCCAACAGGGAAACCTGTGACAAGGATGATGTCAGCGGTCCTCATTGACAACGATGGACAGCTATTATGTCATCCGTATGTCATCCTTATGTCATCCGTATATCATTCTTATGTCATCCTTATGTCAACCTTATGTTAACCTTATGTCATCCGTATGTCAGCCTCATGTCATCCTTATGTCAGCCTCATGTCACCTTATAACTACAACATAGTCGTCCTGGAGCTCTCGCCGTTATTGGTGCACGTGTCCCTCGGGGTTGAGGAACTGGGCCATCATGATTTACATAAAAGGTTGACATTTGACACCCCCTGAAGCTATCCCGGGTCATCCTTGCACCAGCCAGCACACATTTCACGAGACAACACAACGTGAACCGAAGAATTGTCCTGCTTACACAAGAGAACATATCACGGCCATGATTTGTGGATGGCAAACAGGGCTCACAGCGGACCGCGACATCAGGATATCAGATGACAGCGGCCCCGCGGATAACGGGACATGGGAAGCCAATGATGATCCTGTTATGGGAATACCAGACGACTATCAGACCAATACTTAATACGGCTGACCAGATGTTAAAGTCGATCGGGTCTGGACCCTGGCAGTAGTGAATGGCTTCTGTCAGAGCCTAATCCTGCCATCAGGTGTTTATGGGGATATGGCCGGCAGTGAAACCCTTGAGGCTAAGCGTGGACTAAACTCTGCCCTAATAGCCTGATTCCTTACCCATATTCATTACGAGCCCCGTATTCAGTAGGTGATCAAAATGGGCGCATCTTGGGCGTTATCTTTCCTGACATCGACAGAATCGATTATCTCCTCCATTTCTCTTGCCTTCCAACTTCCCATCTGCCTATTCCATCAATCAATCATTCCGATTGTCGTTCTATTTATTCTATTTTATTATAATCCTGTTCGGGTTGGTATGGTCGTAAAAGTAATCTCTCCCCCGCCCCCCGCCCCCTTCCTACCGGAGTGGCTGGCTCCAATCCTCCACTATAGACTCCCACACGTCCCTGTACCGGTGTGGCTGGCTCCAATCATCCACTATAGACTCCCACACGTCCCTGTACCGGTGTGGCTGGCTCCAATCATCCACTTTAGACTCCCACACGTCCCTGTACCGGTGTGGCTGGCTCCAATCATCCACTATAGACTCCCACACGTCCCTGTACCGGTGTGGCTGGCTCCAATCATCCACTATATACTCCCACACGTCCCTGTACCGGTGTGGCTGGCTCCAATCATCCACTATAGACTCCCACACGTCCCTGTACCGGTGTGGCTGGCTCCAATCATCCACTATATACTCCCACACGTCCCTGTACCGGTGTGACTGGCTCCAATCCTCCACTATAGACTCCCACACGTCCCTGTACCGGTGTGGCTGGCTCCAATCATTCACTATATACTCCCACACGTCCCTGTACCGGTGTGGCTGGCTCCAATCATCCACTATAGACTCCCACACGTCCCTGTACCGGTGTGGCTGGCTCCAATCCTCCACTATAGACTCCCACACGTCCCTGTACCGGTGTGGCTGGCTCCAATCATCCACTATATACTCCCGCACGTCCCTGTACCGGTTGACAACAGATAATGGATCTTCTGGGTCGGTACAGCCAAGGCAGCCCAACATAGGTCACCTCCACGCAAGAGCAATAACTGCTTCATGCACGCCAAACTTGATATTCTTATTCAACCAATTAGACTCGATTTCAGCACCTCGGTATCGATATTAATTAATGGGCGTGTGCGTGGCCATGACAGTGGCACACTTTCAGCTTTTGTGCAGGTTACAGGAAGGAGATCAACTATAGTGGTAGCAGCATGCTCCGGCTGGAGTCAATAGAGACAAGATGAATAGAAGTAGCCGTTTCTTATGATCTGTATGTATACTGAAGGAATACTGACGTCTGGTCAGGTAAAACATACTGATCAGGCATGTTAGTCAGGGTCAGGTAAAACATACTGATCAGGCATGTTAGTCAGGGTCAGGTAAAACATACTGATCAGGCATGTTAGTCAGGGTGAGGTAAAACATACTGATCAGGCATGTTAGTCAGGGTCAGGTAAAACATACTGATCAGGCATGTTAGTCAGGGTCAGGTAAAACATACTGATCAGGCATGTTAGTCAGGGTCAGGTAAAACATACTGATCAGGCATGTTAGTCAGGGTCAGGTAAAACATTTTGGCCGAGACCATCCCCTTGTCCGCCTTGTAGCCCTCCCTGGAAACGGGCTGTTTTCGTGGCAGCCTGGCTAACAAGCTGAGGGATCGACATGGTCCCCGTAGTCGTGAGCGACAAGCAGATGGAGCCAGGCCAAGCATAGCACAACCACCTGGAGGACCCCGATCGACATTCATCCGCATGCTCGGGATGTGAAAAAAGCTACAACAACCCGCAACAGAACGTTCTTTGTTATGGTGCACAAAAGAGCAATCCGATTGAGTGCAGATATCCAACAACATCAGCAACAACAACAACAGCAACTGCAGCAACAACAGCGAAGAATAACAACAACAACATCAGCAACAACAACAACAACAGCAGCAACCGCAGCAACAACAGCGAAGAATAACAACAACAACATCAGCAGCAATAACAACAACAACAACAACAACAACATCAGCAACAACAGCAGCAGCTCTGTGTGCATACTTACTTTCCTTGTACTGTATCAAGTTGTGATGGCGTGGAGTGAAGGCTACACAGATGAAACACATGTCCTGCCTGAAAAGAAGGAGAATACGACACACATGATGATGATGAGATGGCTGAGTACATACACAGCAGAGATTCATCAGCATAACGATAAAGACGACCAACAGATTACAGCAGAAATAGAAGACGGTCCAGGGGAGGACGAGCACACAGATGATGTCAGCTGCAATTATTCAGGCGAAATGTTTAAGGACAAGCAAAGAACATGTTTTAATGTAGAGCGCACGCGCGCGCACAGACAGACAGACACACACACACACACAAACATACACATACACACAGAGACATACACACACACAGACACAGACACACACACACACAGAGACACTTTTTCAAAGATGTAAACATCAATTAACTGAAACGCTCATTACGAAAATGTCGTCTGCTTCTTCGTTCGTTCTCAATCTCCCCCTACCAACCGATGAACGATCTCAATCTCCCTCTACCAAGCGATGAACGTTCTCAATCTCCCACTACCAAGCGATGAACGTTATCAATCTCCCACTACCAAGCGATGAACGTTCTCAATCTCCCTCTACCAATCGATGAACGTTCTCAAACTCCCGCTACCAAGCTCTAAACGTTCCCAAACTCCCCCTACCAAGCGATGAACGTTATCAATCTCCCCCTACCAAGCGATGAACGTTCTCAATCTCCCTCTACCAAGCGATGAACGTTCTCAATCTCCCTCTACCAATCGATGAACGTTCTAAAACTCCCGCTACCAAGCTCTAAACGTTCCCAAACTCCCCCTACCAAGCGATGAACGTTATCAATCTCCCCCTACCAAGCGATGAACGTTCTCAATCTCCCTCTACCAAGCGATGAACGTTCTCAATCTCCCTCTACCAATCGATGAACGTTCTAAAACTCCCGCTACCAAGCTCTAAACGTTCCCAAACTCCCCCTACCAAGCGATGAACGTTCTCAATCTCCCTCTACCAAGTGATGAACGTTCTCAATCTCCCTCTACCAAGCGATGAACGTTCTCAATCTCCCTCTACCAAGCGATGAACGTTCTCAATCTCCCTCTACCAAGCGATGAACGTTCTCAATCTCCCCCTACCAAGCGATGAACGTTCTCAATCTCCCCCTACAAAGCGATGAACGTTCTCAATCTCCCCCTACCAAGCGATGAACGTTCTCAATCTCCCTCTACCAAGCGATGAACTTTCTCAATCTCCCTCTACCAAGCGATGAACGTTCTCAATCTCCCTCTACCAAGCGATGAACGTTCTCAATCTCCCCCTACCAAGCGATTAACGTTCTCAATCTCCCTCTACCAAGCGATGAACGTTCTCAATCTCCCTCTACCAAGCGATGAACGTTCTCAATATCCCTCTACCAAGCGATGAACGTTCTCAATCTCCCTCTACCAAGCGATGAACGTTCTCAATCTCCCTCTACCAAGCGATGAACGTTCTCAATCTCCCTCTACCAAGCGATGAACGTTCTCAATCTCCCTCTACCAAGCGATGAACGTTCTCAATCTCCCTCTACCAAGCGATGAACGTTCTCAATCTCCCTCTACCAAGCGATGAACGTTCTCAATCTCCCTCTACCAAGCGATGAACGTTCTCAAACTCCCCCTACCAAGCGATGAAAAATGCCTTGCAAGAGTAGCATGATGTAGTCCACAAGCTGAATGCATTGTGCCGTAGTTTACAGCGTGATTGCGATATTTCCACCTATAAGTCCGACACATCCGACTTCAGCAGGCATTTTTGGGTTATCGGGTGAGTCTTCCCTATTCTATTCCTTTTCATTTGCCAGTCTGTCCTGTGCCCTGTTACAGCTTGTTATCCAGGATCACCGCCTGGAGGTGTAGAATGGTCTTGGTAGCTCTGGTTTGCTAGCCCTGACGCTAACAGTCAGCTATGGGTAGCTTGTCCTGACGCTAACAGTCAGCTACGGGTTGCTGGCCCTCCCGCTAACAGTCAGCTATTGGTCCCTGGCCCTGGCAGTCAGCTCTGAGTAGCTGGCCCTGACGCTAGCAGTTACCTATGAAGCTAGAGCTCCTGAGCTGCTAAGTACTTGATTCCAGCTATGGGTCGCTGACTGTTGCAGCCCATAAACTACTCAGTATCTTGATCCCGAAAATATCGACAAGAAATGAGAAAATACCCATCAAGATGGCGTCTTGTTCTCATAAACACTCAACCAATGGATTCATTATACTAGACCATTATTTCTTAAACGGAGTATGGTTGGATAATTGGAGTGTTCTTTGTCATACACTCTCTCTCCCTCTCTTTCGCACTCTTTGCGTCTGTCTCTGTGTCTCGCTCTCTGTCTCGGACGTGTCAGGCTGGCAGAAACGTATCAGGCAGGGAGGGACGTGTCAGGACGGGTGGGACTTGTCAGGCTAGGAGGGACGTGTCAGGCTAGGAGGGATGTATCAGGCTGGGGGGGGGGGGGGACGTGTCAGGCTGGGAGGGACGTATCAGGCTAGGAGGGACGTATCAGACTGAGAGGGACGTATCAGGCTAGGAGGGACGTATCAGGCAAGGAGGAACGTATCAGGCTGGGAGGGACGTATCAGGCTAGGAGGGACGTATCAGGCTAGGAGGGACGTATCAGGCTGGGAGGGACGTATCAGGCTAGGAGGGACGTATCAGGCTAGGAGGGACGTATCAGGCTAGGAGGGACGTATCAGGCTAGGAGGGACGTATCAGACTAGGAGAGACGTATCAGGCAGGGACGGACATATCAGGCTGAGAGGGACGTACCAAGCTGGGAGGGACGTATCAGGCTGGGAGGACGATGTATCAGGCAGGGAGGGACGTATCAAGCAGGGAGGGACGTATCAGGCTAGGAGAGACGTATTAGGCAGGGACGGACGTATCAGGCAGGGACAACTACTTACTGTCCATCACAGCTCATAACTATTTGTCCAAATTGTCTGTCCAGTGTCTCTTTAGTCTGTCCAAATGTCTGCCACTAGGGAACCATTGTCGACCACCTATTTGTACTACCCATATTTATGTTGCCACTGTTGAGCTCATTCGCAGAACGCCAAGTTACAGATGCCAGCTATTGGTGACCTGTTTCTCCGGCCCTGATTCTCACATCTGCGTGGTTCAGGCTACAAACTGAAAGGGTAACAGGGAGCACCGAAGCAGAAGAATATAACAGATACGACTGACACAAACGGGACATTTGACACACACACACAAACTGACAGAGCTGGGCAGAGACACTGACAGACCTGGGCAGAGACACTGACAGACCTGGGCAGAGACACTGACAGACCTGGGCAGAGACACTGACAGACCTGGGCAGAGATACTGACAGACCTGGACAGAGACACTGACAGACCTGGGCAGAGACACTGACAGACCTGGACAGAGACACCGACAGACCTGGACAGAGACACTCACAGTTTGATCAGAAATTGACAGTGACAGAGATTGATATAATTTGGCAAAAATCGACTTAGTTAAGCAATGTCCTGAATTCGGACAAAAACAATGGCAGGTCACAGAGACTGGCGTAATTGGCCAGTTTGACAAGGATCTAGTGAATTTTGTCAAGTTTTGATATTTGGACATGAGTGTCGATAAACCTCTGAGGCTGGTGTAGATACACTTCCGCTTTGGAAACTCCCGGTATGTTCGTTCACGCGATTGGCTGGCTATAAGCTGTTGTTTGTCTAGTTATGTCTGGGCATTTCCTATTAGCCAAATAAAAACTGCACAGGGTGAGATCTTAATGTAAGTGAAAGTTCTGTCCTGTAAAGGGCTGGGGTTAGATGACATATTTGGACCCGAGGACAGCAGTGAAAGTTCTGTCTGGTAAAGGGCTGGGGTTAGATGACATATTTGGCCCCTGGACAGCAGTGAAAGTTCTGTCCTGTAAAGGGCTGGGGTTAGATGACATATTTGGCCCCTGGACAGCAGTGAAAGTTCTGTCCTGTAAAGGGCTGGAGTTTGACATATTTGGCCCCTGGACAGCAGTGAAAGTTCTGTCATGTAAAGGGCTGGGGTTAGATGACATATTTGGCCCCTGGACAGCAGTGAAAGTTCTGTCCTGTAAAGGGCTGGAGTTTGACATATTTGGCCCCTGGACAGCAGTGAAAGTTCTGTCATGTAAAGGGCTGGGGTTAGATGACATATTTGGCCCCTGGACAGCAGTGAAAGTTCTGTCCTGTAAAGGGCTGGGGTTAGATGACATATTTGGACCCGAGGACAGCAGTGAAAGTTCTGTCTGGTAAAGGGCTGGGGTTAGATGACATATTTGGCCCCTGGACAGCAGTGAAAGTTCTGTCCTGTAAAGGGCTGGAGTTTGACATATTTGGACCCGAGGACAGCAGTGAAAGTTCTGTCTGGTAAAGGGCTGGGGTTAGATGACATATTTGGCCCCTGGACAGCAGTGAAAGTTCTGTCCTGTAAAGGGCTGGGGTTAGATGACATATTTGGCCCCTGGACAGCAGTGAAAGTTCTGTCCTGTAAAGGGCTGGAGTTTGACATATTTGGCCCCTGGACAGCAGTGAAAGTTCTGTCATGTAAAGGGCTGGGGTTAGATGACATATTTGGCCCCTGGACAGCAGTGAAAGTTCTGTCCTGTAAAGGGCTGGAGTTTGACATATTTGGCCCCTGGACAGCAGTGAAAGTTCTGTCATGTAAAGGGCTGGGGTTAGATGACATATTTGGCCCCTGGACAGCAGTGAAAGTTCTGTCCTGTAAAGGGCTGGGGTTAGATGACATATTTGGACCCGAGGACAGCAGTGAAAGTTCTGTCTGGTAAAGGGCTGGGGTTAGATGACATATTTGGCCCCTGGACAGCAGTGAAAGTTCTGTCCTGTAAAGGGCTGGGGTTAGATGACATATTTGGCCCCTGGACAGCAGTGAAAGTTCTGTCCTGTAAAGGGCTGGGGTTAGATGACATATTTGGACCCGAGGACAGCAGACACATGACTATGTCTCTAGTGGTACCATTATCAGGCTATCTCTATTCAGGTACCAACTACGCAGACTGTCCAATGCATTCTTTACATGTATTTCCTTCTTCCTTCCATTTCTCTCTTCCTCCCTCCAACCCCCCTCCCGTCTTCTTTTTCCTCTTCTTCTTCTTCTTCTTCTTCTTCTCCTTTATTTTTAACTTTTATTTGTATTTCTTTTTCTTTTTCTTTTTGAATTTCGTATTCTTCTTCTTCTTCTTCTTCGTAGTTGTCGACGCTTGCTCTCAGATAATTATTTCTCTCATAAACCTGTCGATCCATCTCACGCTTCCCTCGTCGCCATACACTTTATCCCACAATTACGTTCGGGAAGGTCAGGCTGTCACTCTGCTCCCTTAGTGACGTCTGAAAGCGCTCAGGGAAGAAAGAGAAACTGTATGGCGATAGCAACACCTCTACTATTTACATGTATTCAACTTGACGTCTGAAAGTGTAGCTAACACAACTTGACGCCTGAAAGTGTAGCTAACACAACTTGACGCCTGAAAGTGTAGCTAACACAACTTGACGCCTGAAAGTGTAGCTAACACAACTTGACGCCTGAAAGTGTAGCTAACACAACTTGACGTCTGAAAGTGTAGCTAGCACAACTTGACGTCTGAAAGTGTAGCTAGCACAACTTGACGCCTGAAAGTGTAGCTAGCACAACTTGACGTCTGAAAGTGTAGCTAGCACAACTTGACGTCTGAAAGTCTACGCCCCACAACTTGACGCCTGAAAGTGTAGCTAACACAACTTGACGTCTGAAAGTACAGCTAGCACAACTTGACGTCTGAAAGTCTACACGATCAATATGAAGAAGATATGAGTGTACCGTCGTGACGAGCATCCGAGGAAAACGTACTGAATTAGATCTTCGTTGCCTACACGCCCCAGTCAATCCAGCTGTAAAAGGGTATGTGACACTGCCACAAAAGAAAAGACAGCGAGGAAGGGAACTGTTCACCCCACTGCACACATCGATGCGACCTAGTACATGGTCTACCCCACTCTATCCCATAAACAAGTGCCTGCCATCTTATGCCTCGAACTCTGTGGTCCATTTAGGGCCCATCTTAAACATAGATCCACCTCCACAGCTCTCTGCCAGGAACCCAGCGACAAAGACATCAGATGATCATTCGGTGGTGGTTTCTGTAGCAATTTGTTTCCCATGATGAATTTGTTAATCTTATACACAACTCGAGGGGACGGCGTGGGCTAGTGGTTAAGTGACATGGCACACAAGCAAAAGGTGCTAGGTTCACTCCCCATCACAGCATCGGCCGTTACCCCGGGGAAACAAACCTTACAGAATGCAGGAGGAAGCAGGCCATTATATAAAATGCATGCCGAAGTCGGATGCACTAGGTTGATAGGCGCAAAATAAAAACGTAGTGCAACTCACACAGCCTTGGAGAATATAGAAATAAGGCGAACGCTAAAAACAAACAAATACACAACCATCTCTGGTCTTGAAGACAGGCATTGGAGCAGTTGGCTTGTTCTACTCTCGTACCAGCAAGGGGCCTTGGGATCCGCGGGGGTGGGGGTGCTGCTGTGGGAGGGAGGTGGGCTACCTTAACATGGTGCACTTAACACCGTTATCGACAAGATCCAGTCGATCCAGCTGAAATTTGGAGCCTGGCTTACTGCTAGGAATTGAGAACTGCACAGCCACCTCAAAAACAGCTGGCATCTGGTACAAGAAGTCTGTACCACTACTACCTAGATCCATGCCGTTGTCAAACTTTAACGTACTGTACCGGGCTGATCCTATCTTTGGATGTACTGTACCGGGCTGATCCTATCTTTGGATGTACTGTACCGGGCTGATCCTATCTTTGGATGTACTGTACCAGGCTGATCCTATCTTTGGATGTACTGTACCAGGCTGATCCTATCTTTTGATGTACTGTACCAGGTTGATCCTATCTTTGGATGTACTGTACCGAGCTGATCCTATCTTTGGATGTACTGTACTGAGCTGGTCCTATCTTTGGATGTACTGTACCGAGCTGATCCTATCTTTGGATGTACTGTACCGGGCTGATCCTATATTTGGATGTACTGTACCGAGCTGATCCTATCTTTGTATGTACTGTACCGGGCTGATCCTATCTATGGATGTACTGTACCGGGCTGATCCTATCTTTGTATGTACTGTACCGGGCTGATCCTATCTTTGTATATACTGTACCGGGCTGATCCTATCTTTGGATGTACTGTACCAGGCTGATCCTATCTTTGTATGTACTGTACCGGGCTGATCCTATCCTTGAATGTACTGTATTGATGTCATCTGTTGACGGACTGTACCGAGCTGATCTGATCTGTGGATGCACCGTACTGACTGACCCCCTACATGGATGTACCGTACTGATGTGCCCCCAACGGGTAAGGATCTAACGCCAGTAATCAAGATATTTGAGTTCCGCTGAGGCTACTACTAAATGCCGTTACACGTCAGTCAACAATATCAACGGTTGTGATATTGCCTTGCGCAGTCAGGACTCCAGCCTGTATAAGTGTTGCGTTACCCGTACCAGTGATTGGTACCGGATGTATGCGCCTAGGTAAGGACGTGTGGGATTCGGGCGCACGTGAGGTTATTGTCTGGACGGCACGTGGCGTACTCACGATCAGGAATGTGCTGATATCCTGGGGCCAGCGGGGAAGAAAGATGATCTCTGACGTAATGTGATAGCGGGGATAGTCGCCCGGAAACTGGAGACAGCAGAACAATGATGAGGACGCGATGAGGGGAGTGCATGGATTCCGTGATAATTCATGGGCTGGTTCATTTATCGGTGCAGGGTTAGGGCCATGTGCAAACACGATTCCCGCTCGCTTGCATATTGTAGTGACACGCCATGTCCAAAGCGATGTTCAAGTTAAACAAGTTAAGTCCCTTTTATTTCTCTATTTAAGCAAAGGGAAATATCCCATAATATCCCGTGACGTTTACATGGTTGGACAATCTGGGAATTTGTAGTGTGGCTTTTGGACATTTGATGTGATGGTATTACGAGGAACCACTCAGCGCATTCTAAAGATTACAATGACAGGACAATTGAAATGACTGAAAACGGATCAATATTGGCAGTCTGTTAAGTGTGCTATTATTTATTAATGTGGAAAAGCAACTCTCCATAGGAATTTTATACATTGCTGCACATGTAGAGTAGACAGAGTCGCACCAGATTACCAAAAGTGAAAGGCAGGCAGTAGGAATGAATCGAGTCGAGACAGGGCTATTGAAGTTGTACGCTGTAGATTGCTGGAGTATGTCAACATGCATTTAGATGTAGACACGGGAACATAATGGAGCGATGCACACACATATGGCAATGGATGAATTGGATTCTGGATATGTGTGGATATGTGTGGAGAGAGATGAATGTGTGTCGATGAATCCACATAGATATGTCTGTCCGCGTGTGTGTATATCCCCATATATTAATGCCCGTGGATATACCCGAAGATTTGAACATGTGTGTGGGTGTGTGTAAGAGTATAGATGTATCCTTGTGTGGGTGTGTATAAGAGTATAGATGTATCCTTGTGTGTGTGTTCCTGCAGCACAATGTGTCTGAGCTCATTTTGAGGTAGTAGCTGACACATTGACTGGATTGTTTTCTGTCCTTTTTGGTAGCGAATCACGCTTGGAGACGCATCTCTCTCACTTGAAAGCTAAACCAAGGATGTCTTGTCTGGGGTTAACTTGATTTGTCTGTTGTATGTTTGTGTTGTCTGTTGTATGTTTGTATTGTATGTTGTATATTTGTTTGTGTGTTGTATGTTTGTGTTGTTTGCTGTATGTTTGTGTAGCATGTTTGTGTTGCATGTTTGTGTTGTCTGTTGTATGTCTATGTTGTATGTTGTATGTTTGTGTTGTATCTTGCAGGTTTCTGTTGTATATTTGTGTTGTTTGTTGTATGTTTGTGTTGTATGTTTGTGTTGTATGTTGAATCTTTGTGTTGTATGCTGAATGTTTGTGTTGTATGTTTGTGTTGTATGTTTGTGTTGTATGTTTGTGTTGTATGTTTGTGTTGTATGTTTGTGTTGTTTGTTGTATGTTGAATGTGTGTGTTGTATGTTGGACAACCAAAGAATGACTAGCCCGGATATTGGAGAGCCCATCGATACAGACCTCTCCAACGTTGGACTTACTATTTACAAACAGGGGGCAATATGTTGGGTGGCGAGGGTTGAGGGTTGAGTGTTGGGTAGCGAGGGTTGAGTGTTGAGTGTTGGGTAGCGAGGGTTGAGTGTTGAGTCTCGGGGTTTGGGTGGCGAGGGTTGAGGGTTGAGTCTCGGGGTTTGGGTGGCGAGGGTTGAGGGTTGGGTGGCGAGGGTTGAGTGTTGAGTGTTGGGTGGCGAGGGTTGAGTGTTGAGTGTTTGGTAGCGAGGGTTGAGTGTTGAGTCTCGGGGTTTGGGTGGCGAGGGTTGAGTGTTGAGTGTTGGGTAGCGAGGGTTGAGTGTTGAGTGGCGAGGGTTGAGTGTTGAGTGTTGGGTGGCGAGGGTTGAGTGTTGCGTGTTGGGTAGCGAGGGTTGAGTGTTGGGTAGCGAGGATTGAGGGTTGAGTGTTGAGTGTTGGGTGGCGAGGGTTGAGTGTTGAGTGTTGGGTAGCGAGGGTTGAGTGTTAAGTCTCGGGGTTTGGGTGGCGAGGGTTGAGTGTTGAGTGTTGGGTGGCGAGGGTTGAGTGTTGAGTCTCGGGGTTTGGGTGGCGAGGATTGAGTGTTGAGTGTTGGGTAGCGAGGGTTGAGTGTTGAGTCTCGGGGTTTGGGTGGCGAGGGTTGAATGTTGAGTGTTGGGTGGCGAGGGTTGAGTGTTGAGTGTTGGGTAGCGGGGGTTGAGTGTTGAGTGTTGGGTAGCGAGGGTTGAGTGTTGAGTGTTGGGTAGCGAGGGTTGAGTGTTGAGTCTCGGGGTTTGGGTGGCGAGGGTTGAGTGTTGAGTATTGGGTAGCGAGGGTTGAGGGTTGAGCGTTAAGTGTTGGGTAGCGAGGGTTGAGTGTTGAGTCTCGGGGTTTGGGTGGCGAGGGTTGAGTGTTGAGTGTTGAGTGGCGAGGGTTGAGTGTTGAGTGTTGGGTAGCGAGGGTTGAGTGTTGAGTCTCGGGGTTTGGGTTGCGAGGGTTGAGTGTTGAGTGTTGGGTAGCGAGGGTTGAGTGTTGAGTGTTGGGTAGCGAGGGTTGAGTGTTGAGTCTCGGGGTTTGGGTGGCGAGGTTTGAGTGTTGAGTGTTGGGTAGCGAGGGTTGAGGGTTGAGTGTTGAGTGTTGGGTAGCGAGGGTTGAGTGTTGAGTCTCGGGGTTTGGGTGGCGAGGGTTGAGTGTTGAGTGTTGGGTGGCGAGGGTTGAGTGTTGAGTGTTGGGTAGCGAGGGTTGAGTGTTGAGTCTCGGTGTTTGGGTGGCGAGGGTTGAGTGTTGAGTGTTGGGTGGCGAGGGTTGAGTGTTGAGTCTCGGGGTTTGGGTAGCGAAGGTTGAGTGTTGAGTGTTGGGTGGCGAGGGTTGAGTGTTGAGTGTTGGATAGCGAGGGTTGAGTGTTGAGTCTCGGCGTTTCGGTGACGAGGGTTGGGTGTTGAGTGTTGGGTAGCGAGGGTTGAGTGTTGAGTCTCGGGGTTTGGGTGGCGAGGGTTGAGAGTTGAGTGTTGAGTGTTTGGTAGCGAGGTTTGAGTGTTGAGTGTTGGGTAGCGAGGGTTGAGTGTTGAGTCTCGGAGTTTGGGTGGCGAGGGTTGAGTCTCGGGGTTTGGGTGGCGAGGGTTGAGTGTTGAGTCTCGGGATTTGGGTCACGAGGGTTGAGTCTCTGGGTTTGGGTGGCGAGGGTTGAGTGTTGAGGCCTCGGGGTTTGGGTGGCGAGGGTTGAGTGTTGAGTGTTGGGTGGCGAGGGTTGAGTGTTGAGTGTTGGGTAGCGAGGGTTGAGTGTTGAGTGTTGGGTAGCGAGGGTTGAGGGTTGAGTGTTGGGTAGCGAGGGTTGAGTGTTGAGTCTCGGGGTTTGGGTGGCGAGGGTTGAGTGTTGAGTGTTGGGTAGCGAGGGTTGAGGGTTGAGCGTTGAGTGTTGGGTAGTGAGGGTTGAGTGTTGAGTCTCGGGGTTTTGGTGGCGAGGGTTGAGTGTTGAGTGTTGAGTGGCGAGGGTTGAGTGTTGAGTGTTGGGTAGCGAGGGTTGAGTGTTGAGTCTCGGGGTTAGGGTGGCGAGGGTTGAGTGTTGAGTGTTGGGTAGCGAGGGTTGAGGGTTGAGCGTTGAGTGTTGGGTAGCGAGGGTTGAGTGTTGAGTCTCGAGGTTTGGGTGGCGAGGGTTGAGTGTTGAGTGTTGGGTGGCGAGGGTTGAGTGTTGAGTGTTGGGTAGCAAGGGTTGAGTGTTGAGTCTCGGGGTTTGGGTGGCGAGGGTTGAGAGTTGAGTGTTGTGTTGGGTAGCGAGGGTTGAGTGTTGAGTGTTGGGTAGCGAGGGTTGAGTGTTGAGTCTCGGAGTTTGGGTGGCGAGGGTTGAGTCTCAGGGTTTGGGTGGCGAGGGTTGAGTGTTGAGTCTCGGGATTTGGGTGGTGAGGGTTGAGTCTCTGGGTTTGGGTGGCGAGGGTTGAGTGTTGAGGCCTCGGGGTTTGGGTGGCGAGGGTTGAGTCTCGGGGTTTGGATGGCGAGGGTTGAGTCTCAGGGTTTGGGTGGCGAGGGTTGAGTCTCAGGGTTTGGGTGGCGAGGGTTGAGTGTTGAGTCTTGGGGTTTGGGTGGCGAGAGTTGAGTCTCGGGGTTTGGGTGGCGAGGGTTGAGTGTTGAGTGTTGGGTGGCGAGGGTTGAGTGTTGAGTGTTGGGTAGCAAGGGTTGAGTGTTGAGTCTCGGGGTTTAGGTGGCGAGGGTTGACTGTTGGGTAGTGAGGGTTGAGTGTTGAGTCTCGGGGTTTGGGTGGCGAGGGTTGAGAGTTGAGTGTTGTGTTGGGTAGCGAGGGTTGAGTGTTGAGTGTTGGGTAGCGAGGGTTTAGTGTTGAGTCTCGGAGTTTGGGTGGCGAGGGTTGAGTCTCTGGGTTTGGGTGGCGAGGGTTGAGTGTTGAGTCTCGGGATTTGGGTGGCGAGGGTTGAGTCTCTGGGTTTGGGTGGCGAGGGTTGAGTGTTGAGGCCTCGGGGTTTGGGTGGCGAGGGTTGAGTCTCGGGGTTTGGGTGGCGAGGGTTGAGTCTCAGGGTTTGGGTGGAGAGGGTTGAGTCTCAGGGTTTGGGTGGCGAGGGTTGAGGGTTGAGTCTTGGGGGTTTGGGTGGCGAGGGTTGAGTTTAAGGGTTTGGGTGGCGAGGGTTGAGTCTCAGGGTTTGGGTGGCGAGGGTTGAGTCTTGGGGTTTGGGTGGCTGGGTTGAGTGTTGAGTGTTGTGTAGCGAGGGTTGAGTGTTAAGTGTTGGGTAGCGAGGGTTGAGTGTTGAGTCTCGTGTTTTGGGTGGCGAGGGTTGAGTGTTGAGTGTTGGGTAGCGAGGAATTAGTGTTGAGTGTTGGGTAGCGAGGGTTGAGTGTTGAGTCTCGGGGTTTGGGTGGCTAGGGTTTAGTGTTGAGTCTCGGGGTTTGGGTAGCGAGGGTTGAGTCTCGGGGTTGGGTGGCGAGGGTTGAGTGTTGAGTCTCGGGATGTGGGTGGCGAGGGTTGAGTCTCTGGGTTTGGGTGGCGAGGGTTGAGTATTGAGTCTCGGGGCTTGGGTGGCGAGGGTTGAGTGTTGAGGCCTCGGGGTTTGGGTGGCGAGGGTTGAGTCTCGGGGTTTGGGTGGCAGGAGTTGAGTCTCAGGGTTTGGGTGGTGAGGGTTGAGTCTCTGGGTTTGGGTGGCGAGGGTTGAGTCTCAGGGTTTGGGTGGCGAGGGTTGAGTCTCAGGGTTTGGGTGGCGAGGGTTGAGTGTTGGGGTTTGGGTGGCGAGTGTTGAGTCTTGGGGTTTTGGTGGCGAGGGTTGAGTGTTGGGGTTTGGGTGTCGAGGGTTGAGTGTTGGGGTTTGGGTGGCGAGGGTTGAGTGCTAAGTCTTGAGGTTTGGGTGGAGAGGGTTGAATGTTGAGTCTCGGGGTTGGATGACGAGGGTTGAGTGTTGAGTCTTGGGGTTTGCGTGACGAGGGTTGAGTCTCGGGGTTTGGGTGACGAGGGCTGAGTGTTGAGTCTCAGGGTTGGGTTTTGAGGGTTGAGTGTTAGGGTATGGGTAGCGAGAGTTGAGTGTTGAGTCTTTGGGTTTGGGTGACGAGGGTTGAGTGTTTAGTCTCGGGGTTGAGTGACGAGGGTTGAGTCTCGGGGTTTGGGTGGCGAGGGTTGAGTGTTGAGTCTTGGGGTTTGGGTGGCGAGGGTTGAGAGTTCAGTCTCGGGGTTGGGTGACGAGGGTTGAGTGTTGAGTCTTGGGGTTTGGGCGACGAGGGTTGAGTGTTTAGTCTCGGGGTTGGGTGACGAGGGTTGAGTCTCGGGGTTTGGGTGGCGAGGGTTGAGTGTTGAGACTTGAGGTTTGGGTTGCGAGGGTTCAGTGTCGGGGTTTGGGTGGCGAGGGTTGAGTGTTGGATTTGGGTAGCGAGGGTTGAGTGTTGAGTCCTGGGGTTTGGGGGGCGAGGGTTGAGTGTTTAGTTTTTGGGGTTTGGGTGGCGAGGGTTGAGTGTTGAGTGTTGGGGTTTGGGTGGCGAGGGTTGAGTGTTTAGTCCTGGGGTTTCGGTGGCGAGGATTCAGTGTTGAGTCTTGGGATTTGGATGGCGAGGGTTGAGTCTCAGGGCTTGGGTGGCGAGGGTTGAGTGTTGGGGTTTGGGTGTCGAGGGTTCAGTCTCGGGGTTTGGATGGCGAGGGTTGAGTCTTGGGGTTTGGGTGGCGAGGGTTGAGTGTTGGGGTTTGGGTGGCGAGGGTTGAGTGTTAATTCTTGGGGTTTGGGTGACGAGGGTTGAGTCTCGGGGTTTGGGTGACGAGGGTTGAGTGTTGGGGTTTGGGTCGCGATGGTTGAGTGTTGAGTCTTGGGGTTTGGGTGACGACGGTTGAGTGTTGAGTCTTGGGGTTTGGGTGGCAAGGGTTGAATGTTGAGTCTCGGGGTTGGGTGACGAGGGTTGAGTGTTGAGTCTTGGGGTTTGGGTGACGAGGGTTGAGTCTCGGGTTTGGGTGACGAGGGTTGAGTTTTGAGTCTCGGGGTTGGGTGACGAGGGTTGAGTCTTGGGGTTTGGGTGGCGAGGGTTGAGTGTTGAGTCTTGGGGTTTGCGTGGCGAGGCTGAGTGTTGATTCTCGGGGTTGGGTGACAAGGGTTGAGTGTTGAGTCTTGGGGTTTGGGTGACGAGGGTTGAGTGTTGAGTTTCGGGGTTTGGGTGACGAGGGTTGAGTGTTGAGTCTCGGGGTTGGGTGACGAGGGTTGAGTGTTGAGTCTTGGGGTTTGGGTGACGAGGGTTTAGTCTTCGGATTTGGGTGGCGAGGGTTGAGTGTTGAGTCTCGGGGTTTGGGTGGCGAGGGTTGAGTGTTGAGTCTTGGGGTTTGGGTGGCGAGGTTTCAGTCTCGGGGCTTGGGTGGCGAGGGTTGAGTGTTGGGGTTTGGGTAGCGAGGGTTGAGTGTTGATACCTGGGGTTTGGGTGGCGAGGGTTCAGTGTTGGGGTTTGGGTGGCGAGGGTTGAGTCTCGGGTTTTGGGTGGCGAGGGTTGAGTGTTGTGGTTTTGGTAGCGAGGGTTGAGTGTTGAGTACTGGGGTTTGGGTGGCGAGGGTTGAGTGTTGAGTCCTGGGGTTTGGGTGGCGAGTGTTCAGTGTTGAGTCTTGGAGTTTGGATGGCTAGGGTTGAGTCTCGGGGTTTGGGTGGCGAGTGTTGAGTCTTGGGGTTTGGGTGGCGAGGGTTGAGTGTTGAGTCTCGGGGTTGGGTGACGAGGGTTGAGTGTTGAGTCTTGGGGTTTGGGAGACGAGGGTTTAGTGTTGAGTCTTGGGGTTTGGATGGCGAGTGTTGAGTCTCAGGGTTTGGGTGGCGAGGGTTGAGTCTGGGGATTTGGATGGCGAGGGTTGAGTCTTAGGGCTTGGGATGCGAGGGTTGAGTGTTGGGGTTTGGGTGGCGAGGGTTGAGTGTTAAGTCTTGGGGTTTGGGTGACGAGGGTTGAGTCTCGGGGTTTGGGTGACGAGGGTTGAGTGTTGGGGTTTGGGTCGAGATTGTTGAGTGTTGAGTCTTGGGGTTTGGGTGACGGCGGTTGAGTGTTGAGTCTTGGGGTTTGGGTGGAGAGGGTTGAATGTTGAGTCTCGGGGTTGGGTGACGAGGGTTGAGTTTTGAGTCTCGGGGTAGGGTGACGAGGGTTGAGTCTCGGGTTTGGGTGACGAGGGTTGAGTTTTGAGTCTCGGGGTTGGGTGACGAGGGTTGAGTCTTGGGGTTTGGGTGGCGAGGGTTGAGTGTTGAGTCTTGGGGTTTGCGTGGCGAGGCTGAGTGTTGAGTCTCGGGGTTGGGTGACGAGGGTTGAGTGTTGAGTCTTGGGGTTTGGGTGACGAGGGTTGAGTGTTGAGTCTCGGGGTTTGGGTGACGAGGGTTGAGCGTTTAGTCTCGAGGTTGGGTGACGAGGGTTGAGTGTTGAGTCTTGGGGTTTGGGTGACGAGGGATGAGTCTTCGGATTTGGGTGGCGAGGGTTGACTTTTGAGTCTCGGGGTTTGGGTGGCGAGGGTTTAGTGTTGAGTCTTGGGGTTTGGGTGGCGAGGTTTCAGTCTCGGGGCTTGGGTGGCGAGGGTTGAGTGTTGGGGTTTGGGTAGCGAGGGTTGAGTGTTGATACCTGGGGTTTGGGTGGCGAGGGTTCAGTGTTGGGGTTTCGGTTGCGAGGGTTGAGTCTCGGGTTTTGGGTGGCGAGGGTTGAGTGTTGGGGTTTGGGTAGCGAGGGTTGAGTGTTGAGTCCTGGGGTTTGGGTGGCGAGGGTTAAGTGTTGAGTCCTGGGGTTTGGGTGGCGAGTGTTCAGTGTTGAGTCTTGGAGTTTGGATGGCTAGGGTTGAGTCTCGGGGTTTGGGTGGCGAGTGTTGAGTCTCGGGGTTGGGTGACGAGGGTTGAGTGTTGAGTCTTGGGGTTTCGGTTACGAGGGTTTAGTGTTGAGTCTCGGGGTTTGGGTGACGAGGGTTGAGTGTTAAGTCTCGGGGTTGGGTGACGAGGGTTGAGTCTCGGGGTTTGGGTGGCGAGGGTTGAGTGTTGAGTCTTGGGGTTTGGGTGACGAGGGTTGAGTCTCCGGATTTGGGTGGCGAGCGTTGAGTGTTGAGTCTCGGGGTTGGGTGACGAGGGTTGAGTCTCGGGGTTTGGGTGGCGAGGGTTGAGTGTTGAGTCTTGGGGTTTGGGTGACGAGGGTTGAGTCTCCGGATTTGGGTGGCGAGGGTCTAGTGTTGAGTCTCGGGGTTGGGTGACGAGGGTTGAGTCTCGGGGTTTGGGCGGCGAGGGTTGAGTGTTGAGTCCTGGGGTTTGGGTGGCGAGTGTTCAGTGTTGAGTCTCGGAGTTTGGATGGCTAGGGTTGAGTCTCGGGGTTTGGGTGGCGAGGGTTGAGTGTTGGGGTTTCGGTGGCGAGGGTTGAGTGTTGAGTCTTGGGGTTTGGGTGACGAGGGTTGAGTCTTCGGATTTGGGTGGCGAGGGTTGAGTGTTGAGTCTCGGGTTGGGTGACGAGGGTTGAGTCTCGGGGTTTGGGTGGCGAGGGTTGAGTGTTGAGTCTCGGGGTTTGGGTGGCGAGGGTTGAGTGTTGAGTCTTTGGGGATGAGTGTTGAGTCTTGGGGGATGAGTATTGAGTCTTGTTGGTTGAGTGTTGAGTCTTGGGGGATGAGTGTTGAGTCTTTGGGGATGAGTGTTGAGTCTTGGGGGATAAGTGTTGAGTCTTGTGGGTTGAGTGTTGAGTCTTTGGGGATGAGTGTAGAGTCTTGGGGGATGAGTGTTGAGTCTTGGGGGATGAGTGTTGAGTCTTGGGGGATGAGTGTTTAGTCTTGTGGGTTGAGTGTTGAGTCTTGGGGGATGAGTGTTAAGTCTTGGGGGATGAGTGTTGAGTCTTGGGGGATGAGTGTTGAGTCTTGGGGGATGAGTTTTGAGTCTTTAGGTTTGGGTGGCAACGGTTGAGTGTTGAGTCTTGGGGTTTGGGTGGAGAGGGTTGAATGTTGAGTCTCGGGGTTGGATGACAATGGTTGAGTGTTGAGTCTTGGGGTTTGGGTGACGAGGGTTGAGTGTTGAGTCTTGGGGTTTGGGTGGCAAGGGTTGAATGTTGAGTCTCGGGGTTGGGTGACGAGGGTTGAGTGTTGAGTCTTGGGGTTTGGGTGACGAGGGTTGAGTCTCGGGTTTGGGTGACGAGGGTTGAGTTTTGAGTCTCGGGGTTGGGTGACGAGGGTTGAGTCTTGGGGTTTGGGTGGCGAGGGTTGAGTGTTGAGTCTTGGGGTTTGCGTGGCGAGGCTGAGTGTTGATTCTCGGGGTTGGGTGACAAGGGTTGAGTGTTGAGTCTTGGGGTTTGGGTGACGAGGGTTGAGTGTTGAGTTTCGGGGTTTGGGTGACGAGGGTTAGTGTTGAGTCTCGGGGTTGGGTGACGAGGGTTGAGTGTTGAGTCTTGGGGTTTGGGTGACGAGGGTTGAGTCTTCGGATGTGGGTGGCCAGGGTTGAGTGTTGAGTCTCGGGGTTTGGGTGGCGAGGGTTGAGTGTTGAGTCTTGGGGTTTGGGTGGCGAGGTTTCAGTCTCGGGGCTTGGGTGGCGAGGGTTGAGTGTTGGGGTTTGGGTAGCGAGGGTTGAGTGTTGATACCTGGGGTTTGGGTGGCGAGGGTTCAGTGTTGGGGTTTGGGTGGCGAGGGTTGAGTCTCGGGTTTTGGGTGGCGAGGGTTGAGTGTTGTGGTTTTGGTAGCGAGGGTTGAGTGTTGAGTCCTGGGGTTTGGGTGGCGAGGGTTGAGTGTTGAGTCCTGGGTTTTGGGTGGCGAGTGTTCAGTGTTGAGTCTTGGAGTTTGGATGGCTAGGGTTGAGTCTCGGGGTTTGGGTGGCGAGTGTTGAGTCTTGGGGTTTGGGTGGCGAGGGTTGAGTGTTGAGTCTCGGGGTTGGGTGACGAGGGTTGAGTGTTGAGTCTTGGGGTTTGGGTGACGAGGGTTTAGTGTTGAGTCTTGGGGTTTGGATGGCGAGTGTTGAGTCTCAGGGTTTGGGTGGCGAGGGTTGAGTCTCGGGGTTTGGGTGGCGAGGGTTGAGTGTTGGGGTTTGGATGGCGAGGGTTGAGTCTGGGGATTTGGATGGCGAGGGTTGAGTCTTAGGGCTTGGGATGCGAGGGTTGAGTGTTGGGGTTTGGGTGGCGAGGGTTGAGTGTTAAGTCTTGGGGTTTGGGTGACGAGGGTTGAGTCTCGGGGTTTGGGTGACGAGGGTTGAGTGTTGGGGTTTGGGTCGAGATTGTTGAGTGTTGAGTCTTGGGGTTTGGGTGACGGTGGTTGAGTGTTGAGTCTTGGGGTTTGGGTGGAGAGGGTTGAATGTTGAGTCTCGGGGTTGGGTGACGAGGGTTGAGTGTTGAGTCTTGGGGTTTGGGTGATGAGGGTTGAGTCTCGGGTTTGGGTGACGAGGGTTGAGTTTTGAGTCTCGGGGTTGGGTGACGAGGGTTGAGTCTTGGGGTTAGGGTGGCGAGGGTTGAGTGTTGAGTCTTGGGGTTTGGGTGACGAGGGTTGAGTGTTGAGTCTCGGGGTTTGGGTGACGAGGGTTGAGTGTTTAGTCTCGAGGTTGGGTGACGAGGGTTGAGTGTTGAGTCTTGGGGTTTGGGTGACGAGGGATGAGTCTTCGGATTTGGGTGGCGAGGGTTGACTTTTGAGTCTCGGGGTTTGGGTGGCGAGGGTTTAGTGTTGAGTCTTGGGGTTTGGGTGGCGAGGTTTCAGTCTCGGGGCTTGGGTGGCGAGGGTTGAGTGTTGGGGTTTGGGTAGCGAGGGTTGAGTGTTGATACCTGGGGTTTGGGAAGCGAGGGTTCAGTGTTGGGGTCTCGGTTGCGAGGGTTGAGTGTTGGGGTTTGGGTAGCGAGGGTTGAGTGTTGAGTCCTGGGGTTTGGGTGGCGAGTGTTCAGTGTTGAGTCTTGGAGTTTGGATGGCTAGGGTTGAGTCTCGGGGTTTGGGTGGCGAGTGTTGAGTCTCGGGGTTGGGTGACGAGGGTTGAGTGTTGAGTCTTGGGGTTTCGGTTACGAGGGTTTAGTGTTGAGTCTCGGGGTTTGGGTGACGAGGGTTGAGTGTTAAGTTTCGGGGTTGGGTGACGAGGGTTGAGTCTCGGGGTTTGGGTGGCGAGGGTTGAGTGTTGAGTCTTGGGGTTTGGGTGACGAGGGTTGAGTCTCCGGATTTGGGTGGCGAGGGTTAAGTGTTGAGTCTCGGGGTTGGGTGACGAGGGTTGAGTCTCGGGGTTTGGGTGGCGAGGGTTGAGTGTTGAGTCTTGGGGTTTGGGTGACGAGGATTGAGTCTCCGGATTTGGGTGGCGAGGGTTGAGTGTTGAGTCTCGGGGTTGGGTGACGAGGGTTGAGTCTCGGGGTTTGGGCGGCGAGGGTTGAGTGTTGAGTCCTGGGGTTTGGGTGGCGAGTGTTCAGTGTTGAGTCTCGGAGTTTGGATGGCTAGGGTTGAGTCTCGGGGTTTGGGTGGCGAGGGTTGAGTGTTGGGGTTTCGGTGGCGAGGGTTGAGTGTTGAGTCTTGGGGTTTGGGTGACGAGGGTTGAGTCTTCGGATTTGGGTGGCGAGGGTTGAGTGTTGAGTCTCGGGGTTGGGTGACGAGGGTTGAGTCTCGGGGTTTGGGTGGCGAGGGTTGAGTGTTGAGTCTCGGGGTTTGGGTGGCGAGGGTTGAGTGTTGAGTCTTTGCGGATGAGTGTTGAGTCTTTGGGGATGAGTGTAGAGTCTTGGGGGATGAGTGTTGAGTCTTGGGGGATGAGTGTTGAGTCTTGGGGGATGAGTGTTTAGTCTTGTGGGTTGAGTGTTGAGTCTTGGGGGATGAGTGTTAAGTCTTGGGGGATGAGTGTTGAGTCTTGGGGGATGAGTGTTGAGTCTTGGGGGATGAGTTTTGAGTCTTTAGGTTTGGGTGGCAACGGTTTAGTGTTGAGTCTTGGGGTTTGGGTGGAGAGGGTTGAATGTTGAGTCTCGGGGTTTGGGTGACGAGGGTTGAGTCTCGGGGTTTGGGTGACGAGGGCTGAGTGTTGAGTCTCGGGGTTTGGTTTCGAGGGTTGAGTGTTAGGGTATGGGTGGCGAGAGTTGAGTGTTGAGTCTTTGGGTTTGGGTAACGAGGGTTGAGTGTTTAGTCTCGGGGTTGAGTGACGAGGGTTGCGTCTCGGGGTTTGGGGGGCGAGGGTTGAGTGTTGAGTCTTGGGGTTTGGGTGACGAGGGTTGAGTGTTTAGTCTCGGGGTTGGGTGACGAGGGTTGAGTCTCGGAGTTTGGGTGGCGAGGGTTGAGTGTTGAGACTTGAGGTTTGGGTTGCGAGGGTTCAGTCTCGGGGTTTGGGTGGCGAGGGTTGAGTGTTGGGTTTGGGTAGCGAGGGTTGAGTGTTGAGTCCTGGGGTTTGGGGGGCGAGGGTTGAGTGTTTAGTTTTGGGGTTTTGGTGGCGAGGGTTGAGTGTTGAGTGTTGGGGTTTGGGTGGCGAGGGTTGAGTGTTTAGTCCTGGGGTTTCGGTGGCGAGGATTCAGTGTTGAGTCTTGGGATTTGGATGGCGAGGGTTGAGTCTCAGGGCTTGGGTGGCGAGGGTTGAGTGTTGGGGTTTGGGTGGCGAGGGTTCAGTCTCGGGGTTTGGATGGCGAGGGTTGAGTGTTGGGGTTTGGGTGGCGAGGGTTGAGTGTTGGGCTTTGGGTGGCGAGGGTTGAGTGTTAAGTCTTGGGGTTTGGGTGACGAGGGTTGAGTCTCGGGGTTTGGGTGACGAGGGTTGAGTGTTGGGGTTTGGGTCGCGATGGTTGAGTGTTGAGTCTTGGGGTTTGGGTGACGACGGTTGAGTGTTGAGTCTTGGGGTTTGGGTGGCGAGGGTTGAATGTTGAGTCTCGGGGTTGGGTGTAGAGGGTTGAGTGTTGAGTCTTGGGGTTTGGGTGACGAGGGTTGAGTCTCGGGTTTGGGTGACGAGGGTTGAGTTTTGAGTCTCGGGGTTGGGTGACGAGGGTTGAGTGTTGAGTCTTGGGGTTTGGGTGACGAGGGTTGAGTCTTCGGATTTGGGTGGTGAGGGTTGAGTGTTGAGTCTTGGGGTTTGGGTGGCGAGGTTTCAGTCTCGGGGCTTGGGTGGCGAGGGTTGAGTGTTGGGGTTTGGGTAGCGAGGGTTGAGTGTTGATACCTGGGGTTTGGGTGGCGAGGGTTCAGTGTTGGGGTTTGGGTGGCGAGGGTTGAGTCTCGGGTTTTGGGTGGCGAGGGTTGAGTGTTGTGGTTTTGGTAGCGAGGGTTGAGTGTTGAGTCCTGGGGTTTGGGTGGCGAGGGTTGAGTGTTGAGTCCTGGGGTTTGGGTGGCGAGTGTTCAGTGTTGAGTCTTGTAGTTTGGATGGCTAGGGTTTAGTCTCGGGGTTTGGGTGGCGAGTGTTGAGTCTTGGGGTTTGGGTGGCGAGGGTTGAGTGTTGAGTCTTGGGGTTTGGATGGCGAGGGTTGAGTCTCAGGGTTTGTGTGGCGAGGGTTGAGTGTTGGGGTTTGGATGGCGAGTGTTGAGTCTTGGGGTTTGAGTGGCGAGGGTTGAGTCTCGGGGTTTGGGTGGCGAGGGTTGAGTGTTGGGGTTTGGATGGCGAGGGTTGAGTCTCGGGATTTGGATGGCGAGGGTGGAGTCTTAGGGTTTGGGATGCGAGGGTTGAGTGTTGGGGTTTGGGTAGCGAGGGTTGAGTGTTAAGTCTTGGGGTTTGGTTGACGAGGGTTGAGTCTCAGGGTTTGGGTGACGAGGGTTGAGTGTTGGGGTTTGGGTCGAGATTGTTGAGTGTTGAGTCTTGGGGTTTGGGTGACGACGGTTGAGTGTTGAGTCTTGGGGTTTGGGTGGAGAGGGTTGAATGTTGAGTCTCGGGGTTGGGTGACGAGGGTTGAGTGTTGAGTCTTGGGGTTTGGGTGACGAGGGTTGAGTCTCGGGTTTGGGTGACGATGGTTGAGTTTTGAGTCTCGGGGTTGGGTGAAGAGGGTTGAGTCTTAGGGTTTTGGTGGCGAGGGTTGAGTGTTGAGTCTTGGGGTTTGCGTGGCGAGGCTGAGTGTTGAGTATCGGGGTTGGGTGACGAGGGTTGAGTGTTGAGTCTTGGGGTTTGGGTGACGAGGGTTGAGTGTTGAGTCTCGGGGTTTTGGGTGACGAGGGTTGAGTGTTGAGTCTCGAGGTTGGGTGACGAGGGTTGAGTGTTGAGTCTTGGGGTTTGGGTGACGAGGGATGAGTCTTCGGATTTGGGTGGCGAGGGTTGACTTTTGAGTCTCGGGGTTTGGGTGGCGAGGGTTTAGTGTTGAGTCTTGGGGTTTGGGTGGCGAGGTTTCAGTCTCGGGGCTTGGGTGGCGAGGGTTGAGTGTTTGGGTTTGGGTAGCGAGGGTTGAGTGTTGATACCTGGGGTTTGGGTGGCGAGGGTTCAGCGTTGGGGTTTCGGTGGCGAGGGTTGAGTCTCGGGTTTTGGGTGGCGAGGGTTGAGTGTTGTGGTTTGGGTAGCGAGGGTTGAGTGTTGAGTCCTGGGGTTTGGGTGGCGAGGGTTGAGTGTTGAGTCCTGGGGATTGGGTGGCGAGTGTTCAGTGTTGAGTCTTGGAGTTTGGATGGCTAGGGTTGAGTCTCGGGGTTTGGGTGGCGAGTGTTGAGTCTTGGGGTTTGGGTGGCGAGGGTTGAGTGTTGAGTCTCGGGGTTGGGTGACGAGGGTTGAGTGTTGAGTCTTGGGGTTTGGGTTACGAGGGTTTAGTGTTTAGTCTCGGGGTTTGGGTGACGAGGGTTGAGTGTTAAGTCTCGGGGTTGGGTGACGAGGGTTGAGTCTCGGGGTTTGGGTGGCGAGGGTTGAGTGTTGAGTCTTGGGGTTTGGGTGACGAGGGTTGAGTCTCCGGATTTGGGTGGCGAGGGTTGAGTGTTGAGTCTCGGGGTTGGGTGACGAGGGTTGAGTCTCGGGGTTTGGGTGGCGAGGGTTGAGTGTTGAGTCTTGGGGTTTGGGTGACGAGGGTTGAGTCTCCGGATTTGGGTGGCGAGGGTTGAGTGTTGAGTCTCGGGGTTGGGTGACGAGGGTTGAGTCTCGGGGTTTGGGTGGCGAGGGTTGAGTGTTGAGTCCTGGGGTTTGGGTGGCGAGTGTTCAGTGTTGAGTCTTGGAGTTTGGATGGCTAGGGTTGAGTCTCGGGGTTTGGGTGGCGAGGGTTGAGTGTTGGGGTTTGGGTGGCGAGGGTTGAGTGTTGAGTCTTGGGGTTTGGGTGACGAGGGTTGAGTCTTCGGATTTGGGTGGCGAGGGTTGAGTGTTGAGTCTCGGGGTTGGGTGACGAGGGTTGAGTCTCGGGGTTTTGGTGGCGAGGGTTGAGTGTTGAGTCTCGGGGTTTGGGTGGCGAGGGTTGAGTCTTTGGGGATGAGTGTTGAGTCTTGGGGGATGAGTATTGAGTCTTGTGGGTTGAGTCTTGAGTCTTGGGGGATGAGTGTTGAGTCTTGGGGGATGAGTGTTGAGTCTTGGGGGATGAGTGTTGAGTTTTGGGGGATGAGTGTTGAGTCTTGGGGGATGAGTGTTGAGTCTTGGGGGATGAGTGTTGAGTCTTGGGGGATGAGTGTTGAGTCTTGTGGTTTGAGTGTTGTCTTGTGGGTTGAGTGTTGAGTCTTGTGGGTTGAGTATAATCTTCTAGGTATGAAAGAGTGTTCTAGAAACATCTCATCATAATTAAACTGGTACAGAAGTGTGAGTAACTCTTTCCTCTGGACTTGATGACGAATTATGCAGACATTAGGACAACGATTTCCTCGAGTGTTACAGGGAGGTTTATATAATAGAAGACACGTAACCTGCGAGAGGCGACTAGTGAGGGTATGGGACAGAGCAATCAAATTACAAGCCACAAGATAAAGAAAAGAAGGCATTCACAGTCATGGATAGCAGAAAAAAGAAACTAGGTCAAGTCAGACAGTGGCTCGGAAGGTTGGGTAGAAATACAGGAACACGTTTGGCCTCCAGGAACGACGTCCATCTTGTGTGATGGTTCAGGCTGTGTGGAGACAGTCCGTCATTAGTGGAGGCAGTCTCCCATTCAGCACCTAGAGAAACGGTCTCTGGTGACTTCTAATGTCCAGGATGTGAGACTCTCTGAGGGGATATCCCTGGCACACCAGCTACTCGTAACCCAATTACGGTGATCTTTTCTAGCACTGTTTCTCACTCAGAGAGTCTCAGCTCACATTTCTTGGACCAGCCGCGTCTGACTCGCCAGACGCCGTACCTCAGACACGCGCCGTTAGAATTGTGCTAGACCTGAGCCTCCTCGCGCTAATTATAATACAGAATTAATAGAACACTGGTGGATCTATTCCCGTTTAAATTGCTTTAATCGGAATTTAACGGAAATTTAAAACTTCTAATTCACTTGAAAAGTGGGAATTGTTGACACGATGTGCCAGTCCAGCTGGAGCAGACATCTAATGAAGCCCCAGTTGTTGTTCCACGTCTGCTTGGCTTTCTGAAGATGTGAGAATCTGAATATCCTTGCTAGACTTTGCTGTGCTATGTTTTCTTTTATTAAGATGTTTTGTTTGTTAATATCTTCTATTTTATCTGCAACATGAATATGTTGTACAGCTGTTTCTGTTATTGTTCAGTTGGAAATAATTTCTCGTTTTGTTGCTGGAACTAAAATGTTGTTAATTTGTGGGAGCTACGAGGGAATGTTTTCAAGTTGTGGGAGCTACGAGGGAATGTTTTCAAGTTGTGGGAGCTACGAGGGAATGTTTTCAAGTTGTGGGAGCTACGAGGGAATGTTTTCAAGTTGTGGGAGCTACGAGGGAATGTTTTCAAGTTGTGGGAGCTACGAGGGAATGTTTTCAAGTTGTGGGAGCTACGAGGGAATGTTTTCAAGTTGTGGGAGCTACGAGGGAATGTTTTCAAGTTGTGGGAGCTACGAGGGAATGTTTTCAAGTTGTGGGAACTACGAGGGAATGTTTTCAAGTTGTGGGAACTACGAGGGAATGTTTTCAAGTTGTGGGAACTACGAGGGAATGTTTTCAAGTTGTGGGAACTACGAGGGAATGTTTTCAAGTTGTTTGAACTACGATGGAATGTTTTCAAGTTCTGGGAACTACGAGGGAATGTTTTCAAGTTGCGGGAACTACGAGGGAATGTTTTCAAGTTCTGGGAACTACGAGGGAATGTTTTCAAGTTATGGGAACTACGAGGGAATGTTTTCAAGTTGTGGGAACTATGAGGGAATGTTTTCAAGTTCTGGGAACTACGATTGCCTTCTGGCTAGGGACAACATGACTATGGACAAAATGACTGGGGACAACACGACTAGGGACAACATGACTAGGGACAAAATGACTGGGGACAACACGAGTAGGGACAACACGAAGAGGAACAACACGACTGAAGACCGACGTCACAAAAGAGAAAGAATTGAGAGAGAGAGATAGAGAGAGAGAGAGAAAGAGAGAGAGAGAGAGAGAAAAGATGTTGTCCAGTATAACATGAGTCGATACATACATCCTTGTACCACCGAACATCGATGTCCCAAGCTGACGCAAGCTCAACTTATACACATCTCAAAGATTCTGCTATGTTATGTTATTTTATGAACAATCGGTATCACTGCACTCAGGCAGACCAATAACAGCTTAGTCCTTTCACAAAATAGCGAACGGCGGGAGTACGAATGTTTTGTGCCACTCACTGCTTAGGGGCACTGCTGCTCTGTTCTCCACCCAACCCGACCTAAGCACTTCTGGATGTAGACCAAGGAATGGCCAGTCCTCTAGTGTAGTGTCATCGTTAATACGAAGGTCAATGAATGACCCGTCTTTTCAGTAACTAATATGCCCACTAGCTATGAGTGACTCCCCACCTCAATCTCTGTCTGTCCCTAGCGAATGTTTTGTTTGACGACCAGTGACTATATCGTTATCCAAAGCCAAGTTTCCCCTAGTAATATGTCTCACCTCATAACGAATGTTCCCACTAGATGTGCATTATAGGTCTGGACGTTAGGTCATTCATTGCCACTAATTGGACATTATAGGTCTGGACGTTAGGTCATTCATTGCCACTAACTGGACATTATAGGTCTGGACGTTAGGTCATTCATTGCCACTAACTGGACATTATAAGTCTGGACCTTAGCTCATTCATTGCCACTAACTGGACATTATAAGTCTGGACGTTAGGTCATTCATTGCCACTAACTGGACATTATAAGTCTGGACGTTAGGTCATTCATTGCCACTAACTGGACATTATAAGTCTGGACGTTAGGTCATTCATTGCCACTAACTGGACATTATAAGTCTGGACGTTAGGTCATTCATTGCCACTAACTGGACATTATAAGTCTGGACCTTAGCTCATTCATTGCTTCTAACTTCGAGGAAATGAAGGTAAGACGTCTCTACGTCCAGTATCCACTCATCCAGTTGTCACCCCTGCAGTACCACCCGAGCCAGGGATCACCACTCATCCAGGTGCTACACCTGCAGTACCACACGAGGCAGGGATCGAGAGCCAATCAATGCCATGCTTAATTAGGTTTAGGATAACCATCAGATTGCTGCACAGCTCGCTCAATCTGGATTCTCATACTGGAAATTGTCGTGTAGCGTGGCGCTCGGCAACGATCCTGCCTCACTCCTTGGCTCTGAGCATCATACTGATTGTTTGACTACACAGTTAATACGACATCGTCCTCCCAAGTATTATCATTTATCAGATGGTTAGCCTGAAGCTCTGCGTTCTCCCTGCATCACTCTCTGCATTCCCTGTCGACCGCGCTGGACGGCGACTGCTATAAAGTCCACACTTTCATCAACAATGAGGATCTAGCCTTGAACTTTGATGGCAGTCTCACGTGTCGGCAGGTGACCAATCGTCTTCTTCGTCTGTATCATCCATGCGATCTCTCCATTGGTTATCGTTCCCTTCATGTCTACACTGTTCCTGGAGCCGTTCCCTTCATGTCTACACTGTTCCTGGAGCCGTTCCCTTCATGTCTACACTGTTCCTGGAGCCGTTCCCTTCATGGCTACCCTGTTCTCAGAGAATGGGTGCCTCATATAACACCGAGTACATTGGCTGGCTATGGCATGAGTGGATAGCAGAAACGAACACCTCAAATTTGTATAGATATATTGTCCTTGCCATGTTATGGTTCAGGGCAAGTACATCTTTCTCTCTCTCTCTCTCTCTCTCTCTCTCTCTCTCTCTCTCTCTCCCGAACCTGCTTCGCTGACACACAAATTGGCATTTGGAATGTGGGCGGCAAATGAGGTCGATTGAAGGTCGTCTCTTGTATATTGACTGTACCATCCATAAACTAGCAATCCACAGGCTGGAGTGTTGTAAGGAAACGTGGTCGATCAGATAGAGTTGACTGAGCAGACGCAGCAAGGGTTTGTAAACTCAGCGGGCTATTGGAACCTTGAGTATCTGCACTCTTCACCATTTTCTGAGAGAGACAGCACGTTATTGATTTCTTTGAAGCGCATTAACGTTAATTCTTGACAGAACAGAATAGATCTGAGAGAATCGAAGAACATAGCATGATGAGAAGCCACGAAGCTAGCGCAAGGTATCATTAGAAACTTGCATTTCAAAAGCTGAAACCATCTCGCTACAACGCTACACCGCTACCTGGCGCTAGTCACGCGAGAAACCAAAAGTCAGTAGTCGATAGAAATGGTTTGCAGTTGTGACTACTGTAAACCTAGTAAGTACGAGTATCACAATCGATACCCATGCAGCGAGACCCAATAGTGAAAAATGGAAAGACAAGTCATTGGTTGAAAGTAATAGGAAAGGCAGCGATTAGGGTAGGGGATGGAGATGATGGGCCAAAGAAATACCGCTCCATGAAGCTGAGTAATATTTTAAAGCGTAAGACATAGCAGGATCGATATCAGATGCGAATATCGACTCAGCCAGTCTGTCAACACAATTAAAAAATGGTGGTGCAGGTTTACCAAGTGTGAATGTCTCAAATATGGCCGCCAAACATGGCTGCCGTTAACATGACCCGCCATGTTTCTGTTTCATATGAAAGCCAGATTTAACACTGGAATTGAAGATCGTTAGCTCAGAATGCATTTTGACCAGTTCCAACTGGTTTTCAACATACTGAAGGTCAATCCTGCTTTGTATATTCACATTTATTTACAACTCTCTACTCCACAACTTAACTTAACTTGACATCTTTATACTGGTTTAGAAAACTCTTCAGACTCTGTATACAACCAGTTTCTTTTTACATTCACTTGATCTAAAAATAACTATGCGTGTCCAATGTATTCTTGAATGCATTAATTGACCCTTCCTCTACTATTTCCTGTGACAATGCATTCCAAGCATTCGCCACTCTCTGACAAATAAAATATGTCTTGCTTTCTATTCTGGACCTTTCTTTTGTGTCTGTGCCCTGTTGTTCTTGTAGGCGGATGTACTTTGAAAACCTGGTTATAGTCTAATTAATCCTTTCTTAGTTTGATGGGAGCCACCTTGTTGGACGCATTTAATGTTACAATTGGTGTCTTTTATGGATGAATCTTTATACCCACTTGATGGGGTCTTCAGTCACTTTTGTGTCGTCCTCTGCATTTGAAGTTGACTGTGAGGAGGGCTATGTCATTTGCAAAGTCGGGGACGGGGTGGGCTAGTGGTTAAGTGACACAGCTCACAATCCGAAGGTGCTGGGTTCGATCCCCATCACAGCCCTGGCCGTTACCCCGGGGAAGCAAACCCTTAGAAAATGCAGGAGGAAACAGACCCTTACATAAAATGCATGCCTAAGTCAGATGTACTGGGCCGACAGGCGCAAAATAAAAACCACAGTGCAACGCGCACCGCCTTGGGGATTTGAGAAATAAGGCGAACGCAAAAAAAAACCCAACAAAAAATAAATTAAAAAAAATAAATAATTGCAAAGCCCAGGTGATTTAGCTGTTTAAATAAGGTCATCTAGAGTCCATGTATCTCATAGGCTGCAGTTTCTTTCATAATCAAACCAAATGTCAGCAGAGAAGGTGGTTAAAGACGAACCCCAGGTTTCATGTTAGATAATTGTACAAGGTATCGCTCGCACATGCATCTACAATATATGTCCTGATACGTCTGTTGTACCTCGGGGATGAGGTGTGAAAATCTCAAGTTTACTGGATCTGAGCTTTTTTTTTTTATAAGATCGTGTTATTGGTTCCATTCTCCTTCATACCTGCAGGTCAGATAACCATTAACAACTGGATTAACCGGAACATGCCGAGACTAGGAATTGAACCAGATTCATTTGTCCAGCGATGTTGCTGCTCACATCACTCTACTGCCGAGACTAACATCATAAATATGACAGAAAAAAGAAGAAGATGGAGAAGGAAGAGAAGATGAAGAAGGAAGAGAAGAAGAAGAAGAAGAAGAAGAAGAAGAAGAAGAAGAAGAAGAAGAAGAAGAAGCAAACGAACCTGTTAAGTAGAAGATACTTGTTGTGTCCATGGAAACTCTTGCAGTAACCCAGGTGAGATATTGAGTGCGTGCGGATCTCTACATCACCTAGTCCATTCTGAAACCAAGTCCCTCGCCATTGCTCAGGGAAACTGCATGCTTGAGAACCTGAGGAAGACGAGAGAAGTGATCATCGTGATGGTGCTAGAGGTATATCTGAACTAGTTTGATGTACAACTAACTAGATACCTCAACTGGTTTGATGTACAACTAACTAGATACCTCAACTGGTTTCATGTACAACTAACTAGATACCTCAACTGGTTTCATGTACAACTAACTAGATACCTCAACTGGTTTCATGTACAACTAACTAGATACCTCAACTGGTTTCATGTACAACTAACTAGATATCTCAACTGGTTTGATGTACAACTAACTAGATACCTGAACATTTCAAATATTTGAATGTATGTTCCTATTGGTTCATTCTTTCGGTCCATATAACAGTGTTTGGCACATCTCGCAACCCAAGAACTAATTATGTAACTAGGCCAGCCTGACATGTAAAGAGAGAGAGAGAGAGAGAGAGAGAGAGAGAGAGTGAGAGAGAGAGAGAAAGAGAGAGAGAGAGGCCAGGACAGTCCAGAACTGAAACCAACAATAGAAGCCTGCACGCGTTGACTCGTCCGTCCTGAACAAAAGTCAGGTGATGAACAACATTTGTGGTGCAAGCTTTTTGTCCCTTGCTTAAGATGGTTCAATTATACATGATTTTATTTGACGAGTGAGTTGCGAGTTCAATCCGAGATTGCACAGAAGAAGAAGAAGACGAAGAAGAGGCCAAGAGAGAGAGAGAGAGAGAGAGAGAGAGAAAGAAAGAAAGAGAAAGAGAGAGACTTTCTCTGAATGAATGCAATCATGACGTAGATGTTCATTAACATTTGGCAGACAGATGATTTAACAATGGGGTATGTAACTCAGGGGCTGCTACCACATTTTAACTCTGAGTATAGTAGGGGACCATCAAGATTTATGGGAGGAACTTCTCACGATACCAGCCAAACGCTGATCTAATCCCCAAACGTGTCACGATACCAGCCAAACGCTAATCTAATCCCCAAACGTGTCACGATCCAAGCCAAACGCTCATCTAATCCCCAAACTGAACACAGTGAATCTGTGAATGTTATCTTTCCATTTATAGAGTTGTCTTTATCTTGTCCCGTTTGCAGTTAGCTTTACCCACGAGTATTGCTTTCTTGTGATCTGACCACAACATGTTCACAGCCTGACTAATATTTTGTTCAATAATTCTCTTTTTACTTCTAGCTTCTGCAAGACTTCCAAATTTGTTCTCTTTCATGTCCCTGCAATGCACCACACATTTCTATATCTCCACGCGTGAAACTCTCCATTTCTATATCTCCACGCGTGAAACTCTCCATTTCTATATCTCCACGCGTGAAACTCTCCATTTCTATATCTCCACGCGTGAAACTCTCCATTTCTATATCTCCACGCGTGAAACTCTCCATTTCTATATCTCCACGCGTGAAACTCTCCATTTCTATATCTCCACGTGTGAAGCTCTTCCATTTTTGTCTCCAAATGTTTGTCCAGTCCTGTTTCTACAATACCACGTGCACACAGAATGACTCTCATTTCTAATGGCCGAGTGATTTATTTAGATGACTGTATTTGCCTTTGTTGGGAAAACGTCTTCTGCGTCGTTCGATCTCATTCTCCCGCTACCAAACTTTGAAAAGGGATTTGCAAGTAGCAGGATGTAGTCCACAGAGGGTCATGCGTTATGTCGTAGTTTACAGCTTGACTGCGATATTTGCACCTTTTGATCTAACACATCCGACTTCAGCAGGCATTTTTGAGTACCGGGTTGCCTTTCCTCTTCGATCCCTTCTACTTAGCCAGTCTGCCCTGCTGCAGCCTGTTATCCAGGATCACCGCGTGGAGGTGTAGAAGGGTCTTGGCAGCTATGGTTTGCTGAACCTGACGCTAGCAATCAGCTCTGGTTCGCAGGCCCTGACGCTAGCAGTCAGCTATGGTTCGATTGGCCCTGACGCTAGCAGTCAGCTATGGTTCGCTGGCCCTGACACTAGCAGTCAGCTATGGTTCGCTGGCCCCGACGCTAGCAGTCAGCTATGGTTCGCTGGCCCTGACGCTAGCAGTCAGCTATAGTTCGCTGGCCCTGACGCTAGCAGTCAGCTACTTGTCACTGACAGCTACAGCTCATGTATTGTCCAGACCTTGACCCCATATTGGTCAAACAGCTGTGGACCTCCCTATTACTCTCATGATTTCAGTTTCGCATCCCCCATCCTCAGTTATTGCAAGTTCAGGGCCATAAAAACTTCTGACCAGTCATATTATTTGACCATCTATGTATACTTATCTGTAGAGCTGATGTCTTCTGTAGAGCTAATTTCTTATCTGTAGAGCTAATTTCTTATCTGTAGAGCTAATTTCTTATCTGTAGAGCTAATTTCTTATCTGTAGAGCTGATTTTTTGACGACATTGCTAACCACAACAATTTCCTTTCCTTCACTTTCTCGTGCTTATTCTCCTAACTTACGGGCCTTACGTCACTCTCTCACGCTTATTCTCCTAACTTACGGGCCTTACGTCACTCTCTCACGCTTATTCTCCTAACTTACGGGCCTTACGTCACTCTCTCGTGCTTATTCTCCTAACTTACGGGCCTACGTCACTCTCTCACGCTTATTCTCCTAACTTACGGGCCTTACGTCACTCTCTCGTGCTTATTCTCCTAACTTACGGGCCTTACGTCACTCTCTCACGCTTATTCTCCTAACTTACGGGCCTTACGTCACTCTCTCGTGCTTGTATTGTTTTTCATGTTCAGCCGGCAGAACTGCCTCCTCCACCACCTATATGAGATTATACCGACCAGCGATTTTCCTAATTATAGCGACTCAAACTCCAAGATCAATCCGAACAAGGCCTGCGTGATGTGCTGCTCTTTGAATAATTCCACGAGGAGGCAGACAGACTGGCAAAAGAAGGTGCAAGATTACCACAACCATATTCTAGTGTGACCTACGAAGAGTCCAAAAGGTTTATTAGGGCCAGATACATGACCAAATGGGAAACAGAACATACTGGCTACACAAAAAATGATGCCTATTACCAGCTGAACAGAAGAGAGCAGGTCGTGGTCTTCAGACTCCGCACAGGCCACAACAGACTGAGGTACAACCTATTCAATAAACTGAAGATAAGTGACACTGACGAATGCACATTGTGGTACAGGGAAAATGACCGCTGAACATCTGCTGCAAAATTGCCCGACATACGAGAACCAGAGCGAGCACATGTGGCCATCACCAGTGGCAACACTAGACAAGCTCTATGACAGTGTCGACAGCCTTAGGATGGCAGCTGCTTTCTTTGAACAAATACAAGTTGACGTCTGACAACGTACGAAGAAGAAAAAGAAGAAGAATTCCATAGTAAAAGCTGAACTCCCGGCATCACTTTTGATGGTTGCACCATTGACTGGTGTGACAGGTTGAAATACCTCGGAGTGACATTTGATTGCAGTCTTTCCTATAACTGCCATGTTGACCACATCGTACAAAGATGCAAGAGAGGGTTAGGAGCACTCAAGATCATGGCTGCTGCCGACTTGGAACAACGCCTCCTGTTCATCCTATTTCGTTAGGTCGTGTTGTCTGTCATCGATTACGGACTAGGCTCCCTCACACTATCAAGAACACAGTGGGAAAGGCTTGACCGCATCCAGAATGAAGGTATGCGTCTGGTTCTGGGCTGCACTAGAGATACCCCGATTGTGATGATGCGGTACATGTTGGGATTGTTATCGGTGACATCCAGACATAAACTGGCAAAAGTCAAAGCCTATATGCGTATCACCACAGCCACGCCGCACCCTCTGTACAGTAGTATCTCAGATGTCAGAGGATCAAGAATCAAGAGAGGGTCGTCATGGATGAGAGAGACTCAGCACCTATGGGTATGCCCGGAGTGCAGTGACGTCGATTCTTAGAAACAGAAACCAACCAGAACTGCTTACTCCGCCACCTATATGAGATTAAACGGAAAACGGGCCCTGACATTCCCAGGATCTGTTTACAAATGCTGATCACCCACACACAAATGGCCGTGTACATGCATTCTTACATCTATAAACATCCGCCCACTGTCACGTGATTATGAATCTAGCATTAGATCGCAGACAGGAACCATCTTTATTCTCATAAAATGTCGCTAGCAGTGCGCATGTCAGAAGATGAAAGGATGAGATAAATCCGGTTTATGGCATCTTCTCCGGGGACCAATCAAAGGGATGCATTATTTCCCCAAACACATTGTCATTGACAAGATGGCGGCCAGAACAGCAGCAATCACGTCTGTTCTCCACAAGTTATTTGCTGAGATAACAAGGGCCGTGATCAAGGCTAGATTTGGGCCCAATTGCCCTTAGGAAATTAGGGCACGGGATGGGAACAAATAGCGGTAGGAGGAAGGGGAGACGAGGGAGTAGGGCAGAGAAGGAAGAGACGGGGAGGGGAGACCAGGCAGTTGGGAATGTCATCGACCAATGTTGGATATTTGTTGAATGCGGATATTTGCATGCTGGGCCTGTTAGAACAGATTGCGTGCTGGGATGTGAGACAATGTGTACCGGCAAGCGATCACCGTTTTAGTCCTATTAACAAGAATTATAACAGCAGTCGCCACGCAGTGTGAAGGCTAGGTTTTTGTTGTTCATCCCAATGAGATCAGACTGTACCAAAGTATTGAACTCGTGTATCTTTGGTCAGGAGAAGAAGATTGTTATTCAAACCACGGTGGTTCGGGTATTAGTGACCGGCCCAGATTAGCTGACGTCGGTGACCTGTGAATGGATGGAGGGTCTTCATCGCCTTATCCCGTTAATGAGATCTCTTATTGTGACGACAGCAATCATCAAGACAATCACGACACCCCGAAAGTTATCAATCTGTTACAGTCATCTTCCTGCCGGGTTGGATGAGGACTGCCACAAGTCACTTTGTCCTGTACCCCCAAGCGTTATTGTCCTTATTGTAAGTATTCTTCTATTCTCCCAGGATTCGCTAGTTCATAGTTGTTGATGTTCTTTGTTCCTAATGAAAGTCTTTTGGTCGTAACGTAGGTTTCGTGCATGTCTTCGTCTTAGCGCGCTCTCTGACCCGACCTATTTATGTAAGTGAGCGTCACATAGATCAAGCCAAACATAGCACAACCGCCTGGACGACCGTGGGCCAACTTCATCAGCACGCTCGGGATGCAAGGAAAGCTACAACAACCCGTCACTTAACCTCCTTGTCAGGGCCCACAAAAGGGTCAACATACCGACTGTGGACATTCAAGAGCAAACGAAGAAATAACACAGACTTCACAGTGGAATCTATACTTTGTTGAGGTATTGTCTCTAACATTTGTCATGTATGCCGTAAAAATGATGTGTCTGTCTGTCACCCCCCTCCCCCCCCCCCCCCCACACCCCTCTATCCTCCGCCCTAAATTTTTCTGTCTCTCACCTTCTCTTTCTCTCTATCTATATATATATATATACGTTTCTGTAACTATTTTCTCCGTTCTGGATGAGTAATTCTTGCGACTTCTTGCCAACAGACTAAAATTCTTGTTCCATCCCAACACCGTTGTCAAGATGACTTCTAGCCACACTCACAAGCGTCAATGGTTCTAGTCATTACTGCGACAGTGCTTACGGCTGATCGGTACAACTGGTTTTAGTTCTTGTAGCAATTTATAAGCTACTAGATAATGATTGATCGTGGGAATCAACAGATGTGAGCTGGCAATATATCACTTTGTGTGCTCTATGTATTTCACTTTGTGTGCTCTCTGTTTATCACTTTGTGTGCTGGCTATATAGCCTATATCCTGCTGCTTGCATAAGCCCTTTTTAGGGCTTGGTAGTGTGAAATAGAGAACGTTCAGGGCTTGGTAGTGGGAGATTGAGAACGTTCAGGGCTTGGTAGTGGGAGATAGAGAACGTTCAGGGCTTGGTAGTGGGAGATTGAGAACGTTCAGGACTTGGTAGTGGGAGATTGAGAACGTACAAGGCTTGGTAGTGGGAGATTGAGAACGTTCAGGACTTGGTAGCAGGAGATTGAGAACTTTCAGGGCTTGGTAGTGGGAGATTGAGAACGTTCAGGGCTTGGGAGATTGAGAACGTTCAGGGCTTGGTAGTGGGGGATTGAGAACGTTCAGGACTTGGTAGCGGGAGATTGACAACGTTCAGGGCTTGGTAGCGAGAGATTGAGAACGTTCAGGGCTTGGTAGCGGGAGATTGAGAACGTTCAGGGCTTGGTAGCGGTAGATTGAGAACGTTCAGGGCTTGAGAGATTGAGAACGTTCAGGGCTTTGGATATTGAGAACGTTCAGGGCTTGGGAGATTGAGAACGTTCAGGGCTTGGTAGCGAGAGATTGAGAACGTTCAGAGCTTGGTAGTGGGAGATTGAGAACGTTCATGGCTTGGTAGTGGGAGATTGAGAACGTTCAGGGCTTGGTAGTGGGAGATTGAGAACGTTCAGGACTTGAGAGATTGAGAACGTTCAGGGCTTTGGATATTGAGAACGTTCAGGGCTTGGGAGATTGAGAACGTTCAGGACTTGGTAGCGGGAGATTGAGAACGTTCAGGGCTTGGTAGTGGGAGATTGAGAACGTTCAGGGCTTGGTAGCGGTAGATTGAGAACGTTCAGGGCTTGAGAGATTGAGAACGTTCAGGGCTTTGGATATTGAGAACGTTCAGGGCTTGGGAGATTGAGAACGTTCAGGGCTTGGTAGCGAGAGATTGAGAACGTTCAGGGCTTGGTAGTGGGAGATTGAGAACGTTCATGGCTTGGTAGTGGGAGATTGAGAACGTTCAGGGCTTGGTAGTGGGAGATTGAGAACGTTCCGGACTTGAGAGATTGAGAACGTTCAGGGCTTTGGATATTGAGAACGTTCAGGGCTTGGGAGATTGAGAACGTTAAGGACTTGGTAGTGGGAGATTGAGAACGTTCAGGACTTGGTAGCGAGAGATTGAGAACGTTCAGGACTTGGTAGCGAGAGATTGAGAACGTTCAGGGCTTGGTAGCGGGAGATTGAGAACGTTCAGGGCTTGGTAGCGAGAGATTGAGAACGTTCAGGGCTTGGTAGTGGGAGATTGAGAACGTTCAGGGCTTGGTAGCGGGAGATTGAGAACGTTCAGGGCTTGAGAGATTGAGAACGTTCATGGCTTGGTAGAGGGAGATTGAGAACGTTCAGGGCTTGGTAGTGGGAGATTGAGAACGTTTAGGGCTTGGTAGTGGGAGATTGAGAACGTTCAGGGCTTGGTAGTGGGAGATGAGGTCGAAGAACAATCTGTGAAGATTGTTGCTTGGGATCGATTGGTTGTTAATATTTGCCAGTATCGAACTGTCTGGTGAGACAGGCTGTCACATTATTGGAGTATCGAACTGTCTCGTGAGACATCACTGTTTGAAAGTATCGTATTGAACGGGCTTAGATACTTCTTCATCTTCTTCTTCTTCTTCTTTTTCTTCTTCTTCTTCTTCTTCTTCTTCTTCTTCGTCTTCGTTCGTTCTCAATCTTCCACTACCAAACCCCGAAAGGGTAAGTAGCAGAATGTAGTCCAGAGAACGGAATGCGTTGTGTTGTAGTTTACAGCTTGGCTTCGATATTTGCACCTTTTTGTCCAACACATCCGACTTTAGCAAACATGTTTTTAGTACCGGGTTAGCATTCCCTTTTCGATCCCTTCTCCTTAGCCAGTCTGCCCTGCTGCAGCCTGTTATCCAGGATCACCACGTGGAAGTGTAGAAGGGTCTTGGCAGCTCTGGTTCGCTGGCCCTGACGCTAGCAGTCAGTTATGGGTCACTGACCACTGCAGCTCATGTGCTGCTCAGCATCTTGATCCCAGGCTTAGATAAAATATAGAGTGACTAGATCTATACCGGACACGACTGCTGTCGGCGGTGGAGGCTTAAAGACGTCTTGTATTTAATGAGGTAGGCTGACCAATTACCTGTCCCCTGTCTTCCTTCCTAACATCGAGTCAAGTTGCAATTATAGCTAATATGATTGCAGCGTGTCGGCTCTGGGGATTGAACCCATACCTTTGTCGCGTGAAGCGAGCGCTGTACCTTTTTGTAACTCAGATGGACTTTCATCTAAGATACGTCAATAGATATAATTCAAACATATTTTTATGTTTAGCCTGGAGTTGAAAACTAAAGAGGAAATTACGTCACCTTACCTGATTTGCCAGCTGAGATATCTCTCAGATAACTAGAAGACGCGAGTTAGTGGCCAGATTTGGAGACGGAAGACGAGCTCAAATATGACATCTCTCGGTTATTCAATTAGGTCTTCAGCTGGCGTGTTGGGCCTTCTCGCTACAGGCAGAAAGCTGCTAAATGAATGTGGACAAATCTCATCTGCACATCTAGCGTCCTTGATAATGGGTGTTGTTGAAGTCCAGAATATGGAAGTACGCTTCAAGTAACCTAATTTACGCCCATTAATATCCTTCGGCGTTTTCTCATTAGTGCCCAGATGACGTAAAAAGTGTCCATAACGGCCAGGAATCCTCTTCATACCCCCTAATTGGCGATGCCAGACAGTTTTCCCGAGTTTTATCCGCGTGGAGATGTTGCTGCCAGGCAGGCAATACCCGGCACAGAAAGCCCCCGAAAGGCTCGCGTTATCAACAGCGTCGCGCAGACTTTTAATGATATTCTCAGGGGCCGGAAACTTGTTCCTAGCTCGCGGCACATGGTTATCTATTCTCGTCCGCTGGCCTAACGTTTGATAAACTAGCCACCAAATTACATTAAAAAAAACAGAAAGTCGCAACTTAAGACACGGATAATCTTGCTATCTGGAACATAGGGCCGCAATATCTGGAAAATGACAGCCAGGCTGAGTCCTAATTTGAAGTCTTGGATGACTTTGTTAAACAAACCAGAAATTCGGATTCGAGAGAACCGGAGACAGACGTAAGCAACGCTTGAGTACCTGTTGGTCATGTCGGACTTGAGAAGGGAGCAGCCATTGACAGACCTGCCTAAAACAGCAGCTCGTAGTGACTGCAGTCACACGATACAATCAAATGTCAATAAAACCATCAAATATTAGCAAACTTGAGGAAACTTTGATGTCGGTTGTTTGGTGCATGTTCATTTCCGTAAGCGACTTCACTTGGTTACTGACATCTGTTACAGGTTCATCTTTGAATGGGTCGCCGCACGATCTGGCAGGCCATTCACAGCTTTCATGTGACGTATTTGAGCCATATCCACTAACCAACCCACCAACCAACCAACCCACTAACCAACCCACTAATCAACCAACAAACCCACTAACCAACTCACTAATCAACCCACTAACTAACCCAGTAATCAACCAACCCACTAACTAACCCACTAATCAACCAACCAACCCACTAACAAACCAACTAATTAACCAACCAACCCACTAACCAACCAACTAATAAACCAACCAACCCACGAACCAACCAACCAACCCAGTAACCAACCCACCAACCAACCCACTAACCAACCCACCAACCAACCTACTAACCAATCCACTAACCAACCCACCAACCAGCCCACCAACCAACCAACAAACGCACTAACCAACCCAATAACCAACCCACTAACCAACCAACCAATCAAGCCACTAATCAACCAACCAACTCACTAACCAACCAACCACTAACCAACACACTACCAAACCAACCAACCCACCAACCAACCCACTAACCAACCAACCCACTAACCAACCAACCCACTAACCAACACACTAACTAACCAACCAACCAACCCACCAACCAACCCACTAACCAACCAACCAACTAAACCACTAACCAACCAACCAACCCACTAACCAACCAACCAACCCACTAACCAACCCACCAACCCACCAACCAACCCACAAACCAACCACCCAACCCACTAACCAACCCACTAACCAACCCACCACCCAACCCACTAACCAACCCACCAACCAACCCACTAACCAACCCACCAACCAATCCACCAACCAACCACCCAACCCACTAACCAACCAACCATCCAACAACACCAGATGTAGATGAACCACAGATTGTCTCCAGCTGTGTAATGTCCAACAGAACATACATCACTGCACCTTGGGAGACCCATAGATCTTCTCAATTAGCCACCGGCTACGGGTGGGGATACTAATGGCTAATATAGCTCGATCATTGTACCCGCCCTGCCTCAGACCTCTGATCCATCTACCCCTCCTGGTTCCGTCCTCTCATTCACTCTCTCATCCACCGCCCCCCCGTCCGCTTCCCAACCCAGTCCTCTCCCCCACCCCGTCCTCTCCTCCACCCCGTCCACTCCCCAACCCAGTCCTCTCCCCAACCCGGTCCTCTCCCCCACCCCGTCCTCTCCCCCACCCCGTCCTCTCCCAACCCCGTCCTCTCCCCCACCCCGTCCTCTTCTCCACCCCGTCCTCTCCCCCACCCCGTCCTCTCCCCCACCCCGTCCTCTCCCAACCCCGTCCTCTCCCCCACCCCGTCCTCTCCCCCACCCCGTCCTCTCCCCCACCCCGTCCTCTCCCAACCCCGTCCTCTCCCAACTCCGTCCTCTCCCCCACCCCGTCCTCTCCCAACCCCGTCCTCTCCCCCACCCCGTCCTCTTCCCCACCCCGTCCTCTCCCCCACCTCCCTTACAGCGTAATGACACTCCCACCATGTAGGTTTTGGTTGTTTTCAAAATGGCCCCCCCCCCACCCCCTCCTCAACCACCACCATCTCCCACCTTCTCAGGTGCTCTTAAGCCAAACTGCATGCTCCATCGTTGCCCCTAACCTCGGTATATACCCACACACGCCCCTGCCAGTTCGAAGCCGCTATGTCCGCTACCCACTGAAGCAGTAGTCCTCTCTCCTGAACGCTCCAGAGAGTAAGAACCAGGTCTAGAACCCCCCCCCCCCCCCCCCCCCCCCCCCTCCCCTGTCTAGACTTATAGGTGGACTGGTGACTTCAGCTGTCATGGCTGATCCACCCGTTGCAAGAACTAACAAACGAGGGCCCGTCAGATGGGTGCTGCTGTCCCAGGCTCTCGTAGCTCGAGGAAACACCCAGAAACTATCGATGGTTGGACTGGCGTGAGACCCTTGCATGTTCAGTGGCGGTACTTGAAGGAAACAGCTCTTGAAATCTCTCCGATCACTTCCTTAATTACCCAATGTAGCTTGGGTATTTCTGCTAGCCAGTGGCCACTAACGTGTTTAGTGAACCGTTGGGCCTGGGTGCTCGAGGGGTGCCGAAACTGGGTGCTTTAGGGGCGCCGAAACTGGGTGCTCTAGGGGCGCCGAAACTGGGTGTTCACGGGGCGCCAAACCTGGGTGCTCGAGGGACGCTGAACCTGGGTGCTCGAAGGGCGCCGAACCTGGGTGCTCGAGGGGCGCCGAAACTGGGTGCTCGTAGGGCGCCGAACCTGAGTGCTCGAGGGGCGCAAACCTGGGTGTTCGTGAGGCGCAAACCTGGATGTTCGTTGGGGCGCAAATCTGGGTGTTCGTGGGGTGCAACCCTGGGTGTTCATGGGGGCGCAAACCTGTGTGTTCGTGGGGGCGCAAACCTGGGTGTTCGAGAGGCGCAAACCTGGATGCTCAAGGCCCTGTAGACGACCGTCCCAATAATTAGCGAAGCGGGGCAACATTCCATTGTGTTTAAGCAGCAAAAAAAAAATGCGGGATGAGGTGGGAGGCGGAGCTCGTCCATGATGAGGCTGTTTGCCAGAACTCCAGGCCAAGAACGCCTGGAGTGGGTCCACTAGACCTCCATCAAGCTTGCATGCCGGATCTCGAGGCAAGTGGTTTGCTGGAGGTAATAGTCTTCAGGTCGAGAGCTCAGTCTCCAGGACACTCTCGGCCTGGGGATCTCTAGTGTGTGCTTCAATACGTTAGGTTTGGGGGGGAGGTGAGTTCAATTAGTGGTGAGTCTTAGCAAAGGGTGAGTTTGTGTAGGCGGTGAGTTTCTGTAGTGGGTAAGTCTGTGCAGGGGTGAGTTTATGTAGGGGTTAAGTTTGTGAAGGGGGTGAGTTTGTGAGGGGGTGAGTTTGTGTAGGGGGTGAGTTTGTGCAGAGGGTGAGTTTGTGTAAGGGGGTAAGTTTGTGTAGGGGGTGAGTTTGTGTAGGGGTGGAGTTTGTGAAAGGGGTGAGTTTTGTGTAGGGGTGGAGTTTGTGAAAGGGGTGAGTTTGTGTAGGATTGAGTTTGTGAAGGGGGAGATTTTGAGTAGGGGTGAGTTTGTGTAGGGGTGAGTTTATGTAGGGGGGAGCTTCTGAAGGGGCAGAGTTTGTGTAGGGGTGAGTTTGTGAAGGGGGTGAGTTTGTGTAGGATTGAGTTTGTGAAGGGGGTGAGTTTGTGTAGGGGGGGGGGGGAGTTGTGAAGTGGGTGGATTTGTGTAGGGGTGAGTTTGTGAAGAAGGTGAGTTTGTGTAGGGATGAGTTTGTGAAGGGGGTGAGTTTGTGTAGGGGGTGAGTTTGTGTAGGGTTGAGTTTGTGAACGGGGTGAGTTTTTGTATGGAGTGAGTTTGTGTAGAGGTCAGTTTGTGCAGTGGTGAGTCTTAGCACAGGGTGAGTTTGTGTAGATGGTCAGTTTGTGTAGAGAATGAATTTGTGTAGGGAGTAAGTTTCTGTAGGGAGTGAGTTTGTGTAGGGAGTGAGTTTGTGTAGGGAGTGAGTTTGTGTAGGGAGTGAGTTTGTGTAGGGAGTGATTCGGTTTACGTAGTGTATTCTGCCTTACCCTCCATTCATCCGTCCGTCCGTCTATCTGTCTGTCTATCTGTCTGTCTATCTGTTTGTCTGTCCATCTGTCTGTCTATCTGTTTGTCTATCTGTTTGTCTATCTGTTTTTCCATCTGTTTGTCTATCTGTCTGTCTTTCTGTTTGTCTATATGTCTGTCTATCTGTTTGTCTATCTAGACTGTCTAATCTGTACGTGTTAAGAATCCGCCAACAGAAAGACAATAATTGCCATGAAAAATATCCTTGCGACATCCAAAGTTTGCGAGCCCTCCATCAGATGTGAAAGAATCACCCAGAAAAAATTGGCCATTTTCTATTATTATGCGGCCATAAATCACAGAGTTTTTCTAGCGGAATGCATTTCAATGATTTTCTTTTGATGTTTTTCATTGACTTTTGCTGATCTTGTGCGCGCGAAAGGTGGTAGCGTCATATTTAGAGAGCGGGAAGATGACGTACGTTGCTAAATATAGAAAGCTGATCACCATTAACAGCACATCTAGATGCTGATGATGTGTCCTACGGCCAAGTGTCTGTATGCCAGCTATAAACAGCTTTTCAGGTAACGCAGGGCCGGAGCGATCAGTATTTAGAGGCGAGGAATAAATAGCTCATATCCCGGAAGTCGCCTTGCAGTGTGCAGGCTAGGTTTAAATTTCTCATCTCTGCTGTAGACAAAAATAATATGGCCTTACCGGGTTTGAATTCGGGACTCCTAACAAACAGACTGGCTACTTGGCCACTCGGTCTTCTTAGGTCTTTGGTCAATGGCTGGCAAAGAAGTCATTGACATCAGACGTGGTTGTGGATTAGGTTGTGGATTACGTTGGGGATTAGGTTATGGATTAGGTTGCGGATTAGGTTGTGGATAAGGTTGTGGATTAGGTTGTGAACTATGTTGTGGATTAACTAGTTGACCAAGATGTGGATTAGTAGGATACTAGAAGCGGATAAGATAGTTGTTCAAAATAGTGGACTAAATAGTGGATTACCTAATGGATTAAATTGTGGATGAAACAGTAGATTGAACGCTGGATTCAATGGCGGTATGTTATATGTATGTATTGGATTAAGTAGTGGATTATCAGGTGGATTAAACAGTGGATACAGCATGGGAATTAAACACATGGTTAAACGGTGGATTGAACATATTATTAGATAGTAGATTAGATAGTTGATTAGATAGTGGATTAGGTAGTAGATTGGGTAATGGATTATGAAGTAGATGAAAGAGTGAACCAAGTCCTGAATAATGGATAACAGTGGGATGGACAGTGGATTATTCAGTAAAATGGACAGCATATCACAATTTTTATAGTGGATTTTTATAGTGGATTGAACAGCGAATTGCAGAATAGATTGGATAGTGTATCTGGACAATGGATTATGTGTGAATAAAATAGTGGAATAAAGATTGAACAGTCTGGATGACATAAGGGTGGATTACCACTGCTCGGACCAGTGAATTGAACTGTGAAGTGAAGAGTGGATTAACTTAACTTAAATTAACGTCTTTATACTGGTTTAGAAGACTCTACAGAGTCTGTATACAACCAGTTTCATTTACATTACTTTGCTCTAAAAGCAAATCTAATCTATTCTTAAATGTATTAATTGTCCCTGCCTGCACTACTTCCTGTGGCAATGCATTCCACGCATTCACTACTCTCAGACTAAAAAAATATTTCCTAATATCTAATCTGGACCTTTGTTAAGTTAATTTGTAGTTGTGCCCTTTTGTTCTTGTGGGTGATTGTATTTTGAAAAACAAAATTGTTATAGTCTTCTTCTTCTTCGTACGTTGTCAGACGTCAACTTGTATTTGTTCGAAGAAAGCAGCTGTCATCCTGTTAGCTGCCTCCCTATTCTCACTTATTATTTTCCCTGTACTGTCTATGAGAGGGCCTACTTTGTCCTTGGTTTTTGTTTATTTCTAACATAAGAGAAGAAGCTTTTACTATCAGTCTTGATTCTCTTAGAAAATTTTTTTCCCAAGTCCATTTTTGTTGTTTTATTCACTTTCTGAGCTATGTTCTACCTGTCCAAAAATGTTCATATGTTACTTTTGATTTTCCTGCCTCTATTATTTTTGTCCATTTTTTATTTTTAGCTCTGCTACATTTCACTACAAATCTAGTTATCCACTTTTTACGTTTGGCGGTTTACCACCCTACATAGAACACATTAGATGGAGGATTAAATAAGGAATTACAGAAGAATCTCAAAATGGATGAAACTATAAACTGAAAAGATGAATCAACAGTAGAAAAAACTATAAACTGAAAAGATGAATCAACAGTAGAAAAAACTATAAACTGAAAAGATGAATCAACAGTAGAAAAAATTATAAACTGAAAAGATAAATCAGCAGTAGAAAAAACTATAAACTGAAAAGATGAATCAGCAGTGGATTAAACTATAAACTGAAAAGATAAATCAGCAGTAGAAAAAACTATAAACTGAAAAGGTGAATCAGCAGTGGATTAAACTATAAACTGAAAAGATGAATCAGCAGTGGATTAATCTACAAACTGAAAAGATAAATCAGCAGTGGATTAATCTATAAACTGAAAAGATGAATCAGCAGTGGATTAAACAGATGTACGGGTATAAAAACAGGCGGGAAATCTAGGGCGTGATTCAGAACTGTAAAAACATGGCGGAAGTCGCTGGCAGATGGCTGCCATTTCTTGCCGGTTTCATCCGATCTGACCATGTACTTAGTTGAGCTAATGCCATTCCCGGCCCGCCTAGGCCTGCCCACGGACCTAATTAGGGTTATTTAGAGCCCAGAGTCGAGACTCTGTCCAGGCGTTCTCATTAGTCACGAGACTTCAGCGGTGTCGCCCCTCCGTTGTGCAGGCTGCTGTTCGATCTGTTTGCGCTGTGTTGCTTCGCTCCGTCCATCTTGTTTCGTGGATGTCCTCAATAACAACTGGTCACGTGGCTTCAGTTATGTGTCACCTGCTGTATGTGAGCGCCTCTCGTGGTAAAGGTACCGGGTTTCACTTCTAGTAGACCCGGGTATAAATTAGTACCTGGCTTACTATTAGGAGGCGAAGGACAGTCAGGGAAAGAACTGGCGACCTCACATAATAAAACGCTGAGTGTAGTACAATAACGTGTCTAACACTTCATCTCAGACTGCAGTCTGTGTCAGGTGACTACCTAGATCCTACCTACAATGTTATCTTGTCCATATCAATGGTGATTATCAGGCGGACGAGAAACGAGACGTCCATGTCTCGCCAACAATCGTATCAAACATATTTGTTACTTCTCCACGGTCATCTCATTTGTATTATATATTTAGAACAGTTCGTGAAGACAAAACATAAGCCTGCTCACAGATGACACAAGACACCGTCCGCTCACAGATGACACAAGACACCGTCCGCTCACAAATGACACAAGACACCATCCGCTCACAGATGACGCAAGACACCGTCCCCTCACAGATGACACAAGACACCCACCGTCCCCTCACAGATGACACAAGACACCATCCCCTCACAGAGGACACAGGACACCGTCCCCTCACAGATGACACAAGACAGTATCCGGTCACAGATGACACAAGACACCATTCGCTCACAGATGACACAAGACACCGTCCGCTCACAGATGACACAAGACACCGTCAGCTCACACATGACACAAGACACTGCCCGCTCACAGATGACACAAGACACAGTCAGCTCACAGTTGACACAAGACACCGTCAGCTCACAGATGACACAAGACACTGTCCGCTCACAGATGGCACAAGACACTGCCCGCTCACAGATGATACAAGGCACCATTCGCTCACAGATGACACAAGACACCATCCAATCACAGATGACGCCAAGTCACCGTCTACTCACAGATGACACACGACACCAATAATACTTGAATTAGTCCACTCACAGATGACACTAATACAACACCAAGACTTGAATTAGTCCCCTCACAGATGACACAAGACACCAATAATACTTGAATTAGTCCACTCACAGATGACACCAAGACAACACCAATACTTGAATTAGTCCACTCACAGATGACACCAAGACAACACCAATACTTGAATTGGTCCACTCACAGATGACACCAAGACATCACACACACTTGGTGTAGTCTGTGCTAACACATACAAGCCACCAATACATCACATAAACTTGGTGCAGTCTGTGCTCACACATAAAAGTCAATCTAAACTTGATGTAGTTTGTGCTCACACATAAAAGTCAATCTAAACTTGATGTAGTTTGTGCTCACACATAAAGTCAATCTAAACTTGTTGTAGTCTGTGCTCACACATAAAAGTCAATCTAAACTTAATGTAGTCTGTGCTCACACATAAAAGTCAATCTAAACTTGTTGTAGTCTGTGCTCACACATACATGTCAATCTAAACTTGTTGTAGTCTGTGCTCACACATAAAAGTCAATCTAAACTTGATGTAGTCTGTGCTCACACATAAAAGTCAATCTAAACTTGATGTAGTCTGTGCTCACACATAAAAGTCAATCTAAACTTGATGTAGTTTGTGCTCACACATAAAAGTAAATCTAAACTTGTTGTAGTCTGTACTCACACATAAAAGTCAATCTAAACTTGATGTAGTCTGTGCTCACACATAAAAGTCAATCTAAACTTGATGTAGTCTGTGCTCACACATAAAAGTCAATCTAAACTTGATGTAGTTTGTACTCACACATAAAAGCCACCAATACATCATCTAAACTTGACTAAATAATGTTCAAGTGTTTGAAGTATTGACACTCAAATGTCAAGATTGTGGCTTTATTACAGCATCCGAACATGACAGTAACAGAAACTAAAGTATTGAGCCAAAACTCTCATCTAACAGAGATTGAGATCTGTGGCATGGATTGCTTGTGAGGCTGACACGACTCGATGGTGGTCTCAGACAGGGATGGTTTGCTGGTGGCCTTCGTACGATTACACGTCAGTCAATGATGAGGGTGCGTTAAGTGAAAGCTCTGGCCTGGGGCGTGACTAACTTTCAGTCCTATTGTTGGTAACATCATTGTCTACTGATAACGCTACATCACGAGGTTGCTGACTGCAGCAACCTAGAACTGATGCTACTGGTGAAAATCATAAACTGTTTTAGGAAGGCGACTGAAAAGGCTAAACTCATACAAACATTTGATCAAGCTCATACAAACATTTGATCAAACTCATACAAACATTTGATCAAACTCATACAAACATTTGATCAAACTTATACAAACATTTGATCAAACTCATACATACATTTGATCAAACTTATACAAACGTTTGATCAAACTCATTTAAGCATTTGATCCAACTTATACAAACATTTGATAAAACTCATACAAACATTTGATCAAACTCATACAAACATTTGATCAAACTTATACAAACATGGCGTCATACATTCACGTGTTTGATATACCATGGGCTGATGCGATTCAAGTGAATGATTGGTCACAACCTATGAACACGTGTCGTGTACAATCAAAGGTCAAAGGTGCACTCACATGCGCATGACGTATGTTAGATGTCATGTGACATACACAAACACATTGAACATATCCGACCTTGACCTTATGTAGATGTCCAGGTAGTGTACCTACAAGGTCAGCTATGAGCTACCGTCTGTTCGCCCCACACGATAACCCACATCTGATAGCAGCCCCACACGATAACCCACATCTGAGAACAGCCCCACACGATAACCCACATCTGATAGCAGCCCCACACGATAACCCACATCTGAGAACAGCCCCACACGAAAACCCACATCTGATAGCAGCCCCACACGATAACCCACATCTGATAGCAGCCCCACACGATAACCCCCATCTGATAACAGCCCCACCTAACCCACATCTGAGAACAGCCCCACCAAACCCACATCTGAGAACAGCCCCACAAAACCCACATCTGATAACAGCCCCACCTAACCCACATCTGAGAACAGCCCCACCTAACCTACATCTGATAACAGCCCCACCTAACCCACATCTTATAACAGCCACACACGATAACCCACATCTGATAACAGCCCCACCTAACCCACATCTGATAACAGCCCCACACGATAACCTACATCTGATAACAGCCCCATATAACCCACATCTGATAACAGCCCCAACTAATCCACATCTGATAACGGCTCCACCTAACCCACATCTGATAACAGCCCCACCTAACCCAGATCTGATAACAGCCCCACACGATAACCCACATCTGATAACAGCCCCACCTAACCCACATCTGATAACAGCCCCACCTAACCTACATCTGATAACAGCCCCACACGATAACCCACATCTGATAACAGCCCCACCTAACCCACATCGGATAACAGCCCCACCTAATCCACATCTGATAACAGCTCCACCTAACCCACATCTGATAACAGCCCCACCTAACCCACATCTGATAACAGCCCCACCTAACCTACATCTGATAACAGCCCCGCACGATACCCCATATCTGATAAGAGCCCCACACGATAACCCACATCTGATAACAGCCCCACCTAACCCACATCTGATAACAGCCCCACCTAACCCACATCTGATAACAGCCCCACCTAACCCACATCTGATAACAGCCCCACCTAACTCACATCTGATAACAGCCCCACACGATAACCCATATCTGATAACAGCCCCACCTAACCCACATCTGAGAACAGCCCCACCTAACCCACATCTGATAACAGCCCAACACGATAACCCACATCTGAGAACAGCCCCACCTAACCCACATCTGATAACAGCCCCACACGATAACCCACATCTGATAACAGCCCCACACGATAATCCACATCTGATAGCAGCCCCACACGATAACCCACATCTGATAACAGCCCCACCTAACTCACATCTGATAACAGCACCACCTAACCCACATCTGATAACAGCCCCACACGATAACCCACATCTGATAACAGCCCCACCTAAACCACATCTGATAACAGCCCCGCCTAACCCACATCTGATAACAGCCCCACACGATAAGCCACATCTGATAACAGCCCCACCTAACCCACATCTGATAACAGCCCCACCTAAACCACATCTGATAACAGCCCCACCTAACCGACATCTGATAACAGCCCCACCTAACCCACATCTGATAACAGCCCCACCTGACCCACATCTGATAACAGCCCCACCTAACCGACATCTGATAACAGCCCCACCTAACCCACATCTGATAACAGCCCCACACGATAACCCACATCTGATAGCAGCCCCACACGATAACCCACATCTGATAACAGCCCCACCCGATAACCCACATCTGATAACAGCCCCACCTAACCCACATCTGATAACAACCCCACCTAACCCACATCTGATAACAGCCCCACCTAACCCACATCTGATAACAGCCCAACCTAACCCACATCTGATAACAACCCCACACGATAACCCACATCTGATAACAGCCCCACACGATAACCCACATCTGATAACAGCCCCACCTAACCCATATCTGATAACAGCCCCACCTAACCCACATCTGATAACAGCCCTACCTAACCCACATCTGATAACAGCCCCACCTAACCCACATCTGATAACAGCCCCACACGATAACCCACATCTGATAACAGCCCCACCTAACCCACATCTGATAACAGCCCCACACGATAACCCACATCTGATAACAGCCCCACCTAACCCATATCTGATAACAGCCCCACCTAACCCACATCTGATAACAGCCCCACACGATAACCCACATCTGATAACAGCCCCACCTAACCCACATCTGATAACAGCCCCACACGATAACCCACATCTGATAACAGCCCCACCTAACACACATCTGATAACAGCCCCACCTAACCCACATCTGAAAACAGCCCCACTTAACCCACATCTGATAACAGCCCCACCTAACCCACATCTGATAACAGCCCCACCTAACCCACATCTTATAACAGCCCCACCTAACCCACATCTGATAGCAGCCTCACACGATAACCTACATCTGATAACAGCCCCACCTAACCCACATCTGATAACAGCCCCACCTAACCCACATCTGAGAACAGCCCCACACGATAACCTACATCTGATAACAGCCCCACCTAACCCACATCTGAGAACAGCCCCACCTAACCCACATCTGATAACAGCCCCACCTAACCCACATCTGATAACAGCCCCACCTAACCCACATCTGATAACAGCCCCACCTAACCCACATCTGATAACAGCCCCACACGATAACCCACATCTGATAGCAGCCCCACACGATAACCCACATCTGATAACAGCCCCACCTAACCCACATCTGATAACAGTCCCACAAGATAACTTTCGTATCCACCGCCATGGACCTTGAACAAGGACTGGTCTACCGTTGAGTTTATGCCTGTTCATCACAATATGCCTGTAACTACGGCTTGTGACCAATCGGCTATTGCCCTAGGATGTGACATGTCTGATGGTTGACTGACATTTGGGAATATCAGTTCGCCATTCTCACTTGTGTTGTGTCCGTGTCTTCAGGCTTTGAAAAGGCCTATTTATCTGGAACCTTGATAATAAGTCAGTTAAAGACCCCACATCAAACTCTATTTGAACATTTCTGATATGTCAGCTCTTGTTGAAGCAGCATGGCCCAGTAAGTGAGATGTCCGTTTCACAATCCCAACGCACCGGGTTCGAATCCCGCCGTTTCCAGTTTGGCAGACACTTAGATTTTGTTCTCCATACGCCTCCACGTGCGAAAAGTGATGGCAACATACCTTACTGCCCACCTGCCAAGAAGCATTCCCACCTGCCAAGAAGCGTGCCCACCTGCCAAGAAGCGTGCCCACCTGCCAAGAAGCGTGCCCAACTGCCAAGACGCGTGCACACCTGCCAAGAAGGGTACACACCTGCCAAGAAGCGTGCACACCTGCCAAGAAGCGTACACACCTGCCAACCTGCCAAGAAGCGGAGACACCTGCTAAGAAGCGGACACACCTGCCAAGAAGCGGACACACCTGCCAAGAAGCGTACACACCTACCAAGAAGCGTGCACACCTGCCAAGAAGCGTACACACCTGCCAAGAAGCGGACATACCTGTCAAGAAGCGTACACACCTGCCAAGATGCGTGCACATCTGCCAAGAAGCGGACACAGCTGCCAAGACCCGGACACACCTGCCAAGAAGCGTACACACCTGCCAAGAAGCGTACAATAGCCAAACAGGTTGATGGTTGTAAGAAGCGGCGTTCTGCGAAGGGCATGCAGCTTACATGTTACAGCCGTTGTAGGCAGCGAGGCTCCCTGCAGCTCTCACAGAATAAATTCACGTCATATTGAATGCCTCTATTCGCTGCTTCATCATTCAGTTATCTTCCTTATAATCAACCCCTGTGAAATGTTACAGACAGCGTTCTGGCTTCCCCTCTGCCCTTTACTCTGGCTTCCCCTCTGCCCTATACTCTGGCCGTCCCTCTACCCTTTACTCTAGCTGTCCCTCTACCCTTTACTCTAGCTGTCTCTCCGCCCTTCACTCTGGCTTCCCCTCTTCCCTTTACTCTAGCTGTCCCTCCGCCCTTTACTATGGCTTCCCCTCTTCCCTTTACCCTGCCTTTCCCTCTGCCCTTTACTCTGAATTTCCCTCTGCCCTTTACTCTGAATTTCCCTCTGCCCTTTACTCTGGATTTCCCTCTTTCCTTTACTCTGGCTTTCCCTCTGCCCTTTACGAGACGCAGTTGTCAGTTCGCATGTAAGCAGATACCCATTTACAGCTAGATCGACAGGAGCGTTTCGATAACGAGGAATCTAACCCTATGGCTTTGCCTCAAGAAGCAAGCACTCTACCACTCTGCTCATCCACGCTCACATTGATCCGATTGTAGACGGGTACCTGTTATTTTCTGGCATTTATTCTGCCCTATAGAACAAACTGGCCCTCCATCTGTGCTACCATCATCCAGTTGCCTGTGAAACAATCAGGCTGCTGTTAACTGCTTTTAGAACGAGGCGCGTGGAAACTCTTCGAGTCAATAAATCTATAGAGCAGTGAGAAATAATCCGGGAGCAAATCTACGGGTGTGTTGCGGAGAGCTGTCACCGTGAGGGCTGGCAGGAAGGTTAATAATACTTGGTATCGACCGGTGTTAGGGAAAGGCAGTTACCGGCACAATACCCACAGAAACCGCGCCGCACAAAGACCCGTTCCATAAACAGGTAAAGAAAACGTGGATTGATAAACCGGTCAAAGAGATGTCGATTGAAAAACAGAACATCAAAGGTGCACTTATGCAAATGAGAAATCGCGATAAGAGAACCCAGGTGATCAGTGAGTCGAGGCCCTTAACGAAGAGGCGGCCATGGAAACCTCTCGCTGGAATAGGTCGCTCGTCAATCTACATCAATCTAAGCTGAGCCATTGTTCGGGCTAGTCAAGTTATTTCAGAGGCCCTCGGGGCTAGGGCTGTTGTAATCAGTTCTGGGTTGGACTCACAACGATCAGGAATGCCAGACAATTATATGCCCGTGTATTTGTGTGCGAATGATTGTTGAATATATACATTAACATAACTATTCGTCATTACATAGGGTCTTTATCATTACATATGGTCTATATCGAAACGCGTTCACAAACATAGGGTATCGATACTTGTCAAATATCGTTTATATTCCATACTTTACATCGAATATTGTTGAAATCGATACATTAGCACAACTAATAAGGCCCAAGACGGATGTGTCGGACCAAAAGGTTCAAATATGGCAGCCGAACTATAAACTAGCGACACAACGCATTCTGTTCTCCGAACTACACCCTGCCACTCGCAAAGCTCTGTTCAGCCTTAGTATCGGGAGATTGAGAACGAACGCAGAAAAGGAGAAGAAGAAGAAGAAGAAGAGGATCCTTTTTTTTTTCGTTCGTTCGCCTTATTTCTCTATTCCCCCAAGGCGGGTGTGAGTTGCACTGTGGTTTTTATTTTGCGCCTGTCGGCCCAGTGCATCCGACTTCAGCATGCATTTTATGCAAAAGTCTGCTTCCTCCTGCATTTTCTAAGGGTTTGCTCCCCGGGGTAACGGCCGGTGCTGTGATGGGGATCGAACCCAGCACCTTCGGATTGTGAGCCGTGCCACTTAACCACTAGGCCACGCCGTCCCCGAAGATACTTTAATTATCCATATAGTTGATACAGATGGAACAGGAAGCAAAGGTCAAGGCAGCAAACATGATGTGGACTGAACTGGCTCACATGGCTTATGCTAGGAAAACTTGGCGAGTAGTTGTTGAGGACATGCTCCACAGGGAGCTGACAGGTTTTTGATTAAATGATTGATAGTTGATATATTTGACAATACATATAGTTGGTCATCTGAATTTGTTCTTTCAGCCGCGTCCACACATTCGATGGCAGGATTGGTAATCGTATTGCATGAACTACTTGCCAGCTAGGACAGTTGATCGAAAAGCTGAACAAATGCGTCACTGTCGCAAACTTAACTGACGCAACACCCCCCCCCCCCCCCCTTTCAACACTTCTGGATGTGAGACTACCACTTCTGGATGTGAGACTACCACTTCTGGATGTGAGACTACCACTTCTGGATGTGAGACTACCACTTCTGGATGTGAGACTACCACTTCTGGATGTGAGACTACCACTTCTGGATGTGAGACTACCACTTCTGGATGTGAGACTACCACTTCTGGATGTGAGACTACCACTTCTGGATGTGAGACTACCACTTCTGGATGTGAGACTACCACTTCTGGATGTGAGACTACCACTTCTGGATGTGAGACTACCACTTCTGGATGTGAGACTACCACTTCTGGATGTGAGACTACCACTTCTGGATGTGAGACTACCACTTCTGGATGTGAGACTACCACTTCTGGATGTGAGACTACCACTTCTGGATGTGAGACTACCACTTCTGGATGTGAGACTACCACTTCTGGATGTGAGACTACCACTTCTGGATGTGAGACTACCACTTCTGGATGTGACACTACATCCACACCCACCATATTCTCTAGATTTAGCTCCATCATCCTTTTTTTATTTTCCTAAAACTTAAATGTAGTTTAGTTCGAAAAATAGGTTACTTTATTCTGAAGGTCTTTTCAAGATCACGCAGAGATGACATGTATAAATCCAGGTGGTGACTACATTGAGGAAGAATAAGCACTGTGCCAAATTTCAACTTTCTCATCCTAACTCCTTCATGGTTAGGGTAAAGACTTATGACAAGCCCCCTTGTACCAAGTATCGACAAGGATAAGATGGTGCATGCGATCAGACACTTAACTTCGGGAAGGCCCTAGGATCGGATATAATAACTAGAGACCTAAGTCAGGCACAAGGGAAGCCATTACCGCGACAGGTAATCAAACTATTAGCACATGTCAAAGTCGAATACCTGACTAATTGAAACATGGAAAAACTTTTTTGAAAAATGCAGAGAAACTATCGTCCGATTTATTTACTTTCATCCATTTACACAATGTTTACTTTCATCTATTTACACAATGTTTACTTTCATCTATTTACACAATGTTTACTTTCATATTTTTATTACCATGTTTACTTTCATCTATTTACACACTGTTTGCTTTTATCTATTTACACGCTGTTTACTTTCATCTATTTACACAATGTTTACAAAAGCGATTGTGAACAGACTAGAGAATCAACTTGATCATAGTCAACCACTGCCGGGCACAGCTATCCAAACATAGAACATTCACTGCCGCGCACATCTACTCAACCATAGAACATCCCCTGCCTGGCACAGCTACCCAACCATAGAACATCCACTGCCGCGCACAGCTACTCAACCATAGACCAACCACTGCCGGGCACAGCTATCCAAGCATAGAACATTCACTGCCGGGCACAGCTACGCAAACATAGAACATTCACTGCCGGGCACAGCTACCCAAACATAGACCATTCACTGCCGGGCACAGCTACCCAAACATAGAACATTCACTGCCGGGCACAGCTATTCTTCTTCTTCTTCTTCTTCATCGTACGCAGTCAGACAGTAACCATTATTTTTTCTAAAAAAGCGGCGGTCATCCTGAGGCTGTCCACACTGCCATAGAGCTTGTCTAGTGTTGTCACTGGTGATGACCACATCTGCTCTCTCTGATCCTCGTATGTCGGGCAGTTTTGCAGCAAATGCTCAGCGGTCATTTTGCCGGTACCACACGAGCATTCGTCGGTGCCACCTATCTTCAATTTGTTGAATAGGTGGTACCTCAGTCTATTGTGGCCAGTGCGAAGTCTGAAGACCACGACCTGCTCTTTTTTGTTCAACTGGTAATAGGCATCGTATTTGGTGTAACCAGTATGTTCGGTTTCCCATAAGCCGTTTTGACTCTTCGTATGTCATACTAGTATCAGGTTGTGGTAGTTTTGCACCTTCTTTTGCCAGTCTGTCTGCCTCCTCGTTGCAGTGAGATGGAACCCACTGCACCACTACTCTTTTTGGTGCGGACTGCTGGCACAGTTGACAGAGTACTGCTCTTAAATCATTAAGTTCAGTATTTTTCTGGCTTTTCAGTGCTGTAACTACGGCCAGTGCATCTGTAAGCAGGACTATATGGCTTTCATTCCTTTTACCTGTCACCATTTCTTCCACTGCCGCCCTCAGTGCCTCTGCCTCCGCTCTGAAATTGCTTGTGTATTTTCCAGTAGCGAATGACAGTGTTATTTTTCTGCCATTTGGTAGGCTCAGGAATGCTCCTGCCCCTCCGTTCTGTGTTGTATTTGTTACGGAACCGTCGGTGTATGCATGGGTCCAGTCCATGCTTGGGTAGTTTTCCGTAATGAAACTCAGGGTAGTATCTCTTCTTTCTTTTTCAGACTGGCAGTTTTTGTTTCTAATAGATGGTATATTTTCTACCACCTCTGGAAATATATGATGCCTCCAGGTAGGTTTTCGTACAGTAGGGATGGGCTTTGGTGTTAGTGCGTTCATGGGGTTTTCGTGCATCTTTGCTTTGGCTATTTCTACAAAGTTTATTCGCTTTAGCTTCCCATTTCCGAAATTATTTAGTCTCTGGTGCATTGAGTAGTCAGTCAGTCTTCTGAGTTTCTTTGATTGCAGCTGGGCTCTGCAGTCTCTTCTGTCGGCCATGGATTGCAGTTTTGTAATCTTTTCAAGTTCTACAATTGGCGTTGACTTCATGCCTCCTGTTATAACTCTCATGGCTTGGTTTTGGAGTTTGCTAACTTTATCGAAGTTCGCCTTTGCTTCTGTTGTCCATGCCGCAATGCCATACTCGAGAACTGGTCTCACTCTTCCAGTGTACAGTTTATTTAGTATGCTTTCGTCTGCTCCCCAGCTTGTGCCAGCTAGTTTCCTCATGATTGCCCTTCTTTCTCTGGCTCTCATTCGGTTTCTCTCGATCTGAGTTTTCCATGTCATGCGCCGATCAAATGTGACTCCCATATAGTTTGGGTTGTCGTTTGGCTGAAGGTATTTGCCGTTTAGACTTAATTTGGTGTTTTGGGGTTTGATTGATAGCGAGAATATTGTACATGTGGTTTTCTCCTCGTTTATTTTGACCAGCCATGAGTTCGCCCACTCTTCCAGCGAAATTAGGGCCTGCTGCATCCGATTTCTTGCTATGGTGAGATTCTTTTCAGAGGTCCACATAGGCAGATCGTCTGCAAACATTGAGCTATGAACTCTTCTTGGTATATTCTCTATAATATCATTTATATACACCAGGAAGAGTGTGGGTGACAGTACTCCCCCTTGGGGTACTCCCTGCTCAAGTGTCACCTTTTTGCTCATCTGCCCTTGTACTTGGACTCTGGCCGTTCTGTTTTTGAGGTAGTGGTTGATCCACTTGTACATTTTCCCACAAACTTCAATTCTTCTTAGCTTGACTCCAAGTCCATCTTTCCAGACTTTGTCAAATGCCTTTTCCAGGTCCACCCAGACCGCTACTGTGTGTTTCTGTTCCTGGTAGGCATCTTCTATTTCCTGGGCTATGAGGATGACCTGATCCTCAGTGGATCTGTGCTGTCTAAGGCCTGCTTGCTGTGGAATTAGTATGCGTTTTTCTTCCAGATGCCACATCAGTCTGGTGTTTATCATACGTTCCATCAGTTTGCCGACACAGCTGGATCCATTTGGATCTGGGGTACAATTCCCCTTTTCCAGCTTTGGTTCAGGACCGATAGCAGTTTACTCTTCGCTGTTTGGCCCAGCCCCATCAGCATTTCGTTTGTTTTCCCATCTTTTCAGGGAGATTTCCTTTTCTTTAATGTTCTCATGGCCTCTTCCATTTCGCTCATTGTTAGTTTTACCATCATATGCTCTTCTGGTGCCGTATTGATGTTGTCGTGTCCCTTTTGCTCTTCATTAATGTCCGTATGCCTATCTGCAGGCACATCTATGTGGTTCGCTTTGGCATAGTGTTCCACAAAGGCGTTTGCGGCTTTTTTTCCAGTGAGCAAGTTTTCGCCCTGCGTGATGGTAATTTGTTTGTTTGACGGAGTTTCGTCGTTCATGGCTCTGACTAACTTCCATAGTTTGTTCGCACAGCTACCTAAGCATAGAACATCCACTGCCGGGCACAGCTACTCAACCATAGACCATCCACTAACGGGCACAGCTACTCAACCATAGACCATCTACTAACGGGCATATGTACCCAACCATAGACCATCCACTGCCGGGCACAGCTACTCAACCATAGAACATTCACTGCCGGGCACAGCTACCCAACCATAGACCATTCACTAACGGGCATAGGTACCCAACCATAGACCATCCACTGCCGGTCACTGCTACTCAACCATAGAACATCCACTGCCGGGCACAGCTACCCAACCATAGAACATCCACTAACGGGCACAGCTACCCAACCATAGAACATCCACTAAAAGACACAGCTACTTAATCAGAGAACATCCACTGCCGGGCACTGCTACTCAACCTTAGAACATCCACTGCCGGGCACAGCTGCTCAACCATAGACCATCTCCAGACAATCAACGAGTGAGTGTAGAGGACACAGGAAGTACATATACCTGTATGACATGTGCTATTGTATTATGAAAAAATCTTTTACAGCATTGAAATAACTTCAGAAATAGATGCCCTGAGATATGGGGATAAAGAAGACAAGTATGCTCAAGTGACAGAAGAGATAAATACGGGATAATCGGCTGAAAAAAGTTATAAATGAGGGATACTCAACCGAAAGAAGTTATAAATACCCAACCGATAGAAGTTATAAATACTCAACCGATAAAAGTTATCAATACTCAACCGATAAAGAAGATACATACGGGATGCTGAGCCGATATTTCTCTATCTTATCAGCCAATCAATAACCAGTAAAAGAGTTCCACAGCCTGGTATACTCTCTACACAACCTTCCACAGCAGGGTCTGTCAAAACATACTGGTCAGACATGTTAGTCAGGGTCTGTCAAAACATACTGGTCAGACATGTTAGTCAGGGTCAGTCAAAATATACTGGTCAGACATGTTAGTCAGGGTCAGTCAAAATATACTGGTCAGAAATGTTAGTCAGGGTCAGTCAAAATATACTGGTCAGACATGTTAGTCAGGGTCACGCAAAATATACTGGTCAGACATGTTAGTAAGGGTCAGTCAAAATATACTGGTCAGACATGTTAGTCAGGGTCAGTCAAAATATACTGGTCAGACATGTTAGTCAGGGTCAGTCAAAATATACTGGTCAGACATGTTAGTCAGGGTCAGTCAAAATATACTGGTCAGACATGTTAGTCAGGGTCAGTCAAAATATACTGGTCAGACATGTTAGTCAGGGTCAGTCAAACTATACTGGTCAGACATGTTAGTCAGGGTCAGTCAAAATATACTGGTCAGACATGTTAGTCAGGGTCAGTCAAAATATACTGGTCAGACATGTTAGTCAGGGTCAGTCAAAATATACTGGTCAGACATGTTAGTCAGGGTCAGTCAAACTATACTGGTCAGACATGTTAGTCAGGGTCAGTCAAAATATACTGGTCAGACATGTTAGTCAGGGTCAGTCAAAATATACTGGTCAGACATGTTAGTCAGGGTTAGTCAAAATATACTGGTCAGACATGTTAGTCAGGGTCAGTCAAAATATACTGGTCAGACATGTTAGTCAGGGTCAGTCAAAATATACTGGTCAGACATGTTAGTCAGGGTCAGTCAAAATATACTGGTCAGACATGTTAGTCAGGGTCAGTCAAAATATACTGGTCAGACATGTTAGTCAGGGTCAGTCAAAATATACTGGTCAGACATATTAGTCAGGGTCAGTCAAAATATACTGGTCAGACATGTTAGTCAGGGTCAGTCAAACTATACTGGTCAGACATGTTAGTCAGGGTCAGTCAAAATATACTGGTCAGACATGTTAGTCAAGGTTAGGTACAACATACTGGTCAGACATGTTAGTCAGGGTCAGTCAAAATATACTGGTCAGACATGTTAGTCAGGGTTAGTCAAAATATACTGGTCAGACATGTTAGTCAGGGTCAGTTAAAATATACTGGTCAGACATGTAAGTCAGGGTTAGTCAAAATATACTGGTCAGACATGTTAGTCAGGGTCAGTCAAAATATACTGGTCAGACATGTTAGTCAGGGTTAGTCAAAATATACTGGTCAGACATGTTAGTCAGGGTTAGTCAAAATATACTGGTCAGACATGTTAGTCAGGGTCAGTCAAAATATACTGGTCAGACATGTTAGTCAGGGTTAGTCAAAATATACTGGTCAGACATGTTAGTCAGGGTTAGTCAAAATATACTGGTCAGACATGTAAGTCAGGGTTAGGTACAACATACTAGCCAAGACCCTCACTTCGGCATTCCTAGTAGCCCTCCCTGGAAACGGGCTGTTTTCATGACAGCCTGGCTAACGAGAAGAGGGATCAACGTGATCCCCATAGTAGTGAGTGACAAGCAGATGAAGTCAAGCATAGCACAACCGCTTGGAAGACCCTGGTCCATCTTTATCAACACAGTCGGGATGAGGAAAGCTACTGCAACCCGCCATTTAACGTCCTACTAGTGTAACCTACTCATTGTGGGCATTCGGAAACATCAACACATTTCACGTGACTGGCAATCATGTCCCAGATCGGAGCAGCCATTTTGTCTTGAACACATTAAAGAGATGCTTCCAACATGACAAGATCTACAATCATTATATGTCTCTCACATTCATCAAAACACACCGACATTTGCCACCTCCCCCCCCCCCCCCCCCCACCACCCCCAACCCAAATGAAGAAAAAAATGTAACAGCCAATGAACATTAAACCGACATTACCTACACGTCCCCCAACCAGTCGACATTACGAACACGCCCCCCCCCCCCCCAACCAGTCGACAATACGAACACGTCCCCCCCAACCAACCGACAATACGAACACGTCCCCCCCCAACCAACCGACATTACGAACACGTCCCCCCCAACCAACCGACATTATGAACACGTCCCCCCAACAAGTCGACATTACGAACACGTCCCCCCAACCAACCGACATTATGAACACGTCCCCCCAACAAGTCGACATTACGAACACGTCCACCTAACAAGTCGACATTACGAACACGTCCCCCTAACTAGTCGACATTATGAACACGTCCCCCCAACAAGTCGACATTACGAACACGTCCCCCCAACAAGTCGACATTACGAACACGTCCCCCTAACAAGTCGACATTATGAACACGTCCCCCCAACCAACCGACATTATGAACACGTCCCCCTAACAAGTCGACATTACGAACACGTCCCCCCAACCAACCGACATTACGAACACGTCCCCCCAACCAACCAACATTACGAACACGTCCGCCCAACCAACCAACATTACGAACACGTCCCCCCAACCAACCGACATTATGAACACGTCCCCCCAACCAACCGACATTACGAACACGTCCCCTCCAACCAACCGACATTATGAACACGTCCCCCCAACCAACCGACATTGAGAACACATATTGTGTTATCGTTACTCCCCCGCATCTCACTCTCATGTGCCCTGTATCATCCTGGCTGTAGTGATTTAAAACGCTTTTCAGCAAGCTCTCCATTATGGGAATCATTGTGTCAATCCCCACCTGGTTGGCCAGGCTTCTGAAACACATCCTGCTTCACGGAGGGACACATCGATATGAGGTAAGGTTTTCATCAATATGTTTCACCTGACCTTACTCGCTGGTCGTGGCGTCTGTACCAGATAACAGAACTTGCAGACTGATAGTTCCTGTTTTCATAGTTACGTCCCTTTGTATCTGTTGACAGCACCACTTTTACCAACCCACACACACATGCTCTCTCTCTCTCTCTCTCTCTCGCTCACCGACACCCATACACACACACACACATGCTCTCTCTCTCTCTCTCTCTCTCTCTCTCTCGCTAACAGACACCAACCTACACACACACACACCTGTATCCATACATACTAACCGGCACACGCATACACACACTCGTAGTCACACATACTTGCACGCACTCACGCGCACATTCACACACAACCCGCCAACACATCTCAACCCCTCTTTCTACAGACCAGACAACCTGCAACCTCTCCCCTCCCCCCTCCCTCCACACACACACCCTACTATACTGTAACATACACGAACAACACTGTAACATGCATCAACAATACTGTAACATACATGAACAACACTGTAACATACATGAACAACACTGTAACATACATCAACAACACTGTAACATACATGAGCAACACTGTAACATACATGAGCAACACTGTAACATACAAGAACAATACTGTAGCATACATGAACAGTACTGTAACATACATGAACAATACTGTAATATACATCAACAACACTGTAACATACATGAACAGCACTGTAATATACACGAACAACACTGTAACATGCACGAACAACACTGTAACATACATGAACAACACTGTAACATACATGAACAACGATGTAACATACATGAACAAAACTGTAACATACATGAACAATAATGTAACATACATGAACAATACTGTAACATACATGAACAACACTGTAACATACATCAACAACACTGTAACATACATGAACAGCACTGTAACATACACGAACAACACTGTAACATACACGAACAACACTGTAACATACATGAACAACACTGTAACATACATGAACAACGATGTAACATACATGAACAAAACTGTAACATACATGAACAATAATGTAACATACATGAACAATACTGTAACATACATGAACAACACTGTAACATACATCAACAACACTGCAACATACATGAACAATACTGTAACATACATGAACAACACTGTAACATACATAAACAACACTGTAACATACATAAACAACACTGTAACATACATGAAGAACACTGTAACATACATGAACAATACTGTAACATACATGAACAATACTTTAACATACATGAGCAATACTGTAACATACATGAACAACACTGTAACATACATGAACAATACTGTAACATACATGAACAATACTGTAACATACATGAACAACACTGTAACATACATGAACAACACTGTAACATACACACACAAACACATAGCCGCCATTCTTTAACGTTCACTGACAAACCCACAACCCTGTAACACACACACAACACAACACACACACGCGAACACATCCCCCTGTCTCTCCCCCCCCCCTTTTTACAACCACAGCCCCCCCCCCCCAACCCAAGACACACAACGAGGCAGACGACGCTGACGTGTTCACATAATTACTCTGGCTTGGTGGCGTTAGCAATTTGGATCTCGTTGTGACATTGCCAGTGGCAACAAACAGGAACCAGGTCACATCATTTGACATTTTTTCCGGCCACATACGAACAAGAAAGTGGAAGCGTTGTTGTAAACAGTTCATAATATTCAGTTGCTTTTTATTGGTCAACTTTTTCTAGGCAAAGCAAGAAGAATCAATAGAAGTGAACATTAAACACGGATATGAAACGGGGGAAGACGTCACGATTAGATCGTACTGAGAAGTGTAATAGATCCAGAGAGTATTGATGAACTGAAGGCTGGTATTGATTGTTGAGACAATTTTGATGATGGCGTCTCTCTAAGCTTGCTGTGAAGATTGGGTGGGGTAGCCTCACAATTTAGCCAGGCCCAATTGCATGAGTTCACGAAACCATAAAATCTAATTTGTTGTCAGATTAATTTGTTCTCAAACATCGATCTGCCTCGACACGCGCTTTGAATCACCACTACAAATAGTTGCCTTCCTTAGAGTTTTCAGGGACAGGAGAGCCGTCTCTTGTTTGTGTGTGAGGTAGAAGAGGCGTCTCTTGTTTGTGTGTGGGAGAGAGATGAGGTCTCTTGTTTGTGTGTTGGAGAGGAGAGGCGTCTCTTGTTTGTGTGTGGGAGAGAGATGAGGTCACTTGTTTGTGGTGAGAGAGAGATGAGGTCTCTTGTTTGTGGTGAGAGAGAGATGAGGTCTCTTGTTTGTGGTGAGAGAGAGATGAGGTCTCTTGTTTGTGTGTGAAGGAGATGAGGTCTCTTGTTTGTGTGTGAGAGAGAGAGATGAGGTCTCTTGTTTGTGTGTGAGAGAGAGAGATGAGGTCTCTTGTTTGTGTGTGAAGGAGATGAGGTCTCTTGTTTGTGTGTGAAGGAGATGAGGTCTCTTGTTTGTGTGTGTGAAGGAGATGAGGTCTCTTGTTTGTGTGTGTGAAGGAGATGAGGTCTCTTGTTTGTGTGTGAGAGAGAGATGAGGTCTCTTGTTTGTGTATGAGAGATGAGGTCTCTTGTTTGTGTGTGAGAGATGAGGTCTCTTGTTTGTGTGAGAGATGGGGTCTCTTGTTTGTGTACGAGATGAAGTCTCTTGTTTGTGTGAGAGATAAGGTCTCTTGTTTGTGTGAGAGATGGGGTTTCGTGTTTGTGTGAGAGATGGGGTCTCGTGTTTGTGTGCGAGATGAAGTCTCTTGTTTGTGTGAGAAATGAGGTCTCTTGTTTGTGTGAGAGGCGAGGTCTCTTGTTTGTGTGAGAGATGAGGTCTCTTGTTTGTGTGAGAGGCGAGGTCTCGTGTTTGTGTGAGAGATGAGGTCTCGTGTTTGTATGCAAGAGACGAGTTTTCTTGTTTAAATGTTTGTTTCCTTCCGTGTTATGTTGTACACAAAAAGCCAGTTACGCTATGATAGTGGCTGTTGTGTAACACCGATGTTGTGTGACGCTGATGTTGTGTGACGCTGATGCTATGTGACGCTGATGTTGTGTGACACTGATGATGATATTGTATGATGTTGATGTGTGACGTTGATTTTGATGTTCATGTGTGACGCTGATGATGTGTGACGCTGATGTTGATGTCATGTGACGCTGATGTTGGTGGTGTGTGATGTTGATGTCCTGTGACGCTGATGTTGGTGGTGTGTGATGTTGATGTCCTGTGACGCTGATGTTGTGTGACGTTGATGTTGATGTCATGTGACGCTGATGTTGGTGGTGTGTGATGTTGATGTCCTGTGACGCTGATGATGTGTGACGCTGATGTTGATGTCATGTGACGCTGATGTTGGTGGTGTGTGATGTTGATGTCCTGTGACGCTGATGTTGTGTGACGTTGTTGTTGTGTGACGCTGATGTTGTGTGCCGCTGTTGTTGTGTGACGCTGTTGTTGTGTGACGCAGATGTTGTGTGACGCTGTTGTTGTTTGACGCTGATGCTCTGTGACGCTGATTGAGCATTTGAGACGTGTGATTGTCTGACAGGACTGGTCTGGGTCTGACCTAGTTTAGAAGCTTCTGTCATCCGTCAATGGTCTATGTACCGAAAGGGACGACGGGCTTTGATTGATTGATTGACTGATTGATAATCCGACAGCTTTCTTTACACGTTGCTAGTCCATCAATATTATTTATGTCATGACTGCCACGCATACCTTGTTTACAATTTGCTAGCCCAAACTATCTTGTTTATACCCTCTAACCCTCTCTGCTAGCCCCAAACTACCTTGTTTATGCCCTGTAACCCTCTCTGCTAGCCCCAAACTACCTTGTTTATACCCTGTAACCCTCTCTGCTAGCCCCAAACTACCTTGTTTATACCCTGTAACCCTCTCTGCTAGCCCCAAACTACCTTGTTTATACCCTGTAACCCTCTCTGCTAGCCCGAAACTACCTTGTTTATACCCTGTAACCCTCTCTGCTAGCCCCAACAGCACGTTGGTTGAACCTTGACCTTGACCTAGCCTCACCGTGTCCTCAATTTGCTGGGGTCACATTTAAACGTGTGTCCATGTTCTGTAGTGCATTTGTTTTACTCACAAATGTTGTAAGATGACTGTTTGTGTGTGACTGTATTTGTGTGTGACTGTATTTGTGTGACTGTATTTGTGTGTGACTGTATTTGTGTGTGACTGTATTAGTGTGACTGTATTTGTGTGTGACTGTATTAGTGTGACTGTATTAGTGTGTGACTGTATTTGTGTGTGACTGTATTAGTGTGTGACTGTATTTGTGTGTGACTGTATTAGTGTGTGACTGTATTTGTGTGTGACTGTATTTGTGTGTGACTGTATTAGTGTGTGACTGTATTTGTGTGTGACTGTATTTGTGTGTGACTGTATTTGTGTGTGACTGTATTTGTGTGACTGTATTTGTGTGTGACTGTATTTGCGTGTGTGACTGTATTTGTGTGTGACTGTATTTGTGTGTGACTGTATTTGCGTGTGACTGTATTTGTGTGACTGTATTTGTGTGTGACTGTATTTGTGTGTGACTGTATTAGTGTGTGACTGTATTAGTGTGTGACTGTATTTGTGTGTGACTGTATTAGTGTGTGACTGTATTTGTGTGTGACTGTATTAGTGTGTGACTGTATTTGTGTGTGACTGTATTAGTGTGTGACTGTATTTGTGTGTGACTGTATTTGTGTGTGACTGTATTTGTGTGTGACTGTATTTGTGTGTGACTGTATTTGTGTGTGACTGTATTAGTGTGTGACTGTATTTGTGTGTGACTGTATTAGTGTGTGACTGTATTTGTGTGTGACTGTATTAGTGTGTGACTGTATTTGTGTGTGACTGTATTTGTGTGTGACTGTATTAGTGTGTGACTGTATTAGTGTGTGACTGTATTTGTGTGTGACTGTATTTGTGTGTGACTGTATTTGCGTGTGACTGTATTTGTGTGTGACTGTATTTGTGTGTGACTGTATTTGTATGTGACTGTATTTGTGTGTGACTGTATTTGTGTGTGACTGTATTTGTGTGTGACTGTATTTGCGTGTGTGACTGTATTTGTGTGTGACTGTATTTGCGTGTGACTGTATTTGTGTGTGGCTGTATTTGTGTGTGATTGTATTTGTATGTGACTGTATTTGTGTGTGACTGTATTTGTGTGTGACTGTATTTGTGTGTGACTGTATTTGCGTGTGTGACTGTATTTGTGTGTGACTGTATTTGCGTGTGACTGTATTTGCGTGTGACTGTATTTGCGTGTGACTGTATTTGTGTGTGACTGTATTTGCGTGTGACTGTATTTGTGTGTGACTGTATTTGCGTGTGACTGTATTTGTGTGTAACTGTATTTGCGTGTGACTGTATTTGCGTGTGACTGTATTTGTGTGTGACAGTATTTGCGTGTGACTGTATTTGTGTGTGACTGTATTTGCGTGTGACTGTATTTGCGTGTGACTGTATTTGTGTGTGACTGTATTTGCGTGTGACTGTATTTGTGTGTGACTGTATTTGCGTGTGACTGTATTTGTGTGTGTGCTTCAAGCACAGAGAACGAGCAGAGTTGTGAGCAGACAATACGAAGGAATAATAATGTTAGGACTAAATTCAGGCAACACGTGTCTAGTAAGACGTGGGAAGTTTATCTTCTACGGGTAGTCGATAGTCGTCGGCAACCTGGCAGCTGACATTAACATGATTGTTTGGATTCCAGGATTCCAAGGATTTCAAGTATACATGGACAGACCACCTGACCTTTGTTGTTATTGATCCATCAGTATCCGGGCTCTCACCCTTCGACCCAATGCCACGTAATGGTATCTGAATGTGTTTATGAGATTTCAAGTGCTTTATAAAGTGTTCCATTTATCTGGTCGCGGACGAAGAAGCATTTCCCTAACAGCGCTGAGCATTCAAAGAGATGATGATTAACGGTAAATGGGTGTGTACACAGCTGGCACTCAGAAGTGTGTTGTAGTTGGGATCTGTCCATGTGTTTGTTTAGTGGGATGTGTTGGGATCTGTCCAGGTGTTTGTTAAGTGGGATGTGTTGGGATCTGTCCATGTTAAGTGGGATGTGTTGGGATCTGTCCATGTGTTTGTTAAGTGGGATGTGTTGGGATCTGTCCATGTGTTTGTTAAGGGGGATGTGTTGGGATCTGTAAATGTGTTTGTTAAGTGGGATGTGTTGGGATCTGTCCATGTGTTTGTTAAGGGGGATGTGTTGGGTTCTGTCCATGTGTTTGTTAAGTGGGATGTGTTGGGATCTGTCCATGTGTTTGTTAAGTGGGATGTGTTGGGATCTGTCCATGTGTTTGTTAAGTGGGATGTGTTGGGATCTGTCCATGTTAAGTGGGATGTGTTGGGATCTGTCCATGTTAAGTTGGATGTGTTGGGATCTGTCCATGTTAAGTGGGATGTGTTGGGATCTGTCCATGTGTTTGTTAAGTGGGATGTGTTGGGATCTGTCCATGTGTTTGTTAAGTGGGATGTGTTGGGTTCTGTCCATGTGTTTGTTAAGTGGGATTTGTTGGGATCTGTCCATGTGTTTTGTTAAATGGGATGTGTTGGGATCTGTACATGATAAGTGGGATGTGTTGGGATCTGTCCATGTTAAGTGGGATGTGTTGGGATCTGTCCATGTGTTTGTTAAGTGGGATGTGTTGGGATCTGTCCATGTTAAGTGGAATGTGTTGGGATCTGTCCATGTTAAGTGGGATGTGTTGGGATCTGTCCATGTGTTTGTTAAGTGGGATGTGTTGGGATCTGTCCAATTGTTTGTTAAGTGGGATGTGTTGGGATCTGTCCAATTGTTTGTTAAGTGTGATGTGTTGGGATCTGTCCAGGTGTTTGTTAAGTGGGATGTGTTGGGTTCTGTTCAGGTGCTTGTTAAGTGGGATGTGTTGGATTCTGTTCAGGTGTTTGTTAAGTGGGATGTGTTGGGATCTGTCCAGGTGTTTGTTAAGTGGGATGTGTTGGGTTCTGTCCAGGTGCTTGTTAAGTGGGATGTGTTTGGTTCTGTCCAGGTGTTTGTTTAGTGGGATGTGTTGGGATCTCAGTCGGAAAATGGTGCTCTGATCCTTCCTTGTGAGTTGATTTACACTGTCATTTGTAGACCTCCCTTCCCGTGTTTCCCATGATCCATCTAGGGCTTGCCATATGTCTGTAGACATCCCTTCCCGTGTTTCCCATGATCCATCTGGGGCTTGCCATATGTCTGTAGACCTCCCCTCCCGTGTTTCCCATGTCCCATCTACGGCTTGCCTTATGTCTGTAGACCTCCCTTCCCGTGTTTCCCATGTCCCATCTGTTCAGCCAAGTTTCTTTGTTCGCTGAGCAGATCAACTATAAGAAGAGGTCGTGCTCCAGTGGGAGCGACTAAGATAGTGATAGCACAAGAAGGCATGCTTGAGTTAATCAACAACATTGTTTAACAAATAAAAAATGATTTTATTTTGTTCCATCTCTTTTTTTGCGTTAAAGAGTTGCAGTTTGGCTGCGATATCTAGGTCAGCTTGACTTGACCTTTACCTGCCCAGTTACAGTTGGGTTGCGATATCTAGGTCAGCTTGACTTGACCTTTACCTGCCCAGTTACAGTTGGGCTGCGATATCTAGGTCAGCTTGACTTGACCTTTACCTGCCCAGTTACAGTTGGGCTGCGATATCTAGGTCAGTTTGACTTGACCTTTACCTGCCCAGTTACAGTTTGGCTGCGATATCTAGGTCAGCATGACTTGACCTTCACCTGTCCAGTTACAGTTTGGCTGAGATATCTAGGTCAGCATGACTTGACCTTCACCAGCCCAATTAGTTTGGCTGAGATATCTAGGTCAGCATGACTTGACCTTCACCAGCCCAGTTTCAGTTGGGCTGCGATATCTAGGTCAGCATGACTTGACCTTCACCAAGCCAGTTACAGTTGGGCTGCGATATATAGGTCAGCATGACGTGACCTTCACCAGCCCAGTTACAGCTGGATTGCGATATCTAGGTCAGCATGCCCTCCCCGAACCCAAGAGATCGGCTGTACAGTGACGCGAGACACCTGGCTAGGATCATGAAGTTCATGAGGGAGATAGGTGCCATTATTTGAGAGCGAACGGTGAGAGGAGATGACGAGGGGGCATTTAGTTAGAGCTGAGAACTCATTGCAAATTCCAATCCTGGCATGACAGCATTTCGGAGAGTAAACTAGACTGACAGACAACGAAACAGAATGGACTCCGCGATACGTGAAACAATCGTGGGGTGATAACAATAACGACACCGGAAGTGGGCTCACAGAAAACCTGCACTTGTGTGACAGAGTGCGCGTGCTAAGACCAAATGACAGCAAACTTCCGGAGAGATACCTCCCACCACGTAACAACTTGTAATCCACATCCAACGCCTCGCTGCTGCTGGTAAATAAACAAATGCATGAATGATACAAAACTCTAACCAACCAGAAAACGTTTTTCCGGATAAACGAGAACAGAAGGCCAAAACAATTACTGAGGGAAATCGATTTCTTTCTTCGTTTGGCCTATGATTGATCGCGCCTTTTATTCCGTTGTATTGCATGAAATTACAAGCAAGCCAAATAATATATTCTTGCTGAGCCAAAACACAGAGCGGCAACTGACTCGGATTTGTCAGAGGGAAAATTGCAGTGTCAGACCTGAATGACGTGCTCGCTTGATGGACGTGGTTCAGTTCTGAGGTCGTTGCCAGTCTGTCGATCTGTGCGTGTTTGTCTTGATTCCAGTAACAGTTTAAGTGATAGAGAGCTAATAGACAGCCATAGAGTCAGGATAATAGATTCTGCTTGAGAGCAATGCATATTCATTGCATTTAATGTTTGCGATGGAGAAGCAAGAACGATAATGCAGATGGAAGACACTACATGAGTAGATGGAGAAGCACAGAAGGTCATGCGTGCCATGGAGACCACAATCCTGGACTCAATAGCAGCCATGATGGACTCACGATATAGGAGAACTAGAAGCGAGAGACCCACATATCATAACTAGCATGTGATTGGATGATCTCCAAGAACGGTTTCTAAAACAGCGACCCGGTTAACCGAGCTCATCATCATCATGTGCTGTGCTGATCGATGTATGCGATAATGTTTCCAGAAGGTTTCTAAGCTGCTTGTACATTCCGTCTCGACACCCTTGTTCTAGAACTCGTTGTCGTCTTCCGAGCCCATAATGATCGTAGACTCACCAATTATGTTTTTAATTGTTTTAATTTATGGATACAATTATTGTCCATGTCGTTGATTGCCACTGTGAATCATTGTTTGTATCAGTCAAGGGTTATACCTAATTATGTTTGTATCAGTCAAGGGTTATACCTAATTATGTTTGTATCAGTCAAGGGTTATACCTAATTATGTTTGTATCAGTCAAGGGTTATACCTAATTATGTTTGTATCAGTCAAGGGTTATACCTAATTATGTTTGTATCAGTCAAGGGTTATACCTAATTATGTTTGTATCAGTCAAGGGTTATACCTAATTATGTTTGTATCAGTCAAGGGTTATACCTAATTATGTTTGTATCAGTCAAGGGTTATACCTAATTATGTTTGTATCAGTCAAGGGTTATACCTAATTATGTTTGTATCAGTCAAGGGTTATACCTAATTATGTTTGTATCAGTCAAGGGTTATACCTAATTATGTTTGTTTTGACCATAGTTAAACATATTAATGTTTGTATTGACCAATGGTTAAACCTATTTATGTATCTATTGACCAATGGTTAAACCTATAAATGTTTGTATTGACAAATGGTTAAACCTATTTATGTTTGTATCAACCTATTGTTATACCTATCTATCTTGGAATATGAGAGCAAGACAACTGGAGCCCAAGAAGACGGCCCAAAATATGAGTAGATATACAGCTTCAGTAGCAGTCCTATGCTCCAAGGAAAACAGTTGATTTATTAAGTGAATCTAATCCCATTAATGCTATCATCAGTCACGCAATCCTTTAATGACCGCTTCAATCAATCACCATTTCTGTCAATCAATTGTTCTTGCCAATCACAGTGTATGCCAGGTCGATGGTCAGGCTGAGATCGATGCTGTCCCCCTGGTATCAGCTGTTCCATACAGCTCATGCTCTGCACGCGCACTTTGACCCCTCCACTACCACTAAGAGCTGACCCGCTCGTACAGGCAAATCTGTAGCTTGTATATCTATCTCTCATAGAGACGACCCCCAGGGATGGTGCTTCAGACAGGCCGTCCACACCTTCAGACAGCCCGTCCACACCTTCAGACAGCCCGTCCACACCTTCAGACAGCCCGTCCACACCTTCAGACAGCCCGTCCACACCTTCAGACAGTCCGTCCACACCTTCAGACAGCCCGTCCACACCTTCAGATAGCCCGTCCACACCTTCAGACAGTCCGTCGACACCTTCAGACAGCCCGTCCACACCTTCAGACAGCCCGTCCACACCTTCAGACCGCCCGTCCACACCTTCAGACAGCCCGTCCACACCTTCAGACAGCCCGTCCACAGTACTTAATTCAGGACTATATCTAGAACTTTCTTCAATGGATTGCTTTGTTCAATTATTTGACGAAGGTAAAAACTTTGTTCAATTACTCGACGAAGGTACAAACTTTGTTAAATTATTTGACGAAGGTACAAACTTTGTTCAATTATTTGACGAAGGTACAAACTTTGTTCAATTATTTGACGAAGGTACAAACTTTGTTCAATTACTTGACGAAGGTACAAACTTTGTTCAATTACTTGACGAAGGTACAAACGTTATTCAATTACTTGACGAAGGTACAAACTTTATTCAATTACTTGACGAAGGTACAAACTTTATTCAATTACTCGACGAAGGTACAAACTTTGTTCTATTACACGACAAAGGTATAAACTTTGTTCAATTACTCGACGAAGGTACAAACTTTGTTCAATTACTGAACGAAAGTACAAACTTTGTTCAATCACTCGACGAAGGTACAAACTTTGTTAAATTACTTGACGAAGGTACAAACTTTGTTCAATTACTTGACGAAGGTACAAACTTTGTTCAATTACTTGACGAAGGTACAAACTTTGTTCAATTACTCGACGAAGGTACAAACTTTGTTCAATTACTCGACGAAGGTACAAACTTTGTTCAACTACTTGACGAAGGTACAAACATTGTTCAATTTCTCGACGAAGGTACAAACTTTGTTCAATTACTCGACGAAGGTACAAACTTTGTTCAATTACTTGACGAAGGTACAAACTTTGTTCAATTACTCGACGAAAGTACAAACTTTGTTCAATTACTCGACGAAGGTGCAAACTTTGTTCAATTACTTGACGAAGGTACAAACTTTGTTCAATTACTCGACGAAAGTACAAACTTTGTTCAATTACTCGACGAAGGTGCAAACTTTGTTCAATTACTCGACGAAGGTACAAACTTTGTTCAATTACTCGACGAAGGTACAAACTTTGTTCAATTACTCGACGAAGGTACAAACTTTGTTCAATTACTCGACGAAGGTACAAACTTTGTTCAATTACTCGACGAAGGTACAAACTTTGTTCAATTACTCGACGAAGGTACACACTGAACTGATTCATGAGCAGATCAATCCGTGTATACTATTTCTTCAAGTACCAGAAAGCCGAGAGGTCGGCTTTTACTTCTATTTTACAGATGTATTTTATTATCATATATTTTTAAATATTCCGCATTTCCTGTTTAGACCCCAACACAGGACACATTTCTGTAGTTATTCCTTTCATTCTGCTATCAAATCTCAACCATTTCGTATATAATAGAATATATAATTTTTCTGCAAAGCGCTCCTGCAGACATAAAGGTTTGATTAATTGGAAAATGAATGGGGAATTTGATGGTAAGGAAGAGTAGGTAGTGCAGGCGTACAAGTCTTCTGAAAGCTTGGTTTATAATCCAAACATGTCGGGGACTGAAATCACTCGTGTCCAGCTTGACTGGGATTGTCGGGGACTGAAATCACTCGTGTCCAGCTTGACTGTGAATGTCGGCGACTGAAATCACTCGTGTCCAGCTTGACTGGGAATGTCGGGGACTGAAATCACTCGTGTCCAGCTTGACTAGGAATGTCGGGGACTGAAATCACTCGTGTCCAGCTTAACTGGGAATGTCGGGGACTGAAATCACTCGTGTCCAGCTTGACTGAGAATGTCGGGGACTGAAATCACTCGTGTCCAGCTTGACTAGGAATGTCGGGGACTGAAATCACTCGTGTCCAGCTTGACTGGGAATGTCGGGGACTGAAATCACTCGTGTCCAGCTTAACTGGGAATGTCGGGGACTGAAATCACTCGTGTCCAGCTTGACTGGGAATGTCGGGGACTGAAATCACTCGTGTCCAGCTTGACTGGGAATGTCGGGGACTGAAATCACTCGTGTCCAGCTTGACTGGGAATGTCGGGGACTGAAATCACTCGTGTCCAGCTTGACTGGGAATGTCCGAGATTGAAATCACTCGTATCCAGTTTGACTGGGAATGTCCGAGATTGAAATCACTCGTGTCCAGTTTGACTGGGAATGCCCGAGATTGAAATCAATCGTGTCCAGCTTGACTGAGAATGTCTGGGATTGAAATCACTCGTGTCCAACTTGACTGGGAATGTCCGAGATTGAAATCACTCGTGTCCAGTTTGACTGGGAATGTCGGGGATTGAAATCACTCGTGTCCAGCTTGACTGGGAATGTCCGAGATTGAAATCACTCATGTCCAGCTTGACTGGGAATGTCCAAGATTGAAATCACTCGTGTCCAGTTTGACTAGGAATGTCGGGGACTGTTCTCGGAATGACTACTTCTCCACGTACATAAAGATACACAAAACTACTGGACTGCAAAACTGTCATTTGGGAACACAATACAAACAGATACACACCATCATTAGACTGGCCAATAGGTTCACATTATAAACATATGCACACACGCATTAATTCACTGGCAATACGTTCACATTATAAACATATGCACACACGCATTAATTCACTGACACTATGTTCACATTATAAACATATGCACACACGCATTAATTCACTGACAATACGTTCACATTATAAACATATGCACACGCGCATTAATTCACTGGCAATACGTCTTGACACAGACTAAAATACTTCTATAAGAGGTTGAAAGCGATGTACCTCCGTAAGTAGAACACCCCGCCTCCCTCCCCACTCACTCCCTTACCTTATATTGATGTAATATATGCGTCCAGAAGCCGCACGTGTCTGGGAATGGACGAATGAGGTTCGATAATTTGTAAGAGAGGAAAACTAGGAGAGAAGAGAGGTACTCTAGGAGAGAAGAGAGGTACTCTAGGAGAGAAGAGAGGTGCTATAGGAGAGAAGGGAGGTACTCTAGGAGAGAAAAGAGGTACTCTAGGAGAGGATATGTACTAGGAGAGAAGAGAAGTACTCTAGGAGAGGATATTTACTCTAGAAGAAAAGAGAGGTACTCTAGGAGAGGATATGTACTCTAGAAGAAAAGAGACGTACTCTAGGGGAGAAGAAAGGTACTCTAGGAGAAAAGTTATGTACTATAAAAGAAAAGAGAGGTACTCTAGGAGAGAAGATATGTACTCTAGAAGAACAGAGAGGTACACTAGGGGAGAAGAGAGGTACTTTAGGACAGAAGAATAAAACCACTGTCAACTTCAACACATGCCCATAAATCGATTAACGAGGGTTGCGCATGAGGCTAGCAACCTCAGCATGTCAAAGTATTGATATCCAGGTTGTGTACGCGAACCAGCTGCAGTGGTCCCCTTACTCTTGACAAGACAGCGAGACTAAAAGTGATTAAACTGTGACCATCCTCCCTAGGACCTCAGATGTGGGAGTAAACGACCTCGGCTGTTGGAATAAAAGACATCGGCTGTAGGAATAAAGACATCGGCTGTATGAATAAAAGACATCGGCTGTAGGAATAAAGACATCGGCTGTAGGAATAAAAGACATCGGCTGTAGGAATAAAGACATCGGCTGTAGGAATAAAAGACATCGGCTGTAGGAATAAAAGACATCGGCTGTAGGAATAAAAGACCTCGGATGTAGGAACAAAAGACCTCGGATGTAGGAACAAAAGACCTCGGATGTAGGAACAAAAGACCTCGGATGTAGGAACAAAAGACCTCAGATGTAGGAACAAAAGACCTCGGATGTAGGAACAAAAGACCTCGGATGTAGGAACAAAAGACCTCGGATGTAGGAACAAAAGACCTCGGATGTAGGAGTAAAAGACCTCGGATGTGGGAAAGTGGCAACATTGACTAACGTTTAGATGAGTCCCATGCCAACCTGGACATTGACACCCACTCAGGTCTCTGGAGCCAGGCATCACATTTGACGACGACGTATGTTCACACATCACATCTGACGATGACGTACGTTCACACATCACATCTGACGATGACGCGTGTTCACATATCACATCTGACGATGAAACATGTTCACATATCACATCTAACGATGAGTCATGTTCACATATCACATCTAACGATGAGTCATGTTCACATATCACATCTAACGATGAGTCATGTTCACATTTCACATCTAACGATGAGTCATGTTCACATATCACATCTAACGATGAGTCATGGTCACATTTCACATCTAACGATGAGTCATGTTCACATATCACATCTAACGATGAGTCATGTTCACATATCACATCTAACGATGGGTCATGTTCACATATCACATCTAACGATGAGTCATGTTCACATTTCACATCTAACGATGAGTCATGTTCACATATCACATCTAACGATGAGTCATGTTCACATATCACATCTAACGATGGGTCATGTTCACATATCACATCTAACGATGAGTCATGTTCACATTTCACATCTAACGATGAGTCATGTTCACATATCACATCTAACGATGAGTCATGTTCACATATCACATCTAACGATGGGTCATGTTCACATATCACATCTAACGATGAGTCATGTTCACATTTCACATCTAACGATGAGTCATGTTCACATATCACATCTAACGATGAGTCATGTTCACATATCACATCTAACGATGAGTCATGTTCACATATCACATCTAACGATGAGTCATGTTCACATTTCACATCTAACGATGAGTCATGTTCACATATCACATCTAACGATGGGTCATGTTCACATTTCACATCTAACGATGAGTCATGTTCACATATCACATCTAACGATGAGTCATGTTCACATATCACATCTAACGATGAGTCATGTTCACATTTCACATCTAACGATGAGTTATGTTCACATATCACATCTAACGATGAGTCATGTTCACATATCACATCTAACGATGGGTCATGTTCACATTTCACATCTAACGATGGGTCATGTTCACAAAGAAGTCAGGACAGATCACTAACTCGCTTGCAACTTCCCAATTAATAACAATTCATCCACAGCAATTTTTCAGACATAAAAACAAAAACAAAAACAAAAAATGCATATTTTAGAAATTGATCAGGCAAAAATAGATAAAGAGCTCAAATTGGGTGGAGAAATAAGAGAAAACGAAGAACAACAGAAGAGACAGACACGAATAAGAAAAGAAGAAGTGTACCAGAACAGTACAAGGATAAGAGAGGAAGAAGTGTACCAGAACAGTACAAGGATAAGAGAAGGAAGTGTACCAGAACAGTACAACAAGGATAAGAGAGGAAGAAGTGTACCAGAACAATACAAGGATAAGAGAAGGAAGTGTACCAGAACAGTACAAGGATAAGAGAAGGAAGTGTACCAGAACAGTACAAGGATAAGAGAAGGAAGTGTACCAGAACAGTACAAAGATAAGAGAGGAAGAAGTGTACCAGAACAGTACAAGGATAAGAGAGAAGGAAGTGTACCAGAACAGTACAAGGATAAGAGATGAGAAAGTGTACCAGAACAGTACAAGGATAAGAGAGGAGAAAGTGTACCAGAACAGTACAAGGATAAGAGAGGAGAAAGTGTACCAGAACAGTACAACAAGGATAAGAGAGGAGAAAGTGTACCAGAACAGTACAAGGATAAGAGAGGAGAAAGTGTACCAGAACAGTACAAGGATAAGAGAGGAAGAAGTGTACCAGAACAGTACAACAAGGATAAGAGAGGAAGAAGTGTACCAGAACAGTACAAGGATAAGAGAGGAGAAAGTGTACCAGAACAGTACAAGGATAAGAGAGGAGAAAGTGTACCAGAACAGTACAAGGATAAGAGAGGAGAAAGTGTACCAGAACAATACAAGGATAATAGAGGAGAAAGTGTACCAGAACAATACAAGGATAAGAGAGGAGAAAGTGTACCAGAACAATACAAGGATAAGAGAGAAGGAAGTGTACCAGAACAGTACAAGGATAAGAGAGAAGGGAGTGTACCAGAACAGTACAACAAGGATAAGAGAGGAAGAAGTGTACCAGAACAGTACAACAATGATAAGAGAGGAAGAAGTGTACCAGAACAGTACAATAAGGATAAGAGAGGAAGAAGTGTACCAGAACAGTACAACAAGGATAAGAGAGAAGGAAGTGTACCAGAACAGTACAAGGATAAGAGAGAAGGAAGTGTACCAGAACAGTACAACAAGGATAAGAGAGGAAGAAGTGTACCAGAACAGTACAACAAGGATAAGAGAGGAAGAAGTGTACCAGAACAGTACAACAAGGATAAGAGAGGAAGAAGTGTACCAGAATAGTACAAGGATAAGAGAGGAAGAAGTGTACCAGAACAGTACAACAAGGATAAGAGAGGAAGAAGTGTACCAGAACAGTACAACAAGGATAAGAGAGATGGAAGTGTACCAGAACAGTTCAAGGATAAGAGAGAAGGAAGTGTACCAGAACAGTTCAAGGATAAGAGAGAAGGAAGTGTACCAGAACAGTACAAGGATAAGAGAGGATGATGTGTACCAGAACAGTACAAGGATAAGGGAAGATGATGTGTACCAGAACAGTACAAGGATAAGAGAAGAAGAAGTGTACCAGAACAGTACAAAAATAAGGTTTGACAAGAAGTTGGTCTTGGCCAACTCGCAGATAGTTATATTTAAACATAAGGGTGAAAAAAGAGGATGCTACAAAACCCTTTGAACGAAACGTGAGGTACTTGAGCATTCAACTCGACCTTTGGACCTTTTGGACGTAACGTGGACTACTTGAGCATTCAACTCGACCTTGGGACCCTTTGGACGTAACGTGGACTACTTGAGCATTCAACTCGACCTTGGGACCTTTTGGACGTAACGTGGACTACTTGAGCATTCAACTCGACCTTGGGACCTTTTGGACGTAACGTGGGCTACTTGAGCATTCAACTCGATCTTGGGACCTTATGGACGTAACGTGGGCTAGTTGAGCCTTCAACTCGACCTTGGGACCTTTTGGACGTAACGTGGGCTACTGGAGCATTCAACTCGACCTTGGGACCTTTTGGACGTAACGTGGATTACTTGAGCATTTAACTCGACCTTGGGACCTTTTGGACGTAACGTGGGCTACTGGAGCATTCAACTCGACCTTGGGACCTTTTGGACGTAACGTGGACTACTTAAGCATTCAACTCGACCTTGTGAACTGACTCATCCTTATTTGATGATCCGCGTGTAACATGTTTTGTTTGTGTCAACAAATGTTGACTAACAACTCTGAGATCGTAAACAGATGAGTAGATGTGTACCGTGTGACAGCAGTCGGTAGTGGTAGCAGCATTGTTATGTGCGGTTAGGTCAGCACAGACTGGTGGCTACAACTACCGGTCAACAACGTGCCATGATGGAGAGAGAGGGAGGATAGATGGAGGGAGGGAGTGGAAATGGAGGAGGTGGAGGGAGAGAGGGAGCGGAGATGGAGGGAGGGAGTGGAGATGGAGGAGGGGGAGGGAGAGAGGGAGGATAAATGGAGGGAGGGAGTGGAGATGGAGGAGGGGGATGGAGAGAGGGAGTATAGATGGAGGGAGGGAGTGGAGATGGAGGAGGGGGAGGGAGAGAGGAAGTGGGAATGGAGGAGGGGGAGGGAGAGAGGGAGGGGAGATGGAGGGGGGAGGGAGAGAGGGAGGGGAGATCGAGGGAGGGAGTGGAGATGGAGGAGGGGGAGGGAGAGAGGGAGTATAGATGGAGGGAGGGAGTGGAGATGGAGGAGGGGGAGGGAGAGAGGAAGTGGAAATGGAGGAGAGGGAGAGAGGGAGGGAGATGGAGGGGAGATGGAGGGGGAGGGAGAGAGGGAGGGGAGATGGAGAAGGGGGAGGGAGGGGAGGAAGGGAGAGGGATGAAGGGAGAGAGAGAGAGGGAGAGAGGGAGGGAGGGAGAGAGATAGAGGGAGAGAGGGAGGAGGGAGGGATAGAGGGAGAAAGGGACAGGGAGAGGGGTGAGGGAAGGAGAGGGAGGGGAGAGCGAGGGAGAGAGAGAGGGCGGCGGGAGGAAGGGAGAGGGAAGGAGAGGGCAGGGGAGCGAAAGAGGCAGGGAAAGGGAGGGGAGAGAGGGAAAGGGAGGGAAAAGGAGAGTAGAGATAGGGAGGGGGAAATGGGAGAGGGAGGGACGGTGGAAGGACGGAGTGAGAGGGAGGGGGAGAGAGAGGGAAGGATGGAGATAGAGAGAAATGGAGATAGAAAGAGATGGAGGGAGATAGAGAGAGAGATGGAGGGAGATAGAGACGGAAGATGATAGAGAGAGACGGAGGGAGATAGATAGAGACTAGAAAGATGGAAGGAGATAGAGAGAGATGGATGGAGATAAAGAGAGAGGGGTAGAGAGAGAGAGAGATGGATGGAGATAGAGATGACGGAGGGAGATAGAGACGGAGGGAGAGAAAGAGGGAGAGAGAGGGAGGGGGAGAAAGGGAAGGTGGAAGAGGGAAGGTGGAAGAGGGATTGTGAGGGAGGGAGGGAGGGAGAGAGAGGGAGAGATATGGAGAGGGAGGGAGAGATGAAGAGTGAAACGGAGGGAGAGAGAGAAAGAGGGAGAGGAAGAGAGAGGGAAAGATGGGTTCATTTACAGGGGGTCCATTTTCAGGGGATCCATTAATAGGGGAGTCTGTGTGTCACATTGGAGCGATTAGCTGAGTATGAGTGAAAGAGTCGCTGCTCACAGGCTAGCGTCAGCGTCCTCTATCAGTGAAGACAGAAGTGGCTGACTCCAGTACACAGTTGACCTTGGACTGATCCCAGAAGGGGCTGACTCCAGTACACAGTTGACCTTGGACTGATCCCAGAAGGGGCTGACTCAAGTACACAGTTGACCTTGGACTGATCCCAGAAGTGGCTGACTCCAGTACACAGTTGACCTTGGACTGATCTCAGAAGGGACGGACTCCAGTACACAGTTGACCTTGGACTGATCCCAGAAGGGGCTGACTCCAGTACACAGTTGACCTTGGACTGATCTCAGAAGGGACGGACTCCAGTACGCAGTTGACCTTGGACTGATCCCAGAAGGGGCAGACTCCAGTACACAGTTGACCTAGGACTGATCCCAGAAGGGGCTGACTCCAGTACACAGTTGACCTAGGACTGATCCCAGAAGGGGCTGACTCCAGTACACAGTTGACGTAGGACTGATCCCAGAAGGGGCTGACTCCAGTACACAGTTGACCTAGGACTGATCCCAGAAGGGGCTGACTCCAGTACACAGTTGACGTAGGACTGATCCCAGAAGGGGCTGACTCCAGTAAACAGTTGACCTTGGACTGATCCCAGAAGCCACCACTATAACCGTGACGACATCCTTTGGCGCAGGGTAGACGTCATGTCTACTACAGCTGTGGCCCCATGCTTCTATTGAGGCGAAACACGCAGGGTAATGAGGTTGGCTCATTGATCACGTTCCGTCAAAGTTGTTTTCCCACCCATCGCTGTTGTAAATGATGGAGTGGTGGACAGCAATATGTCCCTGGGCATAGCGGCCCACCCCTCACCCGCCCCTCGTGGCGGAATGTGCCATCAGTGGACAGATAATGTGACACGAGAAGGGATGATCACATGACCAGAATGCTATTTTTGGGATCACGTGTCAAGCGCTCGTGTTTGTGCGTGACAAAAGGAAGTGAGAGCTAATCCCGTTCAAGGGAGATCATCACGCTGGAAAAATGACTTCACCAGCGTGTCAGATTTGCCTAATGCCATCTTCAGCCTTATTTATGTGTTATATTACTTGCGTTATGTGAGATCTGTGTATTCACTAAATATATTTCTGTTATTTGAGATCCTTGTTATTTTATTTTCTTCTTGCTGCTCTTATGACCATGGGAGCTAGTTATTCAACTTTCATGTTTTTCTTAATAATATTTGTGATGTGTTTTAAGCATCGTTTGATAAGCTAGACTGGCTCACTCTAGGTTGGGTGCCTCACTCTAGGTTGGCTCACTCAAGGTTGGGTGCCCCACTCTAGGCTGGGTGCCTTACTCTAGGTTGGTTCACTCTAGGTTGGGTGCCCCACTCAAGGTTGGGTGCCCCACATCGGACCGGCTACAGCACACTAGACAAGCTAAACAGGCTATGCCACAGTAGTCAGGCTACGTCACATGAAGCCGGTACACTCACATTACACAGACTACCCCCTCCCCCATACACTAGACATACTAGCCCCACACACAAACATACACACAAAATATAAACATACACAATATAAGTACACATAATATAAACACAGACAATATAAACACACACAATATAAATACAGACAATATAAACACAGACAATATTAACACACACACAAAATATAAACACACACAAAATATAAACACACACAATATAAACACACACTATAAGTACACACAATATAAACACAGACAATATAAACACACACAATATAAACGCACACAATATAAACACGGACAATATAAACACACACACACAATATAAACATACACAATATAAACACACACAATATAAACACACACAATATAAACGCACACAATATAAACACGGACAATATAAACACACACACACAATATAAACATACACAATATAAACACACACAATATAAACACACACAATATAAGTACACACAATATAAACACACACACAATATAAGTACACACAATATAAACACAGACAATATAAGTACACACAATAAAAACCCAGACAATATAAACACAGACAATATAAACACAGACAATAGAAAAGCAGACAATATAAACACACAATATAAACACACACAATATAAACATACACAATATAAACACACACAATACAAACACACACAATATAAACACACACAATATAAATGCGCACAATATAAACACACACACAATATTAAGTACACACAATAAAAACACAGACAATATAAGTACACACAGTAAAAACACAGACAATATAAACACAGACAATATAAGCACACAATATAAACACACACAATATAAGTACACACAATATAAACACAGACAATATAAACACACACAATATAAACATAGACAGTATAAACACACACAATATAAACACAGACAATATAAAGACACAGACACAATACAAGTACACGCAATATAAACATAGACAATATAAACACACAATATAAACACAGACAATATAAACACACACAATATAAACACACACACAATATAAACATACACAAAATACGAAGATCAACAAAAAACACACACACACACACACTCAACTCCCCAGAGCTAAGCCACCCAACCTACCAACGAAAGAGATTCAGGGGCACGCATTTGCTTACCTCAGTCCTGCTCTTCGCGGTGAAGGTACATTGTTACCTCCTCGTTTTCGACACGCTCCAGTTTACACAGGTGGTTTAGAGGTGCCTGACTTAATGTTAGGGAACGAAACCTCACACTTAATCTGTGACAGCAGTGTCATATTTGGTGGCCATCTGTGAATCTGTACGTATTAAAAAGCTTTCCAGTCTGGACTCTGTTTTAGAGTGACAAAACTCTCGTCCATTATTCGACCGTCCATGTGTTCTCTCACAGAGGAGCCTGTGACTTGTTGAAGCATCCATCTTTCTTTCCTCATCTGTCATTGGAAGGGTTCTTGTAGATGCTACAGGGATTGTTTGTTGAATACAAGAGTCCTGCAGCTGATTCTTCTACGTTCGACCTGGTTTTATGTATCATTCACTTTGAGAGGGGGTCGAAGGTGAGAAGGGGGGGGGGTCGAAGGTGTGAGAGAGGGGGGGGGGGTTCGAAGGGGAGAGGGGAAGGAGGGGGGTCGAAGGTGAGAGGGGGAAGGGTCGAAGGTGAGATGGGTCGGGGTCGAAGGTGAGAGAGAGAGAGAGAGAGGGGGGGGGGGGGTTGAATGTGAGGAGGGGCCGAAGATGGAATGAACGAGTTGGAGACTGAGCTAAGACTCCGTGAACAAGCTGGTGGTCCCATCGACTCATGCGTCAGCGTCAGGAAACCAGAGCTGTCCACAACCGTATTCCGTCTCAAAGTGACGGCCCTGGATACAGACTGTATCAGGGCAGCCTGGTTGGAAGAATACCGTTCGAAGAGACAAGGAAAACTTGTTGTGCTAAAAGGTGCAGATATTGCAGCCTCGCTGTAGACTACCGCACAACTTAACAAAACTTGCTTTTCACGACCAACGACCAGAACAAAGGACAAACAGAGGTTTGATATCGTCGGTACAACGTGTCTGAAAGGGGAACAAAGCATAGTCAGGCTGTAACTGTCCAGGCATGAGGTGACCAGCGACTAAGGTCGATTGGGCAGAAGGTGGACTCCCCCACCCAGCAAGAAGTGTAATCCCACATGAAACATGAAAGCAGAGTATGACATCCGAGGGCAGATGTCGTGCGACTAAGTCTATGCACACTGCGGAGGGTTGTGGATTGGGTCTGCTACACTATTCTACAGAAACTATAAGCACTGAGATAAAGAATGGATGGCTTGCACACGCAATATTAGCCGAGTCTAGTATACCACCCTTCAAGAAACTGCGTTTTTTTTGCGTTCGCCTTATTTCTCTATTCCCCAAGGCGGTGTGCGTTGCACTGTGGTTTTTATTTTGCACCTGTCAGCCCAATACATCCGACTTCAGCATGCATTTTATGTAAGGGTCTGCTTCCTCCTGCATTTTTTAAGGGTTTGCTTCCCCGGGGTAACGGCCGATGCTGTGATGGGGATCGAACCCAGCACATTTGGGTTGTGAGCCGTGTCACTTAACCACTAGGCCACGCCGTCCCCCATAAGAAACTGGTTGTATACAGACTTTGTTGTCTTCTAAACCAGTATAAGGACTTTAAGTTAAGAGGAACGACTAAGTCAGTTGCGTATGACATGACACGTTGTGGTGGCCGCAGAGTAAGGCGTGTCGGGTCGCGAGTTTAAGGGCCTCTGAATTAGAAGTGGACACGATTGAACACTAATTTACAATATCCTGGCGCACGTGCACAGAAAAATCTGGAAGGTTACATTAGAAAACATGTCGGGGGGATTTGAACAAGGCAACGAGTGTTTCATCTCCTGCTGGGTGAGTCACGTGGCATTTGGAGTCCACTTAAAAACTAACCTGGTTATCCCATCACACGTGGCAAAATGATAATTAAGTTATCTAAAACTGAGCGCGTGCCATGCTTATTGTGTCCATGTTACTCATGTCCGAACTCAACATCCGGGTAATCGATTTCCGGACCCTGGTGCCCAGTACGACTGTTGATGTTTCATGGCCTAGCGGCCTATAAACATTCGATATGTCACATAAATAAATTGACAATATTATAGATGTCACACACAGAACCGGATATAGTATGCATGCGCGGAATGATACACGCTTTATTGACTTCTCGTCATGCATGTCTACGTGAACAACATGGCGTCCATAGATACAAGGGGAGCAACTATTCTTATCATAGCAACGGATGTAGTAGACACATTGTAACATTAATCGTGTTTCTTCTTCTTCTTCTTCTTCTTCTTCTTCTTCTTCTTCTTCTTCTTCTTCTTCTTCTTTAACTTGTTGCCCGTCTGACTTATAACACTTCTTTTCCCCCACTGTCTTGCTGCACTTCACTCCTACTGACGACACGATGCTCGCATTTTATTTAGCCACGTTGTATCATGTTGTATCATGGTGTACCATGTTGTATCATGTTGTATCATGTTATATCATGTTGTTCTGCCGAAGACGGATGTGTCGGACCGAAAGGTGCAAATATCGCAGTCAAGCTGTAAACTAGCGACACAACGCATTCCGTTCTCCGGACTAAATCCTGCTACTTACAAAGCGCTGTTCAGGGCTTGGTAATGAGAGATTGAGAACGAACGAAGAAGAAGAATGTATCATGTTGTATCACGTTGTATCATGTTATATCATATTATATCATGTTGTATCATGTTATATTATGTATCATGTTGTATCATGTTGTATCAAGTTGTGTCATGTTGTGTAATGGTATATCATGTTGTTTCACGTTGTATCGTGTTGTATCATAGTATATCCTGTTGTTTCACGTGTTATATTTAGGGAAAAGTTTCTAAAGCGTTATTTTCCAACCGCGCTCAATGATGTGTGTAGAAAGAGCCTCGAATTTAGAAGCCCTCCATTCTACAGGCTGCTTGGAGGAACGGGGATCTTAAACTAACAAATACTTTTAGTTGAGGAATTCATGCAAGAATACGTCGTGGAGAGCACAGCTCGGCCCCAAATACTGGCGAAAGGACCAGTAATTTCATCTGTTCGCTTGGCCAAGGTTCGGCCATTTTGGACCAATTTTTGTGGAGTCGCTTCTCGAGAGCCGGAAATCAAGTCTGTCAACCGGAAGTGCTACATCTGCCGGGACAGATTAGAGGTTCGAGGGAAGACACAGCTAAAGAGCAATCCTAGAAGGCAGTTAATAACACATATTTCTTCTCTCTTTCTCTCTCTCTGTCTCTCTCTCTATCTCTCTCTCTCCCACACACACACACATACACACATAACTTATTATATCTAGTGGCCAGATAGCGAATCTTTTTCTATCAGTTGTAGTTGTTGTTGTGGTTGTTGTTGTTGTGGTTGCTGTTGTTGTTGCTGTTGTTGCTGTTGTTGTGGTTCCTGTTGTTGTAGTTGCTGTTGTTGTAGTTGCTATTGTTATTGTTGTTGTTGAGGCTTCTCGTGCTGAATTTAGTTTTCTTGACGACATGTCTTAAATATGTCTACCTTCTCTCTCTCTCTCGCTCTCTTTCTCTCTTTCACTCTCTTCCTCTATATGTGGTTCTATCTCTCCACGGCAACACCCCCTCTACATCGTTGCTTCATCGCAAATATATCCATCTCCTTCCATTTAGAGAACTCTGTGTGTGTCCGTCTGTGTGTGTGTGTGTCCGTCTGTGTGTGTGTGTGTGTGTCCGTCTGTGTGTGTCCGTCTGTGTGTGTGTGTCCGTCTGTGTGTGTGTGTGTGTCCGTCTGTGTGTGTGTGTGTCCGTCTGTGTGTGTGTGTGTGTGTCCGTCTGTGTGTGTGTGTCCGTCTGTGTGTGTGTGTGTGTCCGTCTGTGTGTGTGTGTGTGTCCGTCTGTGTGTGTGTGTGTCCGTCTGTGTGTGTCCGTCTGTGTGTGTGTCCGTCCGTCTGTGTGTGTGTGTGTGTCCGTCTGTGTGTGTGTGTCCGTCTGTGTGTGTGTGTGTGTCCGTCTGTGTGTGTGTGTGTCCGTCTGTGTGTGTGTGTGTCCGTCTGTGTGTGTGTGTGTCCGTCTGTGTGTGTGTGTGTGTCCGTCTGTGTGTGTGTCCGTCCGTCTGTGTGTGTGTGTGACCGTCTGTGTGTGTGTGTCCGTCTGTGTGTGTGTCCGTCTGTGTGTGTGTCCGTCTGTGTGTGTGTCCGTCTGTGTGTGTGTCCGTCTGTGTGTGTGTCCGTCTGTGTGTGTGTGTGTCCGTCTGTGTGTGTGTCCGTCTGTGTGTGTGTGTGTGTCCGTCTGTGTGTGTGTGTGTCCGTCTGTCTGTGTGTGTGTGTCAGTCTGTGTGTGTGTGTGTGTCCGTCTGTGTGTGTGTCTGTCCGTCCGTCTGTGTGTGTGTGTGTGTCCGTCTGTGTGTGTGTGTCCGTCTGTGTGTGTGTGTGTCCGTCTGTGTGTGTGTGTGTGTCCGTCTGTGTGTGTGTGTCCGTCTGTGTATGTCTCTGTGTCTGTATGTGGCTGTGTGTATGTGCTCGCGCCTGTATGTATATCTCTGTGTGTGTGTCTATGTGTATGTCTGTGTGTCTGTACGCGCGCGCCTGTGTGTGTGTATGTGCGTATCACCGTGTATGTGGACGCGCGCATATGCGTGTGGCTGTGTGCGTGTGCCTGTGTATATGTCTGTGTGTCTGTGCGCGCGCGCCTGTGTGTATGTCTGTGCGCGCGCGCCTGTGTGTATGTCTGTGTGTCTGTGCGCGTGCGCGCCTGTGTATGTATATATCTTATAGAACATTTTGAAGAACAGCGGTTAGATCGATAACTTGAATCAAACAACCAAACGGCTTAGCTTATGAAACTTAAATGAGGCAACATTGGAGATGTTTATCTGTCTACTGGGATGTGGGGATATCAGCTTGCATTGTTGGATGAGTGGAAGTGTGTACGGAGAAATGACGTGGGGTGAGAGCGACAGAAACTGGACAGAGCAAGCACGTGCTTCCTCCTCTTTTAGGCCATGATAAGCGGACCGAATGAGGCCTCCTGTGATGTTAGCTAGAACTGGGAATTGTGTTTGTTTCTTGACATGTCGCCGAGTGATTCATAAACGCGGTCGTCATCTCGCCTTCCGTGTGGGGTGTTGTTTAATTAGCGACTGTTGATACAAGGGGTATTCATCTATGGCACTGACTCTATGCCCTCATCAGGATCGTGCCTGACTCGTCATGAGGACTGTCGGCATTCACTCGTGGACAGTTTCTGTCCTCAAGCGTCCATCAACTGTCCCGCCAATCACACACACCAACGCCTAAACTAACAAAGGTTTTTATCACGGGATAAGCTGATGAAAACGGCACGAATTAAAACAGTGAAATATATGAATTCCAGATTAGACCAGGAATGTCGCATGTGATAGTTGACCGGGGATGAGAGACAGAAGAGTCTATGACAGAGCCAGGTTACCTCAGTGTGGCATGTGATAGTTGACCGGGGATGAGAGACAGAAGAGTATATGACAGAGCCAGGTTACCTCAGTGTGGCATGTGATAGTTGACCGGGGATGAGAGACAGAAGAGTCTATGACAGATCCAGGTTACCTCAGTGTGGCATGTGATAGTTGACCGGGGATGAGAGACAGAAGAGTATATGACAGAGCCAGGTTACCTCAGTGTGGCATGTGATAGTTGACCGGGGATGAGAGACAGAAGAGTCTATGACAGAGCCAGGTTACCTCAGTGTGGCATGTGATAGTTGACCGGGGATGAGAGACAGAAGAGTCTATGACAGAGCCAGGTTACCTCAGTGTGGCATGTGATAGTTGACCGGGGATGAGAGACAGAAGAGTCTATGACAGAGCCAGGTTACCTCAGTGTGGCATGTGATAGTTGACCGGGGATGAGAGACAGAAGAGTCTATGACAGAGCCAGGTTACCTCAGTGTGGCATGTGATAGTTGACCGGGGATGAGAGACAGAAGAGTCTATGACAGAGCCAGGTTACCTCAGTGTGGCATGTGATAGTTGACCGGGGATGAGAGACAGAAGAGTATATGACAGAGCCAGGTTACCTCAGTGTGGCATGTGATAGTTGACCGGGGATGAGAGACAGAAGAGTCTATGACAGAGCCAGGTTACCTCAGTGTGGCATGTGATAGTTGACCGGGGATGAGAGACAGAAGAGTATATGACACAGCCAGGTTACCTCAGTGTGGCATGTGATAGTTGACCGGGGATGAGAGACAGAAGAGTATATGACAGAGCCAGGTTACCTCAGTGTGGCATGTGATAGTTGACCGGGGATGAGAGACAGAAGAGTCTATGACAGAGCCAGGTTACCTCAGTGTGGCATGTGATAGTTGACCGGGGATGAGAGACAGAAGAGTCTATGACAGAGCCAGGTTACCTCAGTGTGGCATGTGATAGTTGACCGGGGATGAGAGACAGAAGAGTATATGACAGAGCCAGGTTACCTCAGTGGGGCATGTGATAGTTGACCGGGGATGAGAGACAGAAGAGTCTATGACAGAGCCAGGTTACCTCAGTGTCGCATGCGATGATGAACCAGGGATGAGAGACAGAAGAGTCTATGACAGAGATAGGTTACCTCAGTGTCGCATGCGATGATGAACCAGGGATGAGAGACAGAAGAGTCTATGACAGAGCCAGGTTACCTCAGTGTCGCATGCGATGATGAACCAGGGATGAGAGACAGAAGAGTCTATGACAGAGCCAGGTTACCTCAGTGTCGCATGCGATGATGAACCAGGGATGAGAGACAGAAGAGTCTATGACAGAGCCAGGTTACCTCAGTGTCGCATGCGATGATGAACCAGGGATGAGAGACAGAAGAGTCTATGACAGAGCCAGGTTACCTCAGTGTCGCATGCAATGATGAACCAGGGATGAGAGACAGAAGAGTCTATGACAGAGCCAGGTTACCTCAGTGTCGCATGCGATGATGAACCAGGGATGAGAGACAGAAGAGTCTGTGACAGAGCAAGGTTACCTCAGTGTCACATGCGATGATGAACCAGGGATGAGAGACAGAAGAGTCTGTGACAGAGCCAGGTTACCTCAGTGTCGCATGCGATGATGAACCAGGGATGAGAGACAGAAGAGTCTATGACAGAGCCAGGTTACCTCAGTGTCGCATGCGATGATGAACCAGGGATGAGAGACAGAAGAGTATATGACAGAGCAAGGTTACCTCAGTGTCGCATGCGATGATGAACCAGGGATGAGAGACAGAAGAGTATATGGCAGAGCCAGGTTACCTCAGTGTCGCATGCGATGATGATCCAGGGATGAGAGACAGAAGAGTCTATGGCAGAGCCAGGTTACCTCAGTGTCGCATGCGATGATGAACCAGGGATGAGAGACAGAAGAGTCTATGACAGAGCCAGGTTACCTCAGTGTCGCATGCGATGATGAACCAGGGATGAGAGACAGAAGAGTCTATGACAGAACCAGGTTACCTCAGTGTCGCATGCGATGATGAACCAGGGATGAGAGACAGAAGAGTCTATGACAGAGCCAGGTTACCTCAGTGTCGCATGCGATGATGAACCAGGGATGAGAGACAGAAGAGTCTATGACAGAGCCAGGTTACCTCAGTGTCGCATGCGATGATGAACCAGGGATGAGAGACAGAAGAGTCTATGACAGAGCCAGGTTACCTCAGTGTCGCATGCGATGATGAACCAGGGATGAGAGACAGAAGAGTATATGACAGAGCCAGGTTACCTCAGTGTCGCATGCGATGATGAACCAGGGATGAGAGACAGAACAGTCTATGGCAGAGCCAGGTTACCTCAGTGTCGCATGCGATGATGAACCAGGGATGAGAGACAGAAGAGTCTATGACAGATCCAGGTTACCTCAGTGTCGCATGCGATGATGAACCAGGGATGAGAGACAGAAGAGTCTATGACAGAGCCAGGTTACCTCAGTGTGGCATGTGATAGTTGACCGGGGATGAGAGACAGAAGAGTATATGACAGAGCCAGGTTACCTCAGTGTGGCATGTGATAGTTGACCGGGGATGAGACACAGAAGAGTCTATGACAGAGCCAGGTTACCTCATTGTCGCATGCGATGATGAACCAGGGATGAGAGACAGAAGAGTCTATGACAGAGATAGGTTACCTCAGTGTCGCATGCGATGATGAACCAGGGATGAGAGACAGAAGAGTCTATGACAGAGCCAGGTTACCTCAGTGTCGCATGCGATGATGAACCAGGGATGAGAGACAGAAGAGTCTATGACAGAGCCAGGTTACCTCAGTGTCGCATGCGATGATGAACAAGGGATGAGAGACAGAAGAGTCTATGACAGAGCCAGGTTACCTCAGTGTCGCATGCGATGATGAACCAGGGATGAGAGACAGAAGAGTCTATGACAGAGCCAGGTTACCTCAGTGTCGCATGCGATGATGAACCAGGGATGAGAGACAGAAGAGTCTATGACAGAGCCAGGTTACCTCAGTGTCGCATGCGATGATGAACCAGGGATGAGAGACAGAAGAGTATATGACAGAGCCAGGTTACCTCAGTGTCGCATGCGATAATGAACCAGGGATGAGAGACAGAAGAGTCTATGACAGAGCCAGGTTACCTCAGTGTCGCATGCGATGATGAACCAGGGATGAGAGACAGAAAAGTCTATGGCAGAGCCAGGTTACCTCAGTGTCGCATGCGATGATGAACCAGGGATGAGAGACAGAAGAGTCTATGACAGAGCCAGGTTACCTCAGTGTCGCATGCGATGATGAACCAGGGATGAGAGACAGAAGAGTCTATGACAGAGCCAGGTTACCTCAGTGTCGCATGCGATGATGAACCAGGGATGAGAGACAGAAGAGTCTATGACAGAGCCAGGTTACCTCAGTGTCGCATGCGATGATGAACCAGGGATGAGAGACAGAAGAGTCTATGACAGAGCCAGGTTACCTCAGTGTCGCATGCGATGATGAACCAGGGATGAGAGACAGAAGAGTCTATGACAGAGCCAGGTTACCTCAGTGCGCTCTTCTCTTCTAATTGATAGTTGTTGTTTTGTGAGACTCAGTTTATTGTTTACATGAGTGTGTGCGGGTGCGTGTGTGTGTGCATGTTTGTGTGTGTGTGTGTGTGTGTGTGTGTGTGTGTTCTGGCGCCCAATCTGTAAGAACTGAGGGACGTGAACCAGTCCCAGGTAGACTAGAGTTCCTTCTGTCAGTAGTCAGCTGATGGAGGTTTGTCTGACACCCCTTGTCTGGTTGACATGAATTGGGGAAACATAATGGAGGTGAGAGAGAGGGGGAGAGGGAGGGAGAGGGGGGGCGGTAGGAGGGAGTAGGGAGAGAGGGAGGGGGTAGGGAGGGGGGAGGGTAGTAGGGAGGGGGTAGGGAGAGAGAGAGGTAGGGAGGGGTAGAGAGGTGGATGGAGGTAGGGAGGTAGGGCGGAGGTAGGGAGGGAGGGAGGGTAGTAGGGAGGGGGTAGGGAGAGAGAGAGGTAGGGAGGGGATGGAGAGGGGGAGGGAGGGAGGGATGGAGGTAGGGAGGTAGGGCGGAGGTAGGGAGGGGAAGAGAGAGGGAGGGAGGAGGTAGGGAGAGGGAGAGAGAGGGAGGTAGGGAGGGGAAGAGAGAGGGATTGAGGTAGGGAGGGAGGGGAGAGAGAGAGAGGTACATACTGATGGAGATGTGAAGTAAGGAAAGAAGAGAAGAGAGGAGAGATAGAAGATGACGTGTTAGGACGGGTCGTGGTTAAATACTCAAGTGGGTTCGGGTCGTTTTCTATTGGGATGCTTTTTAGCGTACTTGTGTTAGCGTATGTCAGTATATTGCACCTGTCGAACCCACGTGACGTCAGCCAGGTGACGTATGCCATCTAAATCCTCTCCCAGTTTCTGGGCTGTTGATAAGATGGTAGATGAGAGCTTCCTGTGAGGGAGGTGGGGGCCGAAGACTCAGCGGTGAATGAGATGATGGGATACAGCGGCTAAAAGGTGGTTCCCTACATCAGAGCCAGTGACTCAAAGCTGGCTCCCTAAATCAGAGTCAGTGACTCAAAGCTGGCTCCCTACATCAGAGTCAGTGACTCAAAGCTGGCTCCCTACATCAGAGTCAGTGACTCAAAGTTGGCTCCCTAAATCAGAGTCATCGACTCAAAACTGGTTCCATACATCAGAGCCAGTGACCCATAACGGGCCAAGACTCTATTCCGCATTCAAGTGGCGGCCCTGAAAACAGACTGCAGCCAGGCAGCCTGGGACAGAAACTAGGGACGAAAGAGTGGAGGCAAACCCTGAATCAAAATGTCGCGCTGAAGTCGGCTATGTCGGGCTTAAAGGCGCAATTACCCCAGCTTCGCCGTGAATTATGACACGCCACAAACACCCTTTCCATAACGGAAAGGGAATAATAATAATAATAATAATAATAATAATAAGGTAAATGTGTTTCAATTCACCCCAAACAAAAGAAATATATATATTTTAGCACTGAACTTGGCTAGTGACGTCACAGAAAAGTCAACTTTTGAACTTTTGGGAGAAAAAAGACGGACATTCCCGCATGGTTATTCATGCTGTCAGACGAAGCAAAAAAAACAAAAAAAAACCTTGTAATCTAACCCTATTCTTAATCCTAACCCTAACCCTTCGCAAAACTGAATTGAACCATCTTTTCTACACTTCTATTTTTATCTAAGCCTTTACCTATTTGTTTAAAATAAAACTATATCGACCTGTCCTCCCCTTAACCAGAAATGGAATGCCCCGTTACATACAATGGGAACCCACGAAATCTGTTTGGTGTGATTTAAGACGCAAGTACCAATAATAATAAGGAGAAGAAGAAGATGAAGACAAAGAAAAAGAAAAGAAGAAGAAAAAGAAGAAGAAGAAGAAGAAGAAGAAGAAGAGGAAGAAGAAGAAGAAAGGAAAGTTACCAGGACAGACATGCATGCTGGCACTCACAGCCCGTGTGTTGGTTTCTTTCCCTTCATGAATTGAGCTGCAGAGGCGTGGAAGAGAGAGACAGAGAGGGGATAGGGGGGAGGGTGGAGCGCGGGGGCTCATATCTGGTATAATCTGGTCTGCTTTCGGTGATGAGCCCGTGTCTGAAGACAATTCCAGACGGACGGTTTTTCTGATCAAGTATCTTTGTCCATTAGTGGGGGCTCGGCTGATGAAGGTTGTCGTTAGCAATGATTTCTGGGGTGCCAGACACTTCCAGGACCACCACGCATGCACACTTCAGCCTTTCGTGCAGCTGAAATGACGTGGGCTGATTGGTCCCATATGCACGTGCTGTGCCAGACCACAAAAATAGACAACAATGGCGCTGTCACGCGCCTTCAAACACAGCACCCCCCGCCAGCCAATTGTCGCCACTCCGTACTAACGAGAAAGTGGTCTACACCTTAGCAACGTCCAGATTAACAGTTGAACGCGGGAATCCGGTGTGAATGCAAAATGGTGGTCCGTATAAATACAGCCATCAAATCTCAGCTGTGAGAAATGAATGAGTTTTGACAGGATAATGTACGTGCTGAATGCGTTGGGGTATAATCGGGGACTATTGTGACTGACACCATCAGCAGGTATAACACACGCACTCACATAATCCTGGCAGTTATTATGACCTGGCCAAAACAATATTTGATAAGGTGGTGAGGTCACGTGATACAACTTGATATTGTGGCAGGGGAATATGTTAAGAAAGGAACATATGTCATATACGTAGAATGAAAAATATAGTATACATAGAAGTGAAAATATGGTATACATAGAAGTGAAAATATGGTATACATAGAAGTGACAATATGGTATACATAGAAGTGAAAATATGGTATACATAGACGTGAAAATATGGTATACATAGAAGTGAAAATATGGTATACATAAAAGTAAAAATATAGTATACATAAAAGTAAAAATATAGTATACATAGAAGTGAAAATGTAGTATACATAGAAGTGAAAATGTAGTATACATAGAAGTGAAAATGTAGTATACATAGAAGTGAAAATGTAGTATACATAGAAGTGAAAATGTAGTATACATAGAAGTGAAAATGTAGTATACATAAAAGTAAAAATATAGTATACATAGAAGTGAAAATGTAGTATACATAGAAGTGAAAATGTAGTATACATAGAAGTGAAAATGTAGTATACATAGAAGTGAAAATGTAGTATACATAGAAGTGAAAATGTAGTATACATAGAAGTGAAAATGTAGTATACATAGAAGTGAAAATGTAGTATACATAAAAGTAAAAATATAGTATACATAGAAGTGAAAATGTAGTATACATAGAAGTGAAAATGTAGTATACATAGAAGTGAAAATGTAGTATACATAGAAGTGAAAATGTAGTATACATAGAAGTGAAAATGTAGTATACATAGAAGTGAAAATGTAGTATACAAAAAAGTAAAAATATAGTATACATAGAAGTGAAAATGTAGTATACATAGAAGTGAAAATGTAGTATACATAGAAGTGAAAATGTAGTATACATAGAAGTGAAAATGTAGTATACATAGAAGTGAAAATGTAGTATACATAGAAGTGAAAATGTAGTATACATAGAAGTGAAAATGTAGTATACATAGAAGTGAAAATGTAGTATACATAGAAGTGAAAATGTAGTATACATAGAAGTGAAAATGTAGTATACATAGAAGTGAAAATGTAGTATACATAGAAGTGAAAATATGGTATACATAAAAGTAAAAATATAGTATACATAGAAGTGAAAATGTAGTATACATAGAAGTGAAAATGTAGTATACATAGAAGTGAAAATGTAGTATACATAGAAGTGAAAATATGGTATACATAAAGTAAAAATATAGTATACATAGAAGTGAAAATGTAGTATACATAGAAGTGAAAATGTAGTATACATAGAAGTGAAAATGTAGTATACATAGAAGTGAAAATGTAGTATACATAGAAGTGAAAATATGGTATACATAAAAGTAAAAATATAGTATACATAGAAGTGAAAATGTAGTATACATAGAAGTGAAAATGTAGTATACATAGAAGTGAAAATGTAGTATACATAGAAGTGAAAATATGGTATACATAAAAGTAAAAATATAGTATACATAGAAGTGAAAATGTAGTATACATAGAAGTGAAAATGTAGTATACATAGATGTGAAAATGTAGTATACATAGAAGTGAAAATATGGTATACATAAAAGTAAAAATATAGTATACATAGAAGTGAAAATGTAGTATACATAGAAGTGAAAATGTAGTATACATAGAAGTGAAAATGTAGTATACATAGAAGTGAAAATATGGTATACATAAAAGTAAAAATATAGTATACATAGAAGTGAAAATGTAGTATACATAGAAGTGAAAATGTAGTATACATAGAAGTGAAAATGTAGTATACATAGAAGTGGAAATGTCACATAAGTACAAGTACAAATGGCATTTGCATTGACGTACAATGTCATATCACTCGAGTGGTACCAAATAGAAAATAATAGGATCACTGTAACCTCCTACGCATATAAAGAAGTTTGTGCATAGGGCTAGCAAGGTGATTTCGTAAAATCATTGTTGGGAAACTGCCACTGGTAATGCTCCGACACAGACTTCCTGTGAAGAGGCGAGCAAAAGTGCTGGGTCTATGTAGCTAAACCACCAATTGTCATCAGAAAGTCTATTTACAAATAGGTTGACTATATTTTCTTTTAAAGACAGAGGCTGATAATATTTTAAACATAGGATGGTATTGTAAACAGAGAATTATAATATTGTAAACAGAGAATTATAATAGTGTAAACAGAGAATTATAATATTGTAAACAGAGAATTATAATAGTGTAAACAGAGAATTATAATATTGTAAACAGAATTATAATATTGTAAACAAAGAATTATAATATGGTAAACAGAGAATTATAATATTGTAAACAGAGAATTATAATATTGTAAACAGAGAATTATAATATTGTAAACTGAAAATTATAATATTGTAAACAGAGATTAATAATATTGTAAACAGAAAATTATAATATTGTAAACAGAGAATTATAATATTGTAAACAGAGAATTATAATATTGTAAACAGAGAATTATAATATTGTAAACAGAGAATTATAATATTGTAAACAGAGAATTATAATATTATAAACAGAGAATTTTAATATTGTAAACAGAGAATTATAATATTGTAAACAGAAAATTATAATATTGTAAACAGAGAATTATAATATTGTAAACAGAGAATTATAATATTTTAACCAGAGAATTATAATATTTGTTGTTACATAGAGTAGTAGCCTCGTGTAGCCATGGCTGACCATAGGATGATATCAGATTGGAGGGGATGCTTTCTACTTAGCTTTTTTGGTTTCTTTCTCCTTATGGGTGTTTTGATTTCACATCTCCGTGTTGCCAGAGTTTCTCTTCACACGTCATGAGGCAGCTCTTCGTGGTACATCCCCAGTTGGATCAGTCTGCAGTTTCGTCTTCCTAGGATGTCAGGCTCATGTCCAGGGCCTTCATGTCACGCTTAGACACATCTCTGAACCTCAACTGTGGTCGACCATCTGTTCTCTTGATACCCGACAACTGTCTATATCGTTTTGGAATACGACCGTCTTCCATGCGACGAACATGACCAAGCCATCGTGGTCTTCGCTGCCTAAGTAGTGTGTACATGCTTGGGAGACCAGTGCGAGAGTGTACATGTTTGGGAGACCAGTGCGAGAGTGTACATGTTTGGGAGACCAGTGCGAGAGTGTACATGTTTGGGAGACCAGTGCGAGTGTGTACATGCTTGAGAGACCAGTGCGAGTGTGTACATGCTTGAGAGACCAGTGCGAGTGTGTACATGCTTGAGAGACCAGTGCGAGTGTGTACATGCTTGGGAGACCAGTGCGAGTGTGTACATGCTTGAGAGACCAGTGCGAGCGTGTAACTCTACCTGTGCCACTCTATCCTTCCATGTCATTTCAAGAATGGAGGCAAGCGCTGTAGGTGGAAGGTGTACGCCTATGCTCTTGTTTGGCATAAGTTGTCCATGTCTGGCTGCCATACAGGAGTGGGCTTACGACACATGGGTGGGGGGGGGGAGGCAGAGGCATGGTTTGCCGGACGGTGGGCAGGGGTGTCTGCATAGGGTGAGGCATGGTTTGTCGGACGGACGGCCAGAGTGTGTGAATGGGGGGGGGGGGGGAAGGGGGGGGGGGTGTCACTATGGTTTGCAGGACGGAAAACAGAAGGGAGGGGTGTGGGTGGAATGGTGAGGGGGGCGCATGGTTTGCCTGAAGGAGGTGGAGTGACAGAAGGTGGACATGGTTTGCTTGAAGGAGGTGGAGTGACAGAAGGTGGGCGTGGTTTGCTTGAAGGAGGTGGAGTGACAGAAGGTGGGCGTGGTTTGCTTGAAGGAGGTGGAGTGACAGAAGGTGGGCGTGGTTTGCCTGCAGGAGGTAGAATGCCAGAAGGTGGGCGTGGTTTGACTAAAGGAGGTAGAATGCCAGAAGGTGGGCGTGGTTTGCCTGCAGGAGGTAGAATGCCAGAAGGTGGGCGTGGTTTGACTAAAGGAGGTAGAATGCCAGAAGGTGGGCGTGGTTTGCCTGCAGGAGGTAGAATGCCAGAAGGTGGGCGTGGTTTGACTAAAGGAGGTAGAATGCCAGAAGGTGGGCGTGGTTTGACTAAAGGAGGTAGAATGCCAGAAGGTGGGCGTGGTTTGACTAAAGGAGGTAGAATGCCAGAAGGTGGGCGTGGTTTGCCTGCAGGAGGTAGAGTGTCAGAAGGTGGACATGTGTTGCCGGAAGTCAGTCTATACAGGAGCATCGAGTGAAAGCTATCCTAGGACATGTGTTTATCCGGAGACCACAGTCCTGTCTACCACAAACTGCACCACTTAACATAGTCCCCCGCTCGCGCACTACCCGTCGTTGTCACAGAGAAATGTCTGTTCCTGGTTGGGGGTAATCCTTCTTGACGTTCTGACAAGCATGCTGGTGGTCTGTAGACCAATTCCACAACTGAAGGTCTGTAGACCTATTCCACAACTGAAGGTCTGTAGACCTATTCCACTTCCAACAGACAACACTTCAAACACGCGCATATAGTCTTGCAGCCATATTTCCTAACTGGCGCCAGAAAGTCTGCACACGAACCCTGGACATATTTGGTTCATTATTTGCCTCCAGTTTCAGAGTTCCCGATGAACGAAGCCATCCCCGTCTGATAACGGCGGCGACAGATCTATCAATATTTGATGGCCGAAACTAAGCGGTCAATACCGGCAGAGTTAGGGAGAGGGCTGTACTGACAGGAGAAACACGGTCTATGAAAGCCCCGTACAGTTGTTGGCACAATAAGCTAACCACTTGGCCTGATCTTTCTCAGACAGACATGTTTGATCCTTCACTAATAGAAAAACATTAATGAACAAGAAATTTACTGACGTGCTCTATTGGAAGTAACAAATATTCGATCCATCAAATTGTGGTACTGCCAAATTAATATATTCTGTACAAGTGCCAACTACACGAGGAGATACACGGAAAGTGAATATGTCAATTAACAGAATGATTCCTGGATAAGTTCTATGTAGAAACCTACAACACTGCTCCGAGATCCCAGAGCCTATAGATATTTTTCAAAGAGACATGGATACAGTGGGATTAAGAACAATCTGTATTACAGAGGAAATGGTTTTTTAAAAATTGGAGGGGTTGAAAGTGGATAAATGTCCAGGTCAAGATGGTATTAATCCAAAATTGCTGTTTGAAATTAGAGACCAACTAGCAAAAACCTTGGCTATATTATGTTCTCAATCACTTACTAAAGGGATTGTTCCACGGGATTGGAAAGATGCAGGAGTGATCCCCTTATTCAAAAAAGGCAAAAAAATCAGATCCAGCAAATTATAGACCGGTGAGCTTAACGAGCATAGTCTGTAAATTGTTAGAGTCAATAATCAAAGAAAACATTGTAATGCATTTAGACAAGTTTAATCTAATTAGAAATAATCAGCATGGGTTTACTAGAGTAAGATCATGCTTAACAAATTTATTAGATTTCATGGAGGAGGTTACCAAAATGATAGATAAAAGGGAGTCAGTGGACGTTATTTAACTAGATTATGCAAAGGCCTTTGATAGAGTACCTCATCAAAGATTATTTAGAAAGTTAAAATCACATGGAATAGGTGGGGAAATTGCCAAATGGATTGAACATTGGTTAATGGGAAGAAGGCAGAGGGTGGGCATAAATAAGGAGTACTCTGAGTGGTGTGAAGTGAAAAGTGGTGTGCCACAGGGCTCGGTTTTGGGACCAATTTTGTTCTTGATATATATAAACGATTTGGACATTGATATGGGATCCATGATTGCAAAATTTGCCGAAGACACAAAACTATGCAGTAGTGTTTCATCTAAAGCAGAAGTGGATATATTGATGGCGGATTTAGATAAAATTCGAGAATGGTCTACTGGCAAATGGAGTTTAACGTAGATAAATGTACAGTCTTCCAGGTGGGTAGATCCAATATGGAACATAATTACAGAATGGGCGAGAACAATATTAGAAAGATAGATAAGGAAAGGGACCTAGGGGTTATAATAGATCAAACAGGTAAGGTAAGCAAGTCCAGGTACACGTTCGGAGAGAACAACAAACGGGCTGTTATAGTTTACTCTCTCTCTCTCTCTCTCTTTCTCTCTCTCTCTTATCTTTGACCAGCTCATAACCTGAATGTCTGGTACTTTACCTACCTCTCTTTATCTGTCAACCACTACCACTGACCCCACCACCACTACCACTGACCCCACCACCACTACCACTGACCCCACCACCACTACCACTGACCCCACCACCACTACCACTGACCCCACCACCACTACCACTGACCCCACCACCACTACCACTGATCCCACCACCACTACCACTGACCCCACCCCCACCACCACTGACCCCACCACCACTACCACTGACCCCACCACCACTACCACTGACCCCACCACCACTACCACTGACCCCACCACCACTACCACTGACCCCACCACCACTACCACTGACCCCACCACCACTACCACTGACCCCACCCCCACCACCACTGACCCCACCACCACTACCACTGACCTCACCACCACTACCACTGACCCCATCAAAACCACCACTGACCCCACCACCACTACCACTGACCCCATCAAAACTACCACTGACCCCACCACCACTACCACTGACCCCATCAAAACTAACACTGACCCCACCACCACTACCACAGACCCCATCAAAACTACCACTGACCCCACCACCACTACCACTGACCCCACCAAAACTACCACTGACCCCACCACCACTACCACTGACCCCACCAAAACTACCACTGACCCCACCAAAACTACCACTGACCCCACCACCACTACCACTGACCCCACCAAAACTACCACTGACTCCACCACCACTACCACTGACCCCATCAAAACTACCACTGACCCCACCAAAACTACCACTGACCCCACCAAAACTACCACTGACCCCACCACCACTACCACTGACCCCATCAAAACTACCACTGACCCCACCAAAACTAACACTGACCCCACCACCACTACCACTGACCCCATCAAAACTACCACTGACCCCACCAAAACTACCACTGACCCCACCAAAACTACCACTGACCCCATCACCACTACCACAGACCCCACCACCACTACCACTGACCCCACCAAAACTACCACTGACCCAACCACCACTACCACAGACCCCACCACCACTACCACTGACCCCACTACAACTACTCTCCCCATTACTATAACTGGTTCCATCACATTTACGTGTTCTACGATCCCATCCGCCACACCCTGCCAGTCATCAACATAATTATCGTACATTCCCTCACCTTCTCCCCATCTACAGCCGGCTTAGTGCTTCAACAAAAAAACATATTTGGACCTTTTCTGGTCAGCCCTCTCGGTGTTAGAGGAGTGAGTGTCGCTATCATCGCTGACCTCTGAACGTGAGACGGTCCCGTGCCCTAGATGACAGCTCCATGCAAACAAATGAGGTGATAATTACTGGAGAATGTGTCCAGATATTTTATATTGCGGGTGTGGTGGGGGGGGGGGGGGGGGGAGTGAAAGGGAGAGAGAGAGAGAGAGAGCGAGAGAGTCTTGAATGCGATTATGAATGAGTGTGAGCTTGTGTGTGAGTGTACGGGTGTGTATGTGTATGTGTGTCTGTGTATGTGTATGTGTATGTTTGTGTGTGTATGAGTGTGAGTATATGTGTGTATGTGTGAGTATATGTGTGCATGTGTGTGTATGAGAATATAAGACTATTGGTTGGATTGTGTTCCGAGAGAGACAGTCAGATCCACGAGAGAGACAGTCAGATCCACGAGAGAGACAGTCAGATCCACGAGAGAGACAGTCAGATTCACGAGAGAGACAGTCAGATCCACGAGAGAGACAGTCAGATCCACGAGAGAGACAGTCAGATCCACGAGAGACACAGTCAGATCCACGAGAGAGACAGTCAGATTCACGAGAGAGACAAGAGAGACAGTTAGATCCACGAGAGAGACAAGAGAGACAGTCAGATCCACGAGAGAGACACACAGTCAGATCCACGAGAGAGAGAGAGTCAGATCCACGAGAGAGACCAGAGAGACAGTCAGATCCACGAGAAAGACAGTCAGATCCACGAGAGAGACAGTCAGATCCACGAGAGAGACAAGAGAGAGAGTTAGATCCACGAGAGCTGAAGCCCACATCTCACCAATAAACTGTTTGGAAGCTTGCAGGATGTTTGAGAAACGTCCCGTGTACATCATACATGTTTGATGTATGCACCACCTAGGTGGGTTACCGCGGCCGAAAGGAGAGCAAAGAGTACCGCCACTGTAACCCGCTATATGTTCTAATAAGAGAACATGATGTCATCCCCAGGATAAATAAACTACAAGTAAGAGATTTAGAGCTACAGGTAAGGGGAGCAGCTCAATGTGGAGAGATCTGGAACTAATGGCACAGGACAAGAACACTTTGCTTTATTTGATTGAAGACCTGTGCTCCGCGTGGAGGCTGACAGATTGTGACGATCATGCCATGTGTTTTCTGTAATGTACCATGCCTAATGTCTGACAATTAAAACAAAGCCTGTAATTTCTTCCAAAATTCTTGTCAAATGCGTAATTTCTTCCTAGATTGATTTCTCAAGTTCTTGCAGTAGGAAAAAGCTGGTTATCCCGAGCAGAAACAAACGAGCCGGTGTGACCTTCATCCGGTTGCAGGACGACCTCTCACAACCATAAATGGAAGGTTCGAATGACCTCCGGCATTCACGGCTGCCAGATCTTGTTGTGGTCCAACTTGGACAGACTCTGACAGTCGCATTGACCGCTCCAATGGGGTCGGAGTCACTAGAATGGTGGGTCAACCCAGGTCCAGTTGTCCTCGGCAGCTGGCCTCTCACATTAACCTGGCACTAGTAGCAGGTCCTGTTAAAGTGTCTCTAGGGTAAGCCTGGTTGTATTGAGCCTGCCGCCGTCTTAAGTGCGACTTGATGGAATACAAGATGACGGCTGTCTGCTGCATAAACTGCGACTACACTCAGGGGTATGAGTCACAGGCCGGATTGAAGGAAAGGTCATCATAGAACATTTATAGGGGAGTTTAGGGAAATACAATCATAGAACAGGTACAGGGACAATCATACGACATATACAGGAACAAGCATAGAACATTTATAGGGGAGATCATAGAGCAGTTTAGGGAAATACAATCATAAAACAGATACAGGGACAATCATAGAACTGAGAGAAAGTAAATAATAAAATAAATATATAGTAAATCATAGATTGGATAAAGAGACAATCATAGAGCATGCATTTAAACAAACATAGAGCATGCATTTAAACAAACATAGAGCATGCATTTAAACAATCATAGATCATGCATTTAAACAATCATAGATCATGCATTTAAACAATCATAAAGAAATTGTAAGAACAATCACAGATTACGTATTGGGACGACGATAGACACATTTAGGGACAATCATTGGGGGGGGGGGGTATGAATAATTACAGAGCACACATAGAGACAATCAATATGTAGATACAGGAACAAATAATTATAGAAGCGATACATGGGAAAGGCAATCATAGAAAATATATTTAGGCAGACAATCATATAAAATAGATTTGTACAGGCAATCATAGAAAATATATTTGCACAGGCAATCATAGAAAATATATTTGCACAGGCAATCATAGAAAATATATTTGCACAGGCAATCATGGAACAGATTTAAAGACAGACAACATACACACGTGGAAGGGATAGACAAACAATCATATAACAGATATAAACAGACAATCACATAATAGATAGAGACAGACAATCATAGAACAGACAGAGATGGAAAATTATAGAACAGATAAATGCAGACAATCATTGAACTGATAAAGGCAGACAATTATAGAACAGATAACGAAGGCAATCATAAAACATATAGAGACGGACAATCATAGAACCAATATAGACAGACAATCGTTGAGCCAATGTAGACGGACAATCATTTATTGAACCAATATAAGGACTAATAGAATAGATACAGAAAGCGACACTATTCCCAACATCTGTCCTGTGCCCACCTGGAAATTCTTCCGAAACTGTTTCTGTCATTCTCAGTTCAAGACCCTCTAGATCGACCCCGTCCCCACCCTGTCACGGGCCCCCCTTGCATGCCTCCCCTTCCCTGCCTCCCCTTCCCTGCCTCCCCTCCCCTGCCTCCTCTCCCCTGCCTCTCCGTGTTATAGCTGCCACACACTCAGAGACCCCTCAACAACTCCTGTTTGCTCAGCTCCTCCACACGAGACATGCCTCTCTTTGTGTGCCTCCCTCGGTTCTGGAGATTGTGAAGCTGTCCAACCTCTTGTCCCCCTCAGAAACAAGAGGCAACAGCGAGCAGTAATGACCTGCTTGGACAAGCCTCCATGCAAACACTGCGGCCCGCAAAGATGCACAAAGCAGAGACCTCTATCGTCCGCCTTCATTGTTTACCGCCATTACAGTTGTCCTTCTTGGTTCATTTTGGTCTCCGCACCCTAATCTCTACCTCCCCTCTTTATCAATCTCTCTCTCTCTCTCTCTCTCTCTCTCTCCTCCCTTCTCTATCTATTTTCATCATTTTTGTCATCTATTACTCTCGCTAGTTTTCTTCTCTCTTCCTCTCTTTCGTCCTCCCGCTTTCCGTCTCTCCTTCTCTCAACACCTTCAACCTTCCTCCAAACCTTCAACCTTCCTCCAAACCTCCAACCTGCCTCCAAACCTTCAACCTTCCTCCAAACCTTCAACCTGCCTCCAAACCTTCAACCTGCCTCCAAACCTTCAACCTGCCTCCAAACCTTCAACCTGCCTCCAAACCTTCAACCTGCCTCCAAACCTTCAACCTTCCTCCAAACCTTCAACCTTCCTCCAAACCTTCAACCTGCCTCCAAACCTTCAACCTGCCTCCAAACCTTCAACCTGCCTCCAAACCTTCAACCTTCCTCCAAACCTTCAACCTGCCTCCAAACCTTCAACCTTCCTCCAAACCTTCAACCTGCCTCCAAACCTTCAACCTGCCTCCAAACCTTCAACCTGCCTCCAAACCTTCAACCTGCCTCCAAACCTTCAACCTGCCTCCAAACCTTCAACCTTCCTCCAAACCTTCAACCTGCCTCCAAACCTTCAACCTGCCTCCAAACCTTCAACCTGCCTCCAAACCTTCAACCTGCCTCCAAACCTTCAACCTGCCTCCAAACCTTCAACCTGCCTCCAAACCTTCAACCTGCCACACCCACGCTAGTCTCATTCTCTGGGCGCCACCTAGTGAGGTCACTGACCTTTACCACAGATCTGAGCGTGCTGCAGGCACACCAAACCTTGCCAGTACCGGGCACCACCTCCAGTACTGGGCACCACCTCCAGTACCGAGCGCCACCTCCAGTACCGAGCGCCACCTCCAGTACCGGGCGCCACCTCCAGTACCGAGCGCCACCTCCAGCACCGGGCGCCACCTCCCGTACCGAGCGCCACCTCCAGCACCGGGCGCCACCTCCCGTACCGGGCGCCACGTCCAGTACCGGGCGCCACCTCCAGAACCGGGTGCCACCTCCAGTACCGGACACCACCTCCAGTACCGGGCGCCACCTCCAGTACTGGGAACCACCTACCTACTCATCTGTCTATGTTCTGTTGACCAGAGTCATCCAACTTTATCACATGCCCGCACGCAGAATGATTCTAAACTGGGAAATTGAGGGGCTACTTTCAGCCGGCAGAGGCGGCTATAAATAGAGTGGGAGTGGAACTTCCCATTATTTGGAGTACCCAAAAAAAATCCTGCATTATTTGGGCGTAAGCGAGGAGAAACGTTAAGTTGTGGCGGTCTAATGGGACTTGTTATATTAATGGGTACCGGTTTATGCTTGTGGGATAAAGTATTAATATTGGAGTGAGAGAGACAGGTTGGAGAGAGGAGTTATGGAGAGATAGTGATTTGGAGGAGGGGATGGAAGAGAGAGGGAAGAGAAAAGAGAGACGAGCAGAGAGAGAGGAATGAGAACAGAGAGGGGCAAGGAACAAGAGGCTAGATAGAGTGAGAGAGAAAGAGGGGGAACTGAGGGGAAAGAGGGAGATCGAAAGATGGAGAGAAGAGAGGTAAGAGACCATTGTTTTAACCAGTTCTAATGACATCATCTGTTTCCGTTTCTGGGATCAGGTAGTGGAGATGTCAATCATACATGGCTGAGGAATCAAGCTCACTTGCATCAACAGTAGCTTATAGTGTGCAGGCTAGCTTTTCATTTTATATTCTATGGCTAAAAACAAAGAAACCGTAAGGAGGTTTTTGAACCCGTGTTTGTCTTGATCAGAAACATAGTATCCTAACCGATCGGCCACCCGGTCCCCCAACAAGGGAACCCAACTCGGACTGAGAGATAGAATGCTGAGTTCACTCAATGCATGTCCACGTTGAGTTCACTCAATGCATGTCCACGTACACACGATCATTATAGTGAACACAAAGGTAGAGATTTTGTGTTCACATAAATGTTAGAATGTCTTATAGAAGGTTGACAGTAGACTGTACCACACGGACTAGATTACCAACAGATTGTACCACACGGACTAGCTTGCTGTCAAATTGTACCAGACGGACTAACTTGCCAACAGATGGTACCACACGGACTAGCTTACCAACAGACTACCACACGGACTAGCTTGCCAACAGACTACCACACGGACTAGCTTGCCAACAGACTACCACCCGGACTAGCTTGCCAACAGATTGTACCACACGGACTAGCTTGCCAACAGATGGTACCACACGGACTAGCTTGCCAACAGATTGTACCACACGGACTAACTTGCCAACAGATGGTACCACATGGACTAGCTTGCCAACAGATTGTACCACACGGACTAGCTTGCTGACAGATTGTACCAGACGAACTAATTTGCCAACAGACTGTACCACACGGACTAGCTTGCCAACAGAGTATGCAACACAGACATGGCTGTGCACTGACTCCACCAAACAAGCAATACTGTTAACCTACCACAGCAGCACATCATCATGAGCAGTTCTGAAAGCGGATATACTCCTGCAGAAGATGATCTACGTGGTGAGAGCTACATCTGCGCAGAAAAGCTTTTTGTTTGGTTCTCCGGGGAACGTCCAGCAGCAAGCCGAGGTCAAACAGAGCGAGGTATCTGGTTCTACCCTTGTTATCCACACGCCAGCTAAGTGGATCATAAGGTCAGCGCACGGGGATATAAACAGGAGGAAATGTATCGCCATTGAAAGGGGCTACAAGTTACATAACTTGTTTGGGACGGCGAAGTGGGAGCTGAAAACAGATAAAATATTGGATAGAACCGGCAGGGTACAATGTAAAGAGCAAAGGTCAAGGTCAGTCCACCGACAACAATTGCCGTCGGGAATAAAGATAACGTTTCATGTGCTAAACCGTAGCCTTTGTGAGATGAGTGGCCAGGTCCCTTCCATGCTCCTCTTACCTTCCCAAAACTCATACGTCAGGTACCTATTTGCAGCTGGGTCAACTATAGGAGCGATCGTACCAGGCACGAACCACGTCCAGGATTTGTTAAATGTCCGTAGTGATTTCGAACCATGGCATGCTATTATCCCAGTTTAACCAGCAAGCTCAATGTCGACTAGGCTCCACGCGTCCCTTCTCTACAAGACACATTTCTACATCCGCGGCAGAAAAAGATGAGCAGACATGCCAGGAGTGTGGACTAGATGGGCAGACATGCCAGGAGTGTGGACTAGATGGGCAGACATGCCAGGAGTGTGGACTAGATGGGCAGACATGCCAGGAGTGTGGACTAGATGGGCAGACATGCCAGGAGTGTGGACTAGATTAGCAGACATGCCAGGAGTGTGGACTAGATTAGCAGACATGCCAGGAGTGTGGACTAGATGGGCAGACATGCCAGGAGTGTGGACTAGATGGGCAGACATGCCAGGAGTGTGGACTAGATGGGCAGACATGCCAGGAGTGTGGACTAGATGGGCAGACATGCCAGGAGTGTGGACTAGATGGGCAGACATGCCAGGAGTGTGGACTAGACGGGCAGACATGCCAGGAGTGTGGACTAGATGGGCAGACATGCCAGGAGTGTGGACTAGATTAGCAGACATGCCAGGAGTGTGGACTAGATGAGCAGACATGCCAGGAGTGTGGACTAGATGAGCAGACATGCCAGGAGTGTGGACTAGATGAGCAGACATGCCAGGAGTGTGGACTAGATTAGCAGACATGCCAGGAGTGTGGACTAGATTAGCAGACATGCCAGGAGTGTGGACTAGATGAGCAGACATGCCAGGAGTGTGGACTAGATTAGCAGACATGCCAGGAGTGTGGACTAGATGAGCAGACATGCCAGGAGTGTGGACTAGATGGGCAGACATGCCAGGAGTGTGGACTAGATGAGCAGACATGCCAGGAGTGTGGACTAGATTAGCAGACATGCCAGGAGTGTGGACTAGATGAGCAGACATGCCAGGAGTGTGGACTAGATGAGCAGACATGCCAGGAGTGTGGACTAGATGGGCAGACATGCCAGGAGTGTGGACTAGATGGGCAGACATGCCAGGAGTGTGGACTAGATGGGCAGACATGCCAGGAGTGTGGACTAGATGGGCAGACACGCCAGGAGTGTGGACTAGATGGGCAGACATGCCAGGAGTGTGGACTAGATGATCAGACATGCCAGGAGTATGGACTAGATGATCAGACATGCCAGGAGTGTGGACTAGATGGGCAGACATGCCAGGAGTGTGGACTAGATTAGCAGACATGCCAGGAGTGTGGACTAGATGAGCAGACATGCCAGGAGTGTGGACTAGATGGGCAGACATGCCAGGAGTGTGGACTAGATGAGCAGACATGCCAGGAGTGTGGACTAGATGAGCAGACATGCCAGGAGTGTGGACTAGATGGGCAGACATGCCAGGAGTGTGGACTAGATTAGCAGACATGCCAGGAGTGTGGACTAGATGGGCAGACATGCCAGGAGTGTGGACTAGATTAGCAGACATGCCAGGAGTGTGGACTAGATGAGCAGACATGCCAGGAGTGTGGACTAGATGGGCAGACATGCCAGGAGTGTGGACTAGATGGGCAGACATGCCAGGAGTGTGGACTAGATTAGCAGACATGCCAGGAGTGTGGACTAGATGGGCAGACATGCCAGGAGTGTGGACTAGATTAGCAGACATGCCAGGAGTGTGGACTAGATGGGCAGACATGCCAGGAGTGTGGACTAGATGGGCAGACATGCCAGGAGTGTGGACTAGATTAGCAGACATGCCAGGAGTGTGGACTAGATTAGCAGACATGCCAGGAGTGTGGACTAGATGGGCAGACATGCCAGGAGTGTGGACTAGATGGGCAGACATGCCAGGAGTGTGGACTAGATTAGCAGACATGCCAGGAGTGTGGACTAGATGGGCAGACATGCCAGGAGTGTGGACTAGATTAGCAGACATGCCAGGAGTGTGGACTAGATGGGCAGACATGCCAGGAGTGTGGACTAGATGGGCAGACATGCCAGGAGTGTGGAGGCCCACAACCTAGGATAGAGATAATGGAGATGAAGTTGGGACCTGCATCGGTTCAACCGTTGTTAAGAAGAGAACGTAGGGACATCACTAGGACCACCTTGAAATTAGGCCGTAAGGGAAGCTGGCAGAGCGGACGTGTCGTTCATATCCTGCTAAAGAACTGAAGGCAAAACTAAAGATAACGAACCAAAGCGGTGGAGGATGACTGCAGACCGAGCGGAGTGGAGAGAGTTTGTTGCTGACCTTAAGGACGCCATCACTGATCGCTGTACCACCCATTGTCTAATGATCTAGGACAGAGCACGACACACATCGGGCGCCAGGCCACCTTGATGTGGTGCAAGGCCACCTTGATGTGGCGCCAGGCCACCTTGATGTGGCATCTGACATTTTAGGATTCGTGTACTATAAACTGGCCAAATGTCTCATCTTGTATATATGCCATTATCCCTGGCTGCTAGACCTCGTGCTGGGTTCGTTGCTACTAAGTTGTCCCCCCTTGATCTGGGAGGTTGCTGTACTCGAAAGGTGTTTCTACAAACTGCCATGACAGGATCTACAGTCCTGTAAGACTAGCATGCACATGCCATGCCATAGAACAGGTCAAGTATAGGGAAAATGGGAGCCAGTTGAAGGTTATGTGAGAGAGATAGTTGAAGGTTATGTCAGAGAGACAGTTGAAGGTTATGTCAGAGAGACAGTTGAAGGTTATGTCAGAGAGACAGTTGAAGGTTATGTCAGAGAGACAGTTGAAGGTTATGTCAGAGAGACAGTTGAAGGTTATGTCAGAGAGACAGTTGAAGGTTATGTGAGAGAGACAGTTGAAGGTTATGTCAGAGAGACAGTTGAAGGTTATGTGAGAGAGACAGTTGAAGGTTATGTGAGAGAGACAGTTGAAGGTTATGTCAGAGAGACAGTTGAAGGTTATGTCAGAGAGACAGTTGAAGGTTATGTCAGAGAGACAGTTGAAGGTTATGTCAGAGAGACAGTTGAAGGTTATGTCAGAGAGACAGTTGAAGGTTATGTCAGAGAGACAGTTGAAGGTTATGTCAGAGAGACAGTTGAAGGTTATGTCAGAGAGACAGTTGAAGGTTATGTGAGAGAGACAGTTGAAGGTTATGTGAGAGAGACAGTTGAAGGTTATGTCAGAGAGACAGTTGAAGGTTATGTCAGATAGACAGTTGAAGGTTATGTCAGGCAACAGGTCGAGTATAATAAAACTGGAAGACAGTTGAATGACGATGAGGCTAACGTCTTGTCAGGTAAGACACACTGATCAGAGAATGTTAGCCAGGGTCAGGAGAAATATACTGGCCAAGACCCTTACCTGACGGGACGATGAGGCTAACGTCTGGTCAGGTGGGACACACTGATCAGAGAATGTTAGCCAGGGTCAGGAGAAATATACTGGCCAAGACCCTTACCTGACGGGACGATGAGGCTAACGTCTAGTCAGGTAAGACACACTGATCAGAGAATGTTAGCCAGGGTCAGGAGAAATATACTGGCCAAGACCCTCACCTGACGTGACGATGAGGCTAACGTCTGGTCAGGTAAGACACACTGATCAGAGAATGTTAGCCAGGGTTAGGAGAAATATACTGGCCAAGACCCTCAACTGACCTCCTCGTTGGTCGTCCTGGAAACAGGCTATTGTCGAGGACAACAGTCTGGCTAACAAGGTGATCTCTGTAGTAGTGAGCGACACGCAGATGAAGCAAAGAATAGCGCAGCCGCCTGGAGAACCCAGGTCTACCTCCACCAGCACGCTCATGATGTGAGGAAAGCTACTGCAACCCGCCACTTAACGTCCTTTTCAGGGCCCACAAAAGAGTAACCTACTCATTGTGCGCATTCGCAAACAACAACAAATTTGTCAGATATTTACAATATAAGATGATTTAAATTTGTCAGATATTTATAAAACAAGATGGTTTAAATGCGTCAGATATTTACAAAACAGAAAAGATATATATATCTGTCACATATTTACAAAACAGAAAAGATATATATATATCTGTCACATATTTACAAAACAGAAAAGATATATATATCTGTCACATATTTACAAAACAGAAAAGATATATATATATCTGTCACATATTTACCAAACAGAAAAGATATATATATATCTGTCACATATTTACAAAACAGAAAAGATATATATATCTGTCACATATTTACAAAACAGAAAAGATATATATATCTGTCACATATTTACAAAACAGAAAAGATATATATATCTGTCACATATTTACAAAACAGAAAAGATATATATATCTGTCACATATTTACAAAACAGAAAAGATATATATATCTGTCACATATTTACAAAACAGAAAAGATATATATATCTGTCACATATTTACAAAACAGAAAAGATATATATATCTGTCACATATTTACAAAACAGAAAAGATATATATATCTGTCACATATTTACAAAACAGAAAAGATATATATATCTGTCACATATTTACAAAACAGAAAAGATATATATATCTGTCACATATTTACAAAACAGAAAAGATATATATATCTGTCACATATTTACAAAACAGAAAAGATATATATATCTGTCACATATTTACAAAACAGAAAAGATATATATATCTGTCACATATTTACAAAACAGAAAAGATATATATATCTGTCACATATTTACAAAACAGAAAAGATATATATATCTGTCACATATTTACAAAACAGAAAAGATATATATATATCTGTCACATATTTACAAAACAGAAAAGATATATATATCTGTCACATATTTACAAAACAGAAAAGATATATATATCTGTCACATATTTACAAAACAGAAAAGATATATATATCTGTCACATATTTACAAAACAGAAAAGATATATATATCTGTCACATATTTACAAAACAGAAAAGATATATATATCTGTCACATATTTACAAAACAGAAAAGATATATATATCTGTCACATATTTACAAAACAGAAAAGATATATTTATCTGTCACATATTTACAAAACAGAAAAGATATATATATCTGTCACATATTTACAAAACAGAAAAGATATATATATCTGTCACATATTTACAAAACAGAAAAGATATATATATCTGTCACATATTTACAAAACAGAAAAGATATATATATCTGTCACATATTTACAAAACAGAAAAGATATATATATCTGTCACATATTTACAAAACAGAAAAGATATATATATCTGTCACATATTTACAAAACAGAAAAGATATATATATCTGTCACATATTTACAAAACAGAAAAGATATATATATCTGTCACATATTTACAAAACAGAAAAGATATATATATCTGTCACATATTTACAAAACAGAAAAGATATATATATCTGTCACATATTTACAAAACAGAAAAGATATATATATCTGTCACATATTTACAAAACAGAAAAGATATATATATCTGTCACATATTTACAAAACAGAAAAGATATATATATCTGTCACATATTTACAAAACAGAAAAGATATATATATCTGTCACATATTTACAAAACAGAAAAGATATATATATCTGTCACATATTTACAAAACAGAAAAGATATATATATCTGTCACATATTTACAAAACAGAAAAGATATATATATCTGTCACATATTTACAAAACAGAAAAGATATATATATCTGTCACATATTTACAAAACAGAAAAGATATATATATCTGTCACATATTTACAAAACAGAAAAGATATATATATCTGTCACATATTTACAAAACAGAAAAGATATATATATCTGTCACATATTTACAAAACAGAAAAGATATATATATCTGTCACATATTTACAAAACAGAAAAGATATATATATCTGTCACATATTTACAAAACAGAAAAGATATATATATCTGTCACATATTTACAAAACAGAAAAGATATATATATCTGTCACATATTTACAAAACAGAAAAGATATATATATCTGTCACATATTTACAAAACAGAAAAGATATATATATCTGTCACATATTTACAAAACAGAAAAGATATATATATATCTGTCACATATTTACAAAACAGAAAAGATATATATATATCTGTCACATATTTACAAAACAGAAAAGATATATATATCTGTCACATATTTACAAAACAGAAAAGATATATATATCTGTCACATATTTACAAAACAGAAAAGATATATATATATCTGTCACATATTTACAAAACAGAAAAGATATATATATATCTGTCACATATTTACAAAACAGAAAAGATATATATATATCTGTCACATATTTACAAAACAGAAAAGATATATATATCTGTCACATATTTACCAAACAAGAAGGCTTAAATCTGTCAGATATTTACACACAAAAAACAACAAAACTTCAACATGCCAGTATACGAGCAGCCATTACACTGAATGACAAATCTAAAAACTCACTATAGACACATTTCTTCAATCTGAGACGTCTTGTGTTCCCGACCTAGACCGTTTGGTCGCAGTCTTCTCCTATTTCTTGACGGCCTCGCTCAATGCGCCGCACAGATCCATAGCTGCAGCTGACCCTCCACCATGGACACATAGAACACGATGCCTAACACCAGGAGAGACCAGGTGATCATTCTCGGGCTACGCACAGGTCACAACAGACTGAGATGTCGTCCGTACACCAAGTTCAAGATTGGCAAAACAGACCTTTGTGCCTGCGGCACAGCCCCCATGAAGGCAGAACATATTTTGCAGTCCTGTCCACTGTTTACCGACAATTGTAGTAGCGTCTGGCAACAGCCAGTGTCCTTCCACGAGAAGCTGTACGGAAGTGTACAGAGCCTTGAGTTGACTGCTACCTTCGTTAGAGTCATTGAACTCGAGGTCTGAAGACGAACCAAGAAGAGGACGAAGAAGAAGCATCCATTATTTGGGGGACACACGGTCATGTATTCAACCCGATACATAATATTAACATAACGTAAGATTTATAGCAGTAATTCGGGTCCTATTTACAGCTGGATAGACTAGGGCGTTCAAATCCCGGGGCCTCTTTCTATGTATGTCATTTAAGGAATAAAAAACTGCCCACTGATGCAAGAGGCCAACAGCATCATCATGACAAAAAAATACAACAGAAACAGACCCCCACCATTATAAGACCAAATAAATACAACAGAAAACCACCACCATAACAAGAGGCCAGCAGCATCATCATGACAAACAAATACAACAGAAATCCGCCATAACCACAACAAAAGAACACATTGTTTTGGTACCAGTTTCCTGTCAGTAGGCAACTGCACTGGTGACCCTATGCTCTATAGGGGGCAACAACGAGAAAACCTAGACTCTGTTTTGTCGACTTGCTGATTTTTCGGCCAGATCGAGGATATTTTTCTAAAGTGTAGCCGAAAATAAGAATAATTTGTCCGACAGTCAAACACCTATCCATTTAAAATAATCAGCAGTTTAATTTGATGGCTAACTAAGTTTTATCATTGATCGTTTGTTATATTTTCTTGAGCAATGCTTTAGGCATGATAACAGCTACAGTGTTGGACAATCTGCCACCAGCACTCCGATAGTCGGCACCAAGCAGCAGTATCAATTCGCTCAATTTATCGACCTCTGTTCCAGAGCATAATGCCACATCTATCACACAGTTGCCATCTTGGCCTTTTAAATGTCAAATTCCACCAATACGGATTTTTTTTCTCAATCGGTTCGCGTCAGATAATTCATTTGTCATTGTGTGAGACTTGTAAACCTTTAGACATTTCGTTTGACTTTGTGAGCGTTTTTCTGGCTTTTTGAATAATAACTGGCCTCAGAAATAGATGTGTTTTCTATATCTAGGCTGTTTTTAAGCATGCGAAGATGACATTCATAAGAAGAAGTTACAGCGTATTGTACAACATATATCATTACTGAAACACGAACATGACGACAGTATGGGGTTCCTAGCAGCGATGTCAAGTTGAATTCTATTGTCGCTTCCCAGCAGGGATGTCAAGTTGAATTCTATTGTCGCTTCCTAGCAGGGATGTCAAGTTGAATTCTATTGTCGCTTCCTAGCAGGGATGTCAAGTTGAATTCTATTGTCGCTTCCTAGCAGGGATGTCAAGTTGAATTCTATTGTCGCTTCCTAGCAGGGATGTCAAGTGGAATTCTATTGTCGCTTCCTAGCAGGGATGTCAAGTTGAATTCTATTGTCGCTTCCTAGCAGGGATGTCAAGTTGAATTCTATTGTCGCTTCCTAACAGGGATGTCAAGTTGAATTCTATTGTCGCTTCCTAGCAGGGATGTCAAGTTGTATTCTATAATCTCTTCCTAGCAGGGATGTCGTTGTATTCTATAAACTCTTCCTAGCAGGGATGTCGTTGTATTCTATAATCTCTTCCTAGCAGGGATGTCGTTGTATTCTATAATCTCTTCCTAGCAGGGATGTCGTTGTATTCTATAATCTCTTCCTAGCAGGGATGTCGTTGTATTCTATAATCTCTTCCTAGCAGGGATGTCGTTGTATTTTATAATCTCTTCCTAGCAGGGATGTCGTTGTATTCTATAATCTCTTCCTAGCAGGGATGTCGTTGTATTCTATAATCTCTTCCTAGCAGGGATGTCGTTGTATTCTATAATCTCTTCCTAGCAGGGATGTCGTTGTATTCTATAATCTCTTCCTAGCAGGGATGTCGTTGTATTCTATAATCTCTTCCTAGCAGGGATGTCGTTGTATTCTATAATCTCTTCCTAGCAGGGATGTCGTTGTATTCTATAATCTCTTCCTAGCAGGGATGTCGTTGTATTCTATAATCTCTTCCTAGCAGGGATGTCGTTGTATTCTATAATCTCTTCCTAGCAGGGATGTCGTTGTATTCTATAATCTCTTCCTAGCAGGGATGTCGTTGTATTCTATAATCTCTTCCTAGCAGGGATGTCGTTGTATTCTATAATCTCTTCCTAGCAGGGATGTCGTTGTATTCTATAATCTCTTCCTAGCAGGGATGTCGTTGTATTCTATAATCTCTTCCTAGCAGGGATGTCGTTGTATTCTATAATCTCTTCCTAGCAGGGATGTCGTTGTATTCTATAATCTCTTCCTAGCAGGGATGTCGTTGTATTCTATAATCTCTTCCTAGCAGGGATGTCGTTGTATTCTATAATCTCTTCCTAGCAGGGATGTCGTTGTATTCTATAATCTCTTCCTAGCAGGGATGTCGTTGTATTCTATAATCTCTTCCTAGCAGGGATGTCGTTGTATTCTATAATCTCTTCCTAGCAGCGATGTCGTTGTATTCTATAATCTCTTCCTAGCAGGGATGTCGTTGTATTCTATAATCTCTTCCTAGCAGGGATGTCGTTGTATTCTATAATCTCTTCCTAGCAGGGATGTCGTTGTATTCTATAATCTCTTCCTAGCAGGGATGTCGTTGTATTCTATGTTAGACTGCAATCATTTGAGAGGATTTGGTTGGACAGGATTCTTGTATGACTATTGGACGTGTGACTGTCACGTAGTACTCTACATCCCTTGAATACTTGGAATCCTGGTATTCAAACAGGCGTGTTAATGTCTCTTGCCCGGTAGCCGAAGGTTATCGGCTATACGTAGTACACATTTTAAACTTCCTGTGGCCTGCTAGGCTTGGGGGGGGGGGGGGCGGTACCAATAATTTGGCTAGATTTTTAACTAGAACTTTTGAAATTTCATATGCGCAACCAGTGACGTGCGCAACCAGGGACGCATGATCTGTATCCGGTGGTTCGATCTCGTCCGTAATGTCGAGGTGTCTGAAAAGACGAGTCTTCCCTCCATCTCGGACACTCTGGTCCGCCGCCGTCTGTCTGTGTTTGGTCACGTGGTCCGAATGGATCTAGAAGTACCGGCCCACCAGATAATGTCTATGTCTGCTATGTGTAACAACGGTCTCCCACCGGCCGGGTGGACCAGGACGTACCGGCCCACCAGATAATGTCCAAGTCTGATATGTGTAACAACGGTCTCCCACCGGCCGGCTGGAGGCCTGGGAGGGGCCGTCCCCGTTCTACATGGCTCCGGCAGATAGCAGTCTCTCCCTTGGCCTTGGAAGAGGTTTGGCTAAAAGCCTCAGCGGTTAGACAGGGTAGTGGTCGATCGACGCAACGGGCCCTAGATGTCCAGGCTAACATTATTTTGAATTGTGTCCAGGCAGCGGCTGTTGAGCCTCCTCTATTTCTAATTCTCCAACTGCATAAGGATTTTAATGTGCTTGGCACTGAATAGGGGGTCTGCTGCACAATTGCCCGACATGCGAGGACCAGAAAAAGCATATGTGGCCATCACCAGTGCCAACACTAGACAAGCTCTATGGCAGTGTCGACAGCCAACACTAGACAAGCTCTATGGCAGTGTTGACAGCCTTAGGATTATCGCTGCTTTCTTCGAACAAGTCGACGTCTGACAGCGTACAAAGAAAAAGAAGAAAAAAAACACGACAGTCCGATCTCGCTACCCAGAGACAAGGGCCATTGTTATCAGAAGATCCACGTGAAAAACTCACGGTTTCCACCGTGGTTCGAACCCGCGACCTATGGCATCTCGAGGCAGAGACCTTACCTCGAGACCACTGAGTCTATATTCCTTTGATGGAATGTTTAATTGAATAAACAGTTTATTATAGATTTAAATATATGTGTTGTTTTGTCTCTTCAAATTTGTTTCCATGGTCAAAACATTATATACACATGCACAAACAAACTGAAAAGTCAACAAATTCCTTTAGCCATAAGCTGAGTTGTTGCCCTTGAGTCGTTGGCGTCCATTGTTGAAGGTTGTTTCTGGGGGTTGAGCTGGCCACACTGGCTAGACATGGCCGTGTAGCTACAAGGAACAGCACCTTTGATGCGAGAAACACGCGCTCTAACCGTTCAGCCACTTAGACGCTATAGATAGAACTTTTCATTCCTGACAAGCCTGGTTTCTCCTGTTAATGACGTCACCGGAAGTTTTTGGACTTGAAAGCGACAGCCATGATGGAACAAACCTGTTTCCTCCTAAAGCTGAGTGTATTGGGATCTTTTCAAGTTGGGCCTGCTTCAACGTCTTGCACGTTTGACGGGTAACTCAAGCTATGAACAAGAGGACGTGGCTGTCAGTGCCTCAGTGGGAGACTGGGAACTGACGGTAGAATGCAGTGACGTGCGGTGACTTTCCTCAAAGGAGGAATACTTTCCATTTAGTCTACAATATCTAGGTCATCAATTACACATTTACAGGTCACAGTTCACGTAGTTTAGCTCACTTCACCCGATGCACAATATTTAGAATTGGAATAAATAAACAAAAATATTCTATGTAAACTTTCAAAAATCTATTCTGGTTTTCCTGATAGTTTTTTTAGTTATCTATTGCGGATAAGTGGGATTTGGTCTTTTCGTGGCATATCCCAGCACAAAAGGTCAACTTTACATTCTGTTTCTTGATTTGCATGCTGCTAAACATTTTGAACAAGTATAATAAATACTTTGTTTTGTAACGACGTGTCTTGAGTGGGCCTACCTTTCGTTATTACTTGCTGTTTTTATTCAAAACTGAGAGCTTCAAACCAAAACCGAGGGCTCCAAACAAAACCGAAGGCTCCAAACAAAACTGAGGGTTCAAAACAAACCCGAGGGCTCCAAACAAAATCGAGGGCTCCAAACAAGACCGAGGACTCCAAACAAAACCAAGGGCTCCAAACAAAACCGAGGGCTTCAAACAAAACCGAGGGCTCCAAACAAAACCAAGGGCTCCAAATAAAACCAAGGGCTCCAAACAAAACCGAGGGCTTCAAACAAGACCGAGGGCTCCAAACAAAACCGAGGGCTCCAAACAAGACCAAGGGCTCCAAACAAAACCGAGGGCTCCAAACAAAACCAAGGGCTCCAAACAAAACCGAGGGCTTCAAACGAAACTGTAAGTTGCTACATGCCCCACTACCTACTTAGTCAATTTTGACAAGCTTTCTTGTGAGGTAACAGTTGCTAAATCCAAGTCCCCTTCCACATTTCACCCTTTGAAACACTGTGAAACTATCTTGACAATTAAACACTTCACAAGATCTCTTTCATTAACGAGAACAATTACATTAGCTTAATAACCTGGGCTTGTCATTGGATGAGTAGCATATATATCTTAGATATGCGGAGATGTCCGTTCTGATGGTAAAAAGGGAGCACGAATTACAAGAGTTTGTGGCAACAATATGCACAATAAGTCAACAGTTTGGTTGGGACATAAACATACAGAAAACAAAGACTATGATAATTGGGAAAAGTGACAAGAAACCATGTTTGCAGATAACAATAAACGATCAACTACTTGTACAGAGTTTCTCCTATCTAGGTCAAATAATAACGGAAGATGGCAGCTGTGGAAAAGAAATCAGAAAGAGAATAGGTATGGCCAAGATGGTATTCGGTAACATTCGACACATACTGACATCCAAACAGATAAATCAGAATTTGAAAATGAGAATTGTCAGGTGTTATGTATACTCTTCACTACTTTATGGCGCAGAAACATGGACAATGAATAACAAGTTGGAAAAGAGTATTGAAGCCTTGGAAATGTGGGATATAGAAGATTGGGTCGCGTTTCTTTGAAATTTCAAGAAGTTGGACAAGTTGGGGGTGAAAAGAGAATTAATTATCGAAAATCCTGCCGAAGACGGATGTCCCGGACAGAAAGGTGCAAATATCGCAGTCAAACTGTAAACTCGCGACAAAACGATAATCCGTTCTCTGGACTACATCCTGCTACTTGCAAAGCCCTGTTCAGGGCTTGGTAGTGGGAGATTTAGAATGAACGCAGAAGTAGAATTATCGCAAATAGGGTTGGACAGTTCGGTTTTTGTAGTCATAAAACAAGACATACCTATTTGTTGAAGACCGTACTGAAGGGTAGGATGGAAGGCAGTCGTTCAAGAGGCAGACAACGTTTTAAGTGGGTGGATAAGGCCAGGAGATGGACTGGGAAAAGTCTCCCAGATTGCACCATCACGACAAGAGATAGAGTACACTGGAGATTCTGTGTACCCAACCTTCTATGAGGAGATGGCACCTGAACTTGAAAATAACCACAACCCACATCCCATAAGAAGCAAACTAAAATTATATTTACTTACTTATGACAGAACGCCAAGCGTTAGTATGTATCTTACTGCACGTAGGGACAAGAATGGCTTAATCTAGTCCTCTACCTGGAGAGAACCGATAACACTCGAGCACTTCCGATGCCAGAGTGCCGCAAATAGCGAGAATATCGTCGAGTATTGAGACTCAGATTGTGAGCAGTACTAATGGTGTTTATCCAATATTTTTATTTTATGCTTTGGTGTCCCATGGAAATTTGACACCAAATAGCTTAACTAAAACGTCTGGGGTCTAGTCCATTGTCGGCACGCCACTGCAGGATGGTAGTGTTCGTATAGTAGCGGGCACAGTCTCAACTAGTGGAGTTAACAGTGGATGTGGAGTCTAATGGGGAATGGTGGAATCTTATGGTGAATGGTGGAGGCTAATGGTGAATGGTGGAGGCTACTGGTGAATGGTGGAGTCTTATGGTGAATGGTGGAGTCGTATGGTGAATGGTGGAGTGTAATGGGGAATGATGAAACAAACAATGGATGGTGGAGTAAACAGTGGATAATGGGATGACAGGGGATGTTGAGGAGACAGTGGGGGGTGGAGTAATAGTGCTAGTAAGAGACACTAAACCATCACTGGATAAACAATCTGTAACAGTCAGATTACGATTCTGTTAGCTAAATTAGAAACGTCAACACGAGTCGTGGGGAGGTGATCCATTCAAGGATATATGTAACTAATATCAAGAACAATTACATGTGTTTTTGCTTGTTACAACTTCTGACATGTGTTTTTGCTTGTTACAACTTTCAACATGTGTTTTTGCTTGTTACAACTTTTAACATGTGTTTTTGCTTGTTACAACTTTCAACATGTGTTTTTGCTTGTTACAACTTCCGACATGTGTTTTTGCTTGTACAAATTCCGACATGTGTTTTTGCTTGTACAAATTCCGACATGTGTTTTTGCTTGTTACAACTTCTGACATGTGTTTAGAGCAAGGAATTTCTACTGCCGCTGCCTTTTCTGCTAATCCCGAGTCAAACGAGTCGTTTGCCCTTGATCTGCGATTATATCCCCATATTTTCACAGCCTTCTCCCAAACAGGGGGCAAATCCACTACCCTCGGCCTGTTTCAATGACGAATTGCCATAATTTTGTTGGAGAGACCTCCGTCAAATGGCTTCTCAAATTCCAGCCAATCGGAGCGTCGCATGACGACCCTTCAATAGATGAATGGACACACGTGCAGTCTTACGCCCTTAAGTTTACTTGGTCAAAACTGACAGCTGGATTAGCTGAGCATCTCTGGCTTTATCTATGTTAAACTCTTCTTTCACAGTTGGATAAATGTTGGATATGTGTTGGATACATGTTGGATAAATGTTAGATATGTGTTGGATACATGTTGGATGGATGTTGGATAATTTGGCATAAATGTTGGATATATGTTGGATAAATGTTGAATAAATGTGTCATATTGATGAATGTGAGTGGTAGAGTGGTAAGAGCTTTTGCTCCTCTCTACTGAGCTGTGAGAGGTGGGTACAGTTCTGGAAGACCAGGCAGCGGAGAAGAAAACTGGTCAGGCCGTCTGAAAGCTAGGTTCAATGAAATGTCAAACACTTCATCTTGACGGCAGTGACGCTTACGGGTCTACTTTGTCCTCCTCTTGAATGTCATATGTGCCCGTCTCAATAAGAATGTTTCCATCTTTCAATCATTTTGTTATTTTTTTTTTTGGTTAATGATTTATTTGATTCAAAATGAAAGATGAGTCAAATGATGATAGCCGTGTGTACACAATCCTAAGACAAAACAAGTTTCAATTGTCTAGCTTGCAACAACAAAAAATTTCACAATACAAGCAAGAATCTGCCGGCAGTGATTAATACCAAAGCACATCGTGACAAAACAAAATGTTACAAATATATTAAGCAAAGGTGACAAAAAACAAATTCATTAAAATTACTATTAAAAGGAAAACGTTACCAACAGTGACAAAAAAAACCCACTCAAAATATCTTTTGACAGGGATGGCAAAAATGTACAGAGCAGAAACAAGACGATTGGTAGATACAAGAGATGTTTAAAATGTGATGTTGTAATAAACATGACTGCGTTGGGTATAAAGCGAATACAGGTAGTTTGAATAATGAATTCTCAGACTAAGCCTAACACTGCTGACCTCACTCTACAAGGCTGTGGTGGGAACGTTGAAAATGGTCAACTATATCATGCCCACGACTTCTTATAAACACACAAACTGTATAAGGTTTGTCACCTCAATCTTTAGTCTAATAGTTATAGTTGTCCATCACAAGTGATGAAGACCACTCTCTTTGTTCAGCCGTGTGGACAGTCGTATCTCTTGCTGTGTCCATCCATCACAAGTGATGAAGACCACTCTCTTTGTTCAGCCGTGTGGACAGTCGTATCTCTTGCTGTGTCCGCTGAAATGGGTGACTTGCGCGGTGATTTGGATTAAAGTGAGGAAGAAACTGCGCCTTTTGTCAACCTCACTCACAGAGTCTAAGCTACCTTTTGTCAAGCTCACTCACAGAGCCTAAGCTACCTTTTGTCAACCTCACTCACAGAGCCTAAGCTACCTTTTGCCAGTGGCAAGACATTCACCGAGACGACTGGAGATAGCATAGGATGCAGATTTTGCCTCAGGGTTACCACCGAAGCCTTTCCGTTAACAACTAACCCGCAGGGTAGAAAGGTGGGATGGCATCTAACGCAGTTTGTCGTGCCTTGTTGATAACCACAAGAGGTCGTATGGACAACACTCAGCGCGTGAGTGGGTCTGGCATCTCTCCCCAGCTGTATTCAGCTCATCATAGTAGCATCTAAAATTCCCACACGCCAAATTCTGGGGCTTTGACTTTTTAGCCCCAGCAGTTCCCTGGGGCCTGCCACGTCCACGGCCTGGATTTGTGGTCTTCTCTGCATCCTGCTTAGGCTTCTCCTTTGGTGACTCTTTACCCTTCTTTGGTGATGCTTCTGGTGCAGCATTGGCAGCTGGTTCAGACTTTGCATCAGCGGTAGGTGTCTCGACCGCAGCAGCAGGAGCGCCAGCCTTTCTTTTGGGCATTTTTTTAATGTCTTAGTATGAACAAACACCGGTAAAGGTCCAGCAAGTTTTCCCTCCAGCGGCGACTAAAAAAGCGCGAGATTGATAAAGTGGCCGCCCAGCAAACAAAAAGTGGCCGCACATCTCACGAGATCTCGCACAGGAGAAAGCAAGGATGTCAGGTAACACATGTATAAACATGACTTAGCCAGCTGTATAAACATGACTTAGGCAGCTGTATAAACGTGACTTTGGGAGCTGTATAAACATGACTTTGGGAGCTGTATAAACATGACTTTGGGAGCTGTATAAACATGACTTTGGGAGCTGTATAGAGATGACTTAGTCACCACTTTTGTCCTCCCATTATCTCCCTCTATTCTTAGTGTTGTCCTCCCATTATCTCCCTCTATTCTCCGTGTTGTCCTCCCATTATCTCCCTCTATTCTCCGTGTTGTCCTCCCATTATCTCCCTCTATTCTCCGTGTTGTCCTCCCATTATCTCCCTCTATTCTTAGTGTTGTCCTCCCATTATCTCCCTCTATTCTCCGTGTTGTCCTCCCATTATCTCCCTCTATTCTTAGTGTTGTCCTCCCATTATCTCCATCGATTCTCCATTTCGTCTTCCAATTCTCTCCTCCTCTCCCCCCCCCCCCCCCCTCGTTGAAGACGTGGAAGTAAAGTATGCCATAGTTTACTAATCTTCACATGGTCTCAACAACGATGCAAGTCCTCTCGTGTAGCCGGGCCGCAAAGTTAAGCTGACGGAACGCATGTATCCCGCTGGTCAAGTGTTCGAGAAATGTTTTTGCGCATGGATTGTCGTCTCGCTAAAGTGACATGTGACGGACTCGCCGGAAGTAGATGGCACGGAGAAGATAAGTGTGGCAGTAGCCAGAGACATGCTCCAGATTGTGGTTGGAATCTGGCGGAAACTGAAAGCAGTCCTAAGAGTGGTCTGTACAGAAGCGATTAAGTCAGACAGGTCATGTGACTCAACTCACTGGAAGTTGACTGAGGAGGGGAGTGAAGGGAGGTTGGAGGGAAGAACGCTAGCAGAAAGGTTGTGTCAAGTCTGGGCTGGTCAAGATTTGCTTTGGTCGAAGTGTGGCGTGTTAGATAATGGGAAAGTGTTTTTAGTAGATGGGACTGAGAAGGAATGGAGTGTTGGATGTGTGGGTGGGTGGATGGTGGATGGGTGGATGGGTGGGTGGTGGATGGGTGGATGGGTGGGTGGTGGATGGTGGTATGGGTGGATAGGGTGGATGGGTGGGTGGATGGATGGGTGGAGGGGGTGGATGGAGGATGGGTGGGTGGATGGGTGGAGGGGGGTGGATGGGTGGAGGGGGGTGGATGGGTGGATCGGTGGGTGGATGTGTGGAGGGGGTTGGATGGATGGGTGGGTGGATAGGTGGAGGGTTTATGGATGGGCGGGTGGATGGCTGTTGGATGGGTGGAGGGGGTGGATGGGTGGAGGGGGTGGATGGATGAGTGGATGGATGTGTGGATTGGTGAGGGGTAGATGGATGGATGGGTGGATTTGTGGGAGGTAGATAGATGGATGGGTGGATGGATGGGTGGATAGATGGGTGGATGGGTGGATGGATGAGTGGATGGATGTGTGGATTGGTGGGGGGTAGATGGATGGATGGGTGGGTGGATGGTTGGATGAACGGGTAGGTGGTTGAGGGAATGGGTGGATGGTTTGTGGATGGATTATGGGTCACTATATGATTTCCTGCCGATGGTTTATGCTCCTCTGTTATTTGTCCAATCTCTATTTATTGGTCGAGCAGCTGTAGATGGCGCCTAACTGGCTGCAGGTCGTCTTAGCTCTAGTGTTGAGTTTATTAAACAACCCTCCAATAAACTGGTTGCATACATACTCTGTAGTCTTCTAAACCAGTATGGGGACGTTAAGTTAAGACACGTAAGTTTCGTCTATGAGTGATTATAGATTAGACGTGTGAATAAGTAACATCTAGGAGAGATCCGTTAGTTTGACATCTTGTGTTATAGTCTCAGGTAGCAATGATTAAGATAGTTATCATTTTGGGATATCAGGTCTGTTTCTGATTTTCTGAAGGATAGCTAATAGTTTGGTGCAGCTCTTTCCATAGCAGACCGTGATATACATAAAAAAAAGCTCTAGAGACATTAGCGCATTACAGATACACGAAGAGCGCTCTAGAGTCAATAGCTCCTGGCAGATACACGAAGAACGCTCTAGAGTCAATAGCTCCTGACAGATACACGAAGAACGCACTCACTGCCAGCTGATGTGACTCGTGGTTCTGTCCTTAATGTCAGGATGTTATCTTAACAAAACATAACCAAATCTGCATCTTGCATTCTGACATAACCGACATCTAACTGCAGCAGACGAGAACGTAGAAGATCGTATCGCGAGCTGCTCATACATGAACTTCCATCAACATGACTTTTTTGATGAAACACCCGGTTTCACGAAGGCGCGTGACAGGTGCACACGCGTGTGTTGTGACAGAGGCACATGCGTGTGTTGTGACTGTGTTGTGACAGAGGCACATGCATGTATTGTGACGGCGTATGGCAGGTGCACATGCGTGTGTTGTGACGGCGCGTGACAGGTGCACATGCATGTGTTCTGACGGCGTGTGACATGCGTGCGTTTGTGACGGCGTGTGACATGCGTGTGTTGGGACGACGTGTGACATGCGTGTGTTGTGACGGCGTGCGACATGCGTGTGTTGTGTTACGAGATCAGTGGTAGACATTATCGTAACCAATTAATATTATGAGCAAACACAGCAAGGTCGGGAACTGATGTTACATCCCAGCCAGTCAGTCAAGGTCTGATGTTACATCCCAGCCAGTCAGTCAAGGACTGATGTTACATCCCAGTCAGTCAATCAAGGACTGATGTTACATCCCAGTCAGTCAATCAAGGACTGATGTTACATCCCAGTCAGTCAATCAAGGACTGATGTTACATCCCAGTCAGTCAGTCAAGGACTGATGTTACATCCCAGTCAGTCAGTCAAGGACTGATGTTACATCCCAGTCAGTCAGTCAAGGACTGATGTTACATCCCAGCCAGTCAGTCAAGGACTGATGTTACATCCCAGTCAGTCAGTCAAGGACTGATGTTACATCCCAGTCAGTCAGTCAAGGACTGATGTTACATCCCAGCCAGTCAGTCAAGGACTGATGTTACATCCCAGTCAGTCAGTCAAGGACTGATGTTACATCCCAGCCAGTCAGTCAAGGACTGATGTTACATCCCAGCCAGTCAGTCAAGGACTGATGTTACATCCCAGCCAGTCAGTCAAGGACTGATGTTACATCCCAGTCAGGAACAAAGGGAACGAACCGCTTCAATTGAAATATGACTGCTATATTCGTCACAGTGTGAACAGTGAATCTTGTTTAGCTGATTGAAGCAGTCACCAAGTCAGGATTGTACCATGGAGATCTTAAAAGGGAAGAAATATTTGATCAATGCGGTGGCGTGGGCGTATTAGCTGTTCGGGATGGGGACGGGAACGGGAGGAAGAGAGAGGAGGAGGTTGGGTTGGGGGGAGGGATAGCATAGGGTAGTCCTGGGGTTGTGAGCATAAATGGGACAAGGCGATAGGCGGGACGGCAGGTAGGCAGGTAGGACGACAGGCAGGCAGGACGGCAGGTCTACAGGCGGGACTTCAGGCAGGCAAGACGGCAGGCAGGCAGGACGGCAGGCACGCTGGACGGTAGGCACGACGGCAGGCGGGACGACAGACAGGCAGAACGGCAGACAGGACGGCAGGCAGGCGGGACGGCAGGTAGGACGCAGACAGGCAGGACGGCAAGCAGGCAGGCGGGACGGCATGTAGGCAGAACGGCAGGTAGGCGGGACGGTAGGTAGGCAGGACGGCAGGTAGGTAGGACGCCAGGTAAGGCTTCGAGCGTAAGAAAATGTGTTGGTAAAGAGCTTTAGGTCTGGTAAACTAACAGGTTGGCCACATCAAATGTCACAGTACTGGGGGGGGGGGGGGGGTTTGGTAATAGTACAGGAAGATATAGTATCTGGAGAACTAATCAGAGGCGGAACGAGGAGAAGATGGACACCCGACTTCAAAGATATTCTGAAGATGGTGGCACTGGAGACAGGAGAACTGGTCAAAGATTGAGAGTTTTACGAGACATCTTCCTGTTGCTAAGCAGCCAGCACGTGACCAGTAGTCATGGAGATAATCTGAGGCTTCTCCTAGATTTGATGACGTAATTGTTTCAGTAATTTGTTGAATCAACCCACGACAACATCCTCTCATGATGTGTACACAATACTATGAGAAAAGCAACACTTTCAGCACGCAGGAAGCCATGAGACACCACAAGAAGCCTGCAAGATGGTGGGAAGATTGCGTGGCCATTACAAACAGAAAATGACATTGGACTTAGAAAAGCTGTGATCCCTTTGTGTGACCGACGACGGGGAATAATTACATCCTTGGAACATCGTTAGCAGCTGAGCTGTGTCGTCAGACAAACACGCCTGACCTTCTCTTCACGGCCAATTATCATCACTCCTCTGTGCAAACACAGGCAGGGAAAACTTCCAAGTTTTTAACATGTTTCATGTCGGAAAATTGATAATATCTTCAAATTATACCAGCTTTTACCCAACACCTGTAGTCCCATTATAAAATCTCAGAGCATTGCTGGTCGCAAAGAAAAACACTGCTTGTTTCACATATTCGCCACGCGTCGTATCGATCCGCGTTTGAGACCATTAGAGAATGTATTCACTGGAAAGATCTAAAAAAAAAAGGAGAGAGAACAAAGTGCCACGTGATCTGACGGCCATGTCCGGTAATGTTGTATTTGTAAACGTGATCTGGCGGCCGTGTCCGGTAATGTTGTATTTGTAAACGTGATCTGACGGCCGCAACAACGGACATGTTTTCATGTTTGAGATTTCTAGTTTTTGAATTGCTCGGAGCGTGCCACAGACTAATGTTATCACAGCGCAGTCGCGGTCGTAAATAGTGACGTCAGTGTCGTAAATAGTGATGTCAGTGTCGTAAATAGTGACGTCAGTGTTGTAAATAGTGATGTCATTATCGTAAATAATGATGTCAATGTTGTAGATAGTGATGTCAATGTTGTAAATAGTGATGTCAGTGTCGTAAATAGTGGTGTGTGTTGTAAATAGTGATGTCAGTGTTGTAAACAAGTAATGTCAGTGTCGTAAATAGTGGTACGCTTTGTCGTAAATAGTAATGTCAATGTCGTAAATAGTGATGTCAATGTCGTAAATAGTGATGTCAGTGTCGTAAATAGTGATGTCAGTGTCGTAAATAGTGATGTCAGTGTCGTAAATAGTGATGTCAGTGTCGTTAATAGTGATGTCAGTGTTGTAAATAGTGATGTCAGTGTAGTAAAGAGTCATTTAAGTGTTGTAAATAGTCATGTCAGTGTTGTAAATAGTCATGTCAGTGTTGTAAATAGTGATGCTAGTGTCGTAAATAGGTGTGTCAGTGTCGTAAATAGTGATGTCAGTGTTGTAAATAGTGATGTCAGTGTCGTAAATAGTGATGCCAGTGCCGTAAATAGTCATGTCAGTGTTGTAAATAGTGATGTCAGTGTCGTAAATAGTCATGTCAGTGTTGTAAATAGTGATGCCAGTGTTGTAAATAGTGATGTCACTGTCGTAAATAGTGATGTCAGTGTCGTAAATAGTCATGTCAGTGTTGTAAATAGTCATGTCAGTGTTGCGAATAGTGATGCCAGTGTCGTAAATAGTGATGTGTGTTGTAAATAGTGATGCCAGTGTCGTAAATAGTTGTGTCAGTGTCGTAAATGGTCATGTCAGTGTTGTAAATAGTGATGTCAGTGTCGTAAACAGTGATGTACGTGTCGTAAATAGTGATGTCAGTGTCGTAAATAGTGATGTCAGTGTTGAAATAGTGATGTCAGTGTCGTAAATAGTTGTGTCAGTGTCGTAAATAGTGATGTCAGTGTTGTAAATATTGATGTCAGTGTCGTAAATAGTCATGTCAGTGTTGTAAATAGTGTTGTAAACATCTTGGCAGCTAGAGGGCAGGGAGGGAAGAGGGTAGTGGATGTGTTTCAGTTTTCTAAACAATAAGGTCACTGTCACAAACAGCGGGGTCACGGCCACATCAATCTTCATTTGTTCTGACTAGTTGACCCAATACATTTTCTTTCTTGTAGCAAGAGCTGGAGGTCCGTGGTTAGAATCTGGATTATGTACAAGTTAAACAACGTTACTGGTGTTTGGTGTACATGTTTTCTGTTGTCTGATGTACATGTTTTCTGTTGTCTGGTGTACATGTTTTCTGGTGTCTGGTGTACATGTTTTCTGATGTCTGATGTACATGTTTTCTGGTGTCTGGTGTACATGGTGTCTGGTGTACATTTTTTCTGGTACCTGGTGTACATGTTTTCTGGTATCTGGTGTATATATTTTCTGGTGTCTGGTGTAATGTTTTCTGTTGTCTGTGTACGTGTTTTCTGCTGTCTGATGTACATGTTTTCAGTTGTCTGGTGTACATGTTTTATGTTGTCTGGTGTACATGTTTTCTGATGTACATGTTTTCTAATGTACATGTTTTCTGGTGTCTGGTGTACATGTTTTCTAGTGTCTGGTGTACATGTTTTCTGTTGTCTGGTGTAATGTTTTCTGTTATCTGTGTACATGTTTTCTGTTGTCTGATGTACATGTTTTCAGTTGTCTGGTGTACATGTTTTCTGTTGTCTGGTGTACATGTTTTCTGATATCGGATGTACATGTTTTTGGTGTCTGGTGTACATGTTTTCTTATGTGGGGTGTAAATGTTTCCTGGTGTCTGGTGTACATGTTTTTGGTGTCTGGTGTTCATGTTTCCTGGTGTCTGGTGTACATGTTTTCTGGTATCTGGTGTACATGTTTTCTGGTGTCTGGTGTACATGTTTTCTGGTGTCCGGTGTACATGTTTTTCGATGTCCCGTGTACATGTATTCTGGTGTCTGGTGTACATGTTTTCCACTGTCTGATATATATATATTTATAAAACATAAACATGCAGACAAAGGAGACTTCGGAGAAACATATAAACACATGCGTTAGAGAAAATGAGAAAGATATGCTCGGTTTAAAACACAGAAATATCTTTCATGCAGAGTTTGAAGCCGGTCGAGTATGGGGGCATGTATAACCATATTCCAACATTCACAGCCAAGGACAGACATTTTCAATCTCGCGTGTATTTGGTCTTTTCATGTAGTTTGTTCATATTAAGTGTGAATGTTACATCTTCTGGTAGTTTGTCCGTATTATGTGTGAATGGTATACCTTCTCTTGTTTGTCCATATTAAGTGTGAATGTTATATCTTGATTCACCCAATGCACCCTATGTTTGTAATACGGTTGAGCATATGCCAAAAACGGGCTTCATTCTGGAGGTTAAAGAAATTAGACCGATTTCCCAGCAGAGATTGGCCAAAAATGAAAGAATGAAAGATTCGAATCTAGCAAATGTGGCAGGAGAAAATAAAACACGGTTTCATTATGAAACGTCATCGGATCTCTAAATCACATTTGGAAAATTAAAAAGGACACAGTGCTCAGATTGAGTCTGCACCAAATGCCGCAAAGTGCAAGTAAATGCCCAATATTTTTTATTTGGCTTTTCTAAGTGCCATCTGGCCTAGATTACACGTGGCTTATTGGCGCTGTAAACATGGCATCTATCTCGGATGTTGTGTTAACATCCAGGCACAGAACACGTTAATGCTGTGAGTCTGTCTAACACTTCCTCTAATGTGTTTCTGTTTGTCTACGTCTGTCTGTCTCTATGTATGTCTCCGTGGTGTCTGCTAGGTTTGAGTGTCTGTCTTCCCGGATTCGAAACTCAAAACCAAACAACCTGGAAATGACTGGTTTCCTTTCTGCTCAAGCTTTGCCCGCCTTTTTTTAACGACAGGAACAAACACGTCCAGACGTGCTCTCGGAGCTTGTCCGGCCTGCAGTTATCTTCCTTGACAAGACGAATCTTTTTCAACGTTTTTGAAACGGATAATTGATTAATTTGTACTATCCGGCACGCGCTGTCAGTAATGACTTGGGACACGTGACTAGCACGCAGGAGTAAGTTTACCTTCAGTCCGCCAACAGGCACTACAGCCAGCACGAGCTCGCCATCATTTCTGGGTCACAGACCTGCTCAAACCATGCCGCGCGCTAATAGTGCTAACTTCCGCGTGAAAACTGACAGAATTAGAGCAACTGAAAGATTTAAATAGTCGCGTGTGCATCTGGGTCAACGAGGGCAACAGCAAGTAACTTTATATATATATATATCTTACAGAGGGTTATGAATGGGGCTAGCAATATATATATATATATATATGTGTGTGTGTATTTGTAGTGATGGGTTTCAGTTGGAAACGATTGTCAACGGAAGAGGTTACACAATCCATTCAAGGGCAACTTGCCCCAGTACAGCCAAGAAGCAGTACAACCAAGAAGCAGTACAACCAAGAAACAGTACAAACAACAGCCAATACAGCCAACAGCCAGTACAACCAACAGCCAGTACAACCAACAGCCAGTACAACCAACAGACAGTACAACCAACAGCCAGTACAACCAACAGCCAGTACAATGAACAGCCAGTACAACCAACAGCGGCCAGTACAAGCAAGAGGCAGTACAACCAACAGCCAGTACAAGCAACAGCCAGTACAAGCAAGAACTACTTACCGCAGTACAACCAACAGTCAGTACAACCAAATAGCCAGTACAAGCAAGAACTACTTACCGCAGTACAACCAACAGCCAGTACAACCAACAGCCAGTACAACCAACAGCCAGTACAACCAACAGCCAGTACAACCAACAGCCAGTACAACACAAACAGCCAGTACAACCAACAGCTAGTACAACCAACAGCCAGTACAACCAAACAGCCATTACAAGCAAGAACTACTTGCCGCAGTACAATCAACAGCCAGTACAACCAACAGCCAGTACAACCAACAGCCAGTACAATGAACAGCCAGTACAACCAACAGCCAGTACAATCAACAGCCAGTACAATGAACAGCAAGTACAACCAACAGCGGCCAGTACAAGCAAGAGGCAGTACAACCAACAGCCAGTACAAGCAACAGCCAGTACAAGCAAGAACTACTTACCGCAGTACAACCAACAGCCAGTACAACCAAATAGCCAGTACAAGCAAGAACTACTTACCGCAGTACAACCAACAGCCAGTACAACCAACAGCCAGTACAACCAACAGCCAGTACAACCAACAGCCAGTACAACCAACAGCCAGTACAACACAAACAGCCAGTACAACCAACAGCTAGTACAACCAACAGCCAGTACAACCAAACAGCCATTACAAGCAAGAACTACTTGCCGCAGTACAATCAACAGCCAGTACAACCAACAGCCAGTACAACCAACAGCCAGTATAACCAACAGCCAGTACAAGCAAGAACTACTTGCCGCAGTACAACCAACAGCCAGTACAACCAACAAACAGTACAACCAACAGCCAGTACAACCAACATCCAGTACAACCAACAGCCAGTACAACCAACAGCCAGTACAACCAACAGCCAGTACAACCAACCGCCAGTACAACAGAGAGACAAATGATCATGCACACAGCCGTGACATATGACGAAGCTACAGTTAGATCAGACATGTCTAAGAGGAGAGCCATTACCAACAGAGCTACCACCAGTTGGATCAGATATGTCTAAGAGGAGAACCATTACCAACAGAGCTACCACCAGTTGGATCAGACATGTCCTAGAGGAGAACCAACATTACCAACAGAGCTACCACCAGTTGGATCAGATATGTCTAAGAGGAGAACCATTACCAACAGAGCTACCACCAGTTCGATCAGACATAACCAAGAGGAGAACCATTACCAACAGAGCTACCACCAGTTGGATCAGATATGTCTAAGAGAAGAACCATTATCAACAGAGCTACCACCAGTTGGATCAGACATGTCTAAGAGGAGAACCAACATTACCAACAGAGCTACCACCAGTTGGATCAGATATGTCTAAGAGGAGAACCATTACCAACAGATCTACCACCAGTTAGATCGTCCATGTCCAGGTAGTGAACCAACACTACCAACATAAGTACCAAGTTAAGTAGCGCAGATGGAAAACGAAAGATGCCGACCTAGGAACACTTTGTGAGGAAACACATAAGCAGACATGGACGCCGTAAAACTGAGCTGTACAGCAGAAGTTTGCAGACCGACAGAAGTGGAGGTAGTTTGACGCTGTCCTACAAGACGTTATCTAGCTTTTAATAGTTACTGATTATTTAGCTAGTCATTGATCAATGTTTATTGAACTTATCTTCGTGTCAGTCATTGATCAATGTTTATTGAACTTATCTTCGTGTCAGTCATTGATCAATGCTTATTGAACTTATCTTCGTGTCAGTAATTGATCAATGTTTATTGAACTTATCTTTGTGCCAGTCATTGATCAATGTTTATTGAACTTATCTTCGTGTCAGTCATTGATCAATGTTTATTGAACTTATCTCTGTGTCAGTCATTGATCAATGTTTATTGAACTTATCTTCGTGTCAGTCATTGATCAATGTTTATAGAACTTATCTTCGTGTCAGTCATTGATCAATGTTTATAGAACTTATCTAAGTACAAAGGTAGCGATGTTAGAAAACGTTCTGCAAGTCCATGTTTTGTCGCATTCAAGCACATAGGCGGACACGTGACAGCGAGAAAAAGAGAAATGTAAAAGATGATGGTAATGACCTTGCCAGTGTCTCTTATTTCCTCTTCCTGCTCCTCTATGATTTACTAATGCTGCCAAGTCACAGCCTTCCTCAGCACGTTCCTTATGAATACCCTTGAATATCGCTCATCTTCGTTCGATTACTTTTCAAGTTCGCCTTTCTTTCCGTCTTACTTATTCTCCTTATTCTTGTTTTCACTGGCCATTGTGGACCGTCCTCCTTGACTAGCAAGATAATATAGCCGTAAGTATAATCTCAGGTCCAAGACCGATGTGAGGACGTTCTCCCTGATCGATTTCCTCCGAAGCGCGGGGGTTCTTGGTATCAGGACAACATCTTGACGCCTCCGGGTCAAGACGAATTCACGAGCAAAGAGAAAACTCTGCTCTTCTCTCATTCCTTCATTTAACAGACAATGTCTGACCTCTCCTAGGCTGGGTGTCTGATGGGCTCTGGTACTTGTTAATATCCTTCCATTTTTCTTCAACCCGGAAGTAAGAGGATCGAAGACGAAGATACGATCTGATCGTCTGCAGCACTCACTTCACTCCGGGCAGACACAAAATGGCGAGGATTAGAACGAGGTTATAATTACCTTCCTTTGAGAGTCCTCTTCCTAACGAACCAGTGTTGAGACTTACTTCTCCGCCCAGTTGTGTCTTTATGGGCCGCGGGGATCTGGGGTTGTCATTCTCTGGTCAAATGTGTTTCACCGATTGTTGTAGGGCCATGTTGTTGTTGGATTTTGTTGTTATCTATCCGTCTGCCCCGTGGACTTCCAGGTTCATGGTTTACACATTAACAAGTAATGTAGCGGAGGAGGCCCGTCTGAGGAGTTTCCGATAGTCTGACCTTCTCACGTAGCTTATCCCAGGTGGTTCCAATAGAAATATACCGGTTAAACGTCCGCTCTTTGTCTATTGGGCCGACTACATGAGTTCCGTTGTTGTTGTTGTTTGTCAGTGCCCATAATGAGTAGGTTACTCTTTTGTGCGCACTGAACAGGACGTTAAATGGCGGGTTACAGTAGCTTTCCTCACAACGCGAGGCTGCTGATGAAGGTGGACCGGGGTCCACCATGAGGTTTTGCTAGGCTTGGCTTCATCTGCGTGTCGTTCACGACTTCGGGGATCACGTCGATCCTTCATCTCGTTAGCCAGGCTGCCACGAAAACAGCCCATTTCCAGGAAGGGCTACTACGAAGCCGAGGCGAGGGTTTTGCCTGAACCTGACTAACATGTCTGATCACTATGCTGTACCTGAACCTGACTAACATGTCTGATCACTATGCTGTACCTGAACCTGACTAACATGTATGATCACTATGCTGTGCCTGAACCTGACTAACATGTATGATCACTATGCTGTACCTGAACCTGACTAACATGTATGATCACTATGCTGTACCTGAACCTGACTAACATGTATGATCACTATGCTGTACCTGAACCTGACTAACATGTATGATCACTATGCTGTGCCTGAACCTGACTAACATGTCTGATCACTATGATGTGCCTGACCAGACGTTAGTCTTCCTCCTCTGAAGTTCAGTCTGATTGTACCAGCCGCGAGCTGCACTTCCACAGTTCATGGACAGCGGGTAGTTGGTCTCCGCACTGATCTCTTACCTCGTGGGTTCTTCTCCGGGGAATGTCTGGTTGTATTGCCATGGCATTTTCTCAAAGTGTGTTTTTTCCCATTCTAATTTTCCTTGTTCATTGCTATGTGTATTCACTGCTGTCTGCCTGTCTTGCTATGTTGTCTGCCTGTCTTGCTATGTGTATTCGCTGTTGTCTGCCTGTCTTGCTATGTGTATTCACTGCTGTCTGTCTGTCTTGCTATGTGTATTCGCTGTTGTCTGCCTGTCTTGCTATGTGTATTCACTGCTGTCTGCCTGTCTTGCTATGTGTATTCACTGCTGTCTGTCTGTCTTGCTATGTGTATTCACTGCTGTCTGCCTGTCTTGCTATGTGTATTCACTGTTGTCTGCCTGTCTTGCTATGTGTATTCACTGTTGTCTGTCTGTCTTGCTATGTGTATTCACTGCTGTCTGCCTGTCTTGCTATGTGTATTCGCTGTTGTCTGCCTGTCTTGCTATGTTGTCTGCCTGTCTTGCTATGTGTATTCACTGTTGTCTGCCTGTCTTGCTATGTTGTCTGTCTGTCTTGCTATGTTGTCTGCCTGTCTTGCTATGTTTTCTGTCTGTCTTGCTATGTTGTCTGCCTGTCTTGCTATGTTGTCTGCCTGTCTTGCTATGTTGTCTGTCTGTCTTGCTATGTTGTCTGCCTGTCTTGCTATGTTGTCTGCCTGTCTTGCTATGTGTATTCACTGTTGTCTGTCTGTCACAGGTCTGCCTTTAATACCCTGCCTATTTAGTATGAAGTTTGTGACCTGGCAGACTGTTCGCGAAGGTCTGCAGTCTGGAGAGACAGAGACATCTGTTGATGAAGGTCTGCAGTCTGGATGTGAGAGACAGAGACATCTTTTGGTGAAGGTCTGCAGTCTGGCTGTGAGAGACAGAGACATCTTTTGGTGAAGGTCTGCAGTCTGGATGTGAGCGATACATGAAGAATGGTGGAAGCAGGATGAATGTATTACCAGAACTGAATGTATTACCACAACTGAATGTATTACCAGAACTGAATGTATTACCACAACTGAATGTATTACCAGAACTGAATGTATTACTACAACTGAATGTATTACCACAACTGAATGTATTACCAGAACTGAATGTATTACCACAACTGAATGTATTACCACAACTGAATGTATTACCACAACTGAATGTATTACCAGAACTGAATGTATTACCACAACTGAATGTATTACCAGAACTGAATGTATTACTACAACTGAATGTATTACCACAACTGAATGTATTACCAGAACTGAATGTATTACCACAACTGAATGTATTACCACAACTGAATGTATTACCACAACTGAATGTATTACCAGAACTGAAGCATGCTGAACGAGTTTCTGAATATATGTGGCAGATTTACAACGAAATAATGTGAAGGGGGGGGGGGGGGGGGGGGGGTGGACGCACATGGCTGGGGCTATATTGTTGACCCAGACTTCATTTATTGGTTGAATCAAGATACGGTATTTGCAGGTAGTCACGCGAGGTTCATAAGCGCGTGCTGATGATGAGTTCGGCTGACCTTGAAATCCGATTAAGTTCCGGCCAAGTCGGAGTCTGGGATCCTGAACTAACATGTTTATTCCTCACGGCTCGCTGGTGAAGCGAGGGAGGGAGGCCACTGAAAACAGTATCTTCTAGGGACTGCACAAATCTTTTGTGCAATCAGGCGAGACACGTCTATGGACAGTTTTCATAGCTTAATAAAGCGTGATGTCATGCAGCCATAGCTGGCGATCGATACACGGTTTCCAAGATCCCCTGGAGGAACACCCCCCCACCCCCACCCCTGATTCGCCTATGCGCTTGTCTCTGGTGTACCCCTTATTTGTTACATAAATGCCAGGTGCTCAGGAAGCGAGCGTCACTGCTGCGCCACTGCTGCATGTCTCTGGTGGCTCTCCTATAGCTAACACGACAGCTGATGTTATGTTATGCACAATATGGGATCCAAACATCTGATTGTTTACGACACTGGGATTGAATATCTGTTTTGTTTATGATACGGGATGGCCACGTGCAGATTCACTGACAGGAGACGAAATGGAACGAGCAATCAATTTCATATGGAGAAAATATGTGAATCCTTTAACATACGCGTTGACAGGTCGCTGTGACCGACATCATGTCAGCTCTTTGATTTCGTGATGTCATGATGTGTCATTTCCCAGCAGTCCATATGACCTGGAGGTCAGACATTGAGGGCATCAAATACTGGGCACAGCCACCGTTTCTGATAGTTCCCTCAGACATTGCCAATGGGGTACCGGGTGTGAAAGAGGACAAAGAATACTAACACTGCAACCTGGCAGGTACGCGATGAAAGTCGACTAAAAGGTTGGGCACTGGGCTCGCTACCTCATCCTGTAGAAACAATAAGCCCCGAGACCTCTACACAGCACGGAGAAGACTCTAAACCTTATGGTAGAAGACTCTACACCCCGTCGTAAAAGATGAACCAAACAACGTCTACATCAGTGGAAGGGAAGACAGTTGAGCCTGAATGTAGCTCACGACTTCCCTCGTCACTCGGTCTCTCTCTGCAGTTGTGCCTGAATGTAGCTCACGACTTCCCTCGTCACTCAGTCTCTCTCTGCAGTTGTGCCTGAATGTAGCTCACGACTTCCCTCGTCACTCGGTCTCTCTCTGCAGTTGTGCCTGAATGTAGCCCACGACTTCCTTCGTCACTCAGTCTCTCTCCAGTTGAGAACGTGTCACTCTTCACATGAGACCGTGTGTCTCTCCAGCTGAGACCTTGTGTTTCTCCAGCTGAGACCTTGTGTCTCTCCAGCTGAGACCTTGTGTCTCTCTAGCTGAGACCGTGTGTCTCTCTCCAGTTGAAACCTTGGGTCTCTCCAGCTGGGACCTTGTGTCTCTCCAGCTGAGACCTTGTGTCTCTCCAGCTGAGACCTTGTGTCTCTCCAACTGAGACCTTGTGTCTCTCCAGTTGAGACCTTGTGTCTCTCCAGCTGAGACCTTGTGTCTCTCCAACTGAGACCTTGTGTCTCTCCAGTTGAGACCTTGTGTCTCTCCAGTTGAGCCCTTGTGTCTCTCCAGCTGAGACCGACACCTTGTGTCTCTCCAGTTGAGCCCTTGTGTCTCTCCAGTTGAGCCCTTGTGTCTCTCCAGTTGAGACCATCACCCTGTGTCTCTTCAGCTGAGACCTTGTGAGAAAAAGATTGTCCAGAGGCCCTTCATTACTCCCCTACCGTCAAATCTTCCTCCCTCCCCCCCCCCCCCCCGCCCCCCCCCGCCAGCCCCTCCAAACCAAGCAAGACAAACAGTGGACAAGGCCTGGCAGACCATTGTTCATCTCCTCTGCTCTACTTTGTCCAAGAATGTGAACGATCTTCCGTACCTGGTGCTAGTAGTTGCCCCCCCATGCTGGAGGTGATTTAATGCCCCGTCCTGTCCTGGTGGCTGGAAGCGCGAGCTGCAGGGGGTACAAGCCCGGGCCACAGATGGGGAGGTTCTCACTCACCGATACACCTGCCATCCCTCCCTCACTCTCCGATACACCTGTCATCACTTCCTCACTCTCCGTTACACCCGCCATCCCTCCCTCACTCTCCGATACACCTGTCTTTCCTCCCTCACTCTCCGATACACCTGCCATCCCTCCCTCACTCTCCGATACACCTGCCTTTCCTCCCTGACTCTCCGATACACCTGTCTTTCCTCCCTGACTCTCCGATACACCTGCCTTCCCTCCCTGGCTCTCCGATACACCTGCCATCCCTCCCTGGCCTCAGACAGATCAGCAGTTTATCAGTTCTACGGAGAACCACTTTCTCATCAAGCCTGTGAATGTTGTTGGTGGTTGCTCTAGATGATAGTAGTGATGGTGGCGAACTGCACTATCAAGACCTCATGCAATGAGAGCACCACCAGCACCAGGGTAGGCATAGTGCAGACCTCATACAATGAGAGCACCACCAGCACCAGGGTAGGCATAGTGCAGACCTCATACAATGACAGCACCACCAGCACCAGGGTAGGCAGAGTGCAGACCTCATGCAATGACAGCACCACCAGCACCAGGGTAGGCAGAGTGCAGACCTCATGCCCAGCTGCAGAGAAGCCAGGCATCATATGGAAAACCTGAAGGCTACACATTCTAGAGCTACAGCTTCTCTAGGCCTAGTAAGGAAACCACCGACACACGTGCTACCAATAACCAAATGAAAGTGCCAACGGTCAACCAGGAAATACATTGAACGACATCTTCTGATGCAGGGGGTTGGTGACATGTTTGTTAATGATCTAAGAGTCAGGAGTGCAATGTAGGAGCCAGCTGCTGGGGTGGGCTTGATGCTGCTCCTAAGGTTGTACGACATGTCGCAGGGAATGGCTGAATTTCCTTTGAAAATATGAATTTAAATTGGGGAAATGTAAGTTTATTTTCATATTAATAATTGCCCATTCGTGAAAGTCCTTATTTGTGTTATGATTTAGTTACTGCGTAACACAACGCCTCGCCCGGCCATCATCATCCGTAGAATGTGAAGTGGGAAATACCCTAGAAAAATATATTTTGTGTTCCTTACAACTGGGTGGGGGTGGGTTCGGGGTGTATGTATGTTAATAATACGTGGGGGGGGGGGGAAAGAGAGAATTGTACGCGTAAACAAGACACTAGCGCTGTAGCAAGCTTGATGTTACAGGGACATTTCTAGGGCTAACAGGGTGGGGATGTAGAACATAATCACAGTGTTTGAGTACCCGGGAGTCAGAGAGAGAGAGGGAGAGAGAGAGGGAGAAAGAGAGAGTGAGAGAGGAAGAGAGGGAGAGGGAGAAAGGGAGAGAAAGATGCTAGATTATTGAAGTACAGCCTTGCTGGGGTTGCATCACTGGAACGTAGATAATCCTTGCTTCTACATCTGGATAGACTGACAGTCAGAGCTAGAACATGAGTACTGGAAGTGTACTTTACTGTTAGAACATGAGTACTGGAAGTGTACTTTACTGTTAGAACATGAGTACTTGAAGGGTACTTTACTGTTAGAACATGAGTACTGGAAGGGTACTTTACTGTTAAAACATGAGTACTTGAAGGGTACTTTACTGTTAGAACATGAGTACTGGAAGGGTACTTTACTGTTAAAACATGAGTACTTGAAGGGTACTTTACTGTTAGAACATGAGTACTGGAAGGGTACTTTACTGTTAAAACATGAGTACTTGAAGGGTACTTTACTGTTAGAACATGAGTACTGGAAGGGTACTTTACTGTTAAAACATGAGTACTTGAAGGGTACTTTACTGTTAGAACATGAGTACTGGAAGTGTACTTTACTGTTAAAACATGAGTACTTGAAGGGTACTTTACTGTTAGAACATGAGTACTGGAAGGGTACTTTACTGTTAGAACATGAGTACTGGAAGGGTACTTTACTGTCAAGTATCCCCACTGATCTGTTGATCCATTATCTCCTAATCTTCCTTGCGCCCTGTTTGTCAGCGTATAGAAGGTAGGACCTTTCCCAAACTGATCCCATTGGCAGACGCCAGAGCAACCTGGACATGTAGGTGTTGATGTTCTCCAGATTCGCTCCGACCAGATGTGCAATGTGGCATTCTGGGTGGTCGGATGCCTGAAGCTCAAGATGACTTGTCTCGTATGTCCTCACTTTCTCTCTCTTCTATCACTCCCCTCTCTCTCTCTCTCATCCCCCTCTTTCTCTCTCATCCTCCCTCCCTTTCCCTCTCTCACTCCCAAAAATCCCCCTCTCTCTCACCCCCCTTTCCCTCTTCTCTCTCACCCCCACATCTCTCGTGCCTCTCCCTCTTCTCTCTCTCTCTCTCTCTCTCTCACACATAAGTATATAAACTAATAATACACCATTTGTACTTCGGCTTTCTGTTTCGCCTTGTCGTTCCATCTGAAGCATAGAGCGACCACTATAACTGGCCTTCCGACGGGAATAGTGTGTCTAGTCACTTGTAGTGTTCTATTAATAACACATGTATTACATGGTGAGGCTGCTAGCCCAATAACAACCCTCTTTAGCTGAAACTTACGACATGCCTGGAAGCTTCTTCACGGTCATATTCTGTACACACACGGGTCGAGTGGGTGGGTGGGTGTGTGGGTGTTGGTGGGTGGGAGTGTGGTAGCACGCATCTGTAGGTGTGAGAGTGTGTGTACATCTTTTAGTGCGTATATGAGTGTGTACTTATGTGTGCGTGTGTATGTGTAAACGTAGGCGTGTGTATTTTTATGAGCTCGTGTGTGTGTGAAGGTATGTGTGGGTAAATGTGCGTGGGTTTGTTTATGGGTGTGCTCATGTGGGAGTGTGGTGTGTGTTATTGTGGGTCTATGTTGTTGTGGGTCTGTGTTGTTGTGGGTCTGTGTTGTTATGGGTCTGTGTGTTGTTGTGAGTATGTGTGTGTGTGTGTGTGTGACTGTGGATGTGTGTGTGTGGGTGTGTGGGTTGGTGTGTGTTTCGGTGTCTGATCTCGGAGGTATAACAATGAGGATAGCTGCAGTGCCACATGTCTGGCTCGCGACACAGCGGGAATGAGGTCAGGAAGAAAGAATGGATGAGACACGACATGGATAACACGTAGACTGGGTTAAAGAATAGAGGAACAGAAACAGATATAGAAAGAGAGAGGCAGAGAATGAGAGGAGAGAATGAAAGAGGGGAGAAGGAATGAGAGAAAGTGAGAAGGATAATGAGAAGGGAGGATGGAAATGAAGAGAACAAGTGAGAAATAAATGACAAATGGGGAGAGAGAGAAAAGAAAAAAGATACAAAGAGAAGAAATTAACAAATGGCAAGAGAAAAAGGGATAAATAGAGGACAAATAAAAAGTGAGCGACAAAGAGCGAGAGAACAAGTTGACAAATGAAGAGAAAGAAAGAAGAAGCAACAAACAGAAAGAAAGAAAGAATTACTAGGCGCAGAATTACACGAGACAATCAGGGGCCATCGGACCGCAGGATGAAACGACTATGACGTATGAATGTTCCCTTGGACCGGCCCGGCGGGCACTCACTGTCCAGTTAACAGGATTAGCCACCGACCTCCGCCACTGCCTATCGACCACACGCCGGAAGAGGCCGAAGTCGTGAACTGTAAGAGTGAAGGTCAGCGGCTTGAGGGGGCAGCATGGAGGGGGCAGCATGGAGGGACGGGCGATGAGGTAAATATGGAGTCTTTAATATCAACGATAGATTGTAGGCACAGCACGAGGACATAGCACGAGGGTAGAACACGAGGGTAGAACACGAGGGTAGAACATGAGGGTAGAACACGAGGGTAGAACATGAGGGTAGAACATGAGGGTAGAACATGAGGGTAGAAGATGAATCGGGACACAAGCAAATTTGGTTTGTGAGACATTAACCACTACGGTACGCCCCTAACCACTATGGTACGCCCCTAACCACTACGGTACGCCCCTAACCACTACGGTACGCCCCTAACCACTACGGTACACCCTAATTGCTACGGTACGCCCCTTACCCCTACGGTACACCCCAACCACTTCGGTACGCCCCTAACCACTACGGTACACCAATAACCACTACGGTACGCCCCTAACTACTACGGTACGCCCCTAACCACTACGGTACGCCCCTAACCACTACGGCACTCTCCTACCCAGTTTGGTAGAACCTCCATTACCCTCTTGCCCCGCCCCCACACCCTTCTCTCTGTGTCAGAAGATGTGGGCTATCTATATATTTATTCTCTGAACGTCGTGGCAGAACGGTTAGATAAATCGTCCCTTGTGGTAATAGATCCAGACTCAATTACCCGGCAACAAGACGATCCAGTCAACCCATCCGTAAATGTATTCATGATTCCAGTCACAGTATGTGTCCATGTTGCGCTGGTTCGTGTATTGTATTGTAAACGTGGAAGCAAAAAGTCAGATGGCCGCGCCTTAATGGCTGCGCCCTCGACTCGCTCCGGTGTTTGTGTAGTATTTTCCGATGTTTGGTGGTTTCTGTTCGGATTATATTTCACAGCTCCTTCGCCAGATGGCATCATGGACTTTATTCTGTAGAATTGATGTGCTTTCCATCTGCTATCCTATTTGTTATGCTGCACTTCGCTGCATTTCATGCCTGTTCAAGCCGCGGGAGACCAGTTCATGACAGAGTTCAACGTTCCGCTTAACTGCCCATCAGAATTCAGACCAGGTTACCACTATTCAAGGACCTTTCTGCTCGGACTGAAGCCAATCTTTTCCTGCCCACCCCTACCTCCACCGGAAGTTAAACGATACCTCTTCCGGCCTGGTATTCTCAGCACAGCAAGGGTCACTCTGGCCAGAAGGTGGACACAATCAGAAGCTTCAGCGGTGAGACACGGACAGACAGAGAGTTTGACATGGACAGACACGGAACGCTTGACACAAACATTAGTCTAACGCACTCCTCACGGCCTTCATACCAAGGCAGCGGAGTACTCCGCTCCACCTGAGGAATCTGTAGGGATTTCGGTGGACACGCGACGCACGAACACAGCCTCAGCAGTTGGACGTGGTAGTGGTCGTTCGACGCAACGGTCTTTTGACGCCTGCGTGAACATTATTAATATTATGAACGTGGATGAGATAGGTCGGAAGGGGAGGGGGTGGGGAGAGGAGGTGAGGGGGCGGGGTTAGAGTAGGACAATCTGGGAATAGATTTGAAGATAACGAGAGATCTGAGAACAGGAATGTTGAAAAGAGAAAATTGATTTTCGCCGTCACCAGGCGTAGCACATGCTAATGGTGATGACATTACAGACTTCCTCGGCCGTCTGACGTCTCACCTAAATAATAGGTTACTAAGTCCATATAAATGAGCCGATCACGCCTGTTTGAATTAATGCAGCCAGAGGCGGCGCAACAAACGTTGCAGTGAGGGTGTCCGATTTTGGTAAGGCATTCCTGTACATCGATTTATTCGCTCCACTATCCCAGACTATCTCACGTCCACGGCTAGCTCCAGCATCCGAGAGGCAGATCAATTAGAGCCATTGTCTTTAGCGGAAAAGAGACTTGTCTGTCACTACTCTCAGCACGTTCAAGTTTATTCAGATGAAAAGTGATACTTGACTGACAGGTTTAGGAGAGACAGAGCTGCACGGAAATGGGAATGTCACCCCCAACACTGAGAACGGTTAGACGGTGGTGAAGTGAGTGTGAGTCCTGGTAGGGTGAACACGCTGATAGTATCTTGAGTGAAGATGTTTAGACCTGGTTGAGTGAAGATGTTTACACCTGGTTGAGTGAAGATGTTTAGACCTGGTTGAGTGAAGATGTTTAGACCTGGTTGAGTGAAGATGTTTAGACCTGGTAGTGAAGATGTTTAGACCTGGTAGTGAAGATGTTTAGACCTGGTAGTGAAGATGTTTAGACCTGGTAGTGAAGATGTTTAGACTTGGTAAAGTAAAGACTGTGTGAGTGATGGAAATGTGGAAACCCGAAGACTGTGACAGCGCTATTGAGTACGGTCAGTGTTGGCATGAGATGCTCTTGTCTGGAGTCAACGGAACTTGAATTGATCAATCCACAGAACGCGTGTCAGTGAGAGTCTGTCTAGCCCTAGCATGCATCTTCTGTAATGGTATGACTATATTGACAATGGTATACCGCCTGGCAGGACTAATCATATAGTCTCTATTGGTAATGACATCCAGCCTGGCTAGGTTATGGCTTGGCTAATCCTCGTCTCTGTAAGTTATAATATCAGTATGGCTTGGCTAATCCTCGTCTCTGTGAGTTATAATATCAGTCTGGGTCTGCTAATCCTCGTCTCTGTGAGTTATAATATCAGTCTGGCTTGGCTAATCCTCGTCTCTGTAAGTTATAATATCAGTCTGGGTCTGCTAATCCTCGTCTCTGTGAGTTATAATATCAGTCTGGCTTGGCTAATCCTCGTCTCTGTAAGTTATAATATCAGTCTGGGTCTGCTAATCCTCGTCTCTGTGAGTTATAATATCAGTCTGGCTTGGCTAATCCTCGTCTCTGTAAGTTATAATATCAGTCTGGGTCTGCTAATCCTCGTCTCTGTGAGTTATAATATCAGTCTGGCTTGGCTAATCCTCGTCTCTGTAAGTTATAATATCAGTCTGGGTCTGCTAATCCTCGTCTCTGTGAGTTATAATATCAGTCTGGCTTGTCTAATCCTCGTCTCTGTGAGTTATAATATCAGTCTGGCTTGTCTAATCCTCGTCTCTGTGAGTTTTAATATCAGTCTGGCTTGTCTAATCCTCGTCTCTGTGAGTTATAATATCAGTCTGGGTCTGCTAATCCTCGTCTCTATGGGTAATGATACCCCGCCTGGCTTGGATCATTCTTTACCCTCAATGGGTAATAATGACCAGTCTTGGCTTGGTTAATCCTCTTGGCTCCAATCCCCTGCATACTTACATCTCTTCTCATGGTGGTTACCTCATGTTAATGCGATCCAATAATACGACGCTTTAATGTTAGGCTCATGTTCATTACACCTGGCGCTAGACTCATGTTTATTACACCTGGTGCTAGACTCATGTTTATTACACCTGGTGCTAGACTCATGTTTATTACACCTGGTGCTAGATTCATGTTTATTACACCTGGTGCTAGACTCATGTTTATTACACCTGGCGCTAGACTCATGTTTATTACACCTGGTGCTAGATTCATGTTTATTACACCTGGTGCTAGACTCATGTTTATTACACCTGGTGCTAGACTCGGACGACAATGTTTAAGATCAATACAATACTACTGCCGTATCTATGTATCGACTATACTTTTGCTGGGATTTTGTTTAGACATAGCTCTATTGCACATTTAATAAATGGTGATATACACCTGCTGAAGACAGATGTGTCGGACCGATAGGTGCAAATATCGCAGTCAATCTGTAAACTAGCGACACAACGCATTCCGTTCTTCAGACTACATCCTCCTACTTACAAAGCCCTGCTAAGGGCTTGGCAGGGCGAGATTGAGAATGAACGCAGAAGAAAAAGAAGAAGAAAAAGAAGTGGTACGAACGTTATGTCATGTATTTAAATGCAGTGGCAATTCAAAATATGGTGGGATTCACTTCAGGGCGATATTCCCTTTACGGCGGGGGAATAAAACGAAATCCGCCGTATTAGCGAGTCATACCTGTAGTTCCCGTCTCTCAAATTGTAGGTTGTCCGTCTCCTCCCGATCGTCTGCTTGCTGATGGGAAAGTGAGACTCGACTTTCCAATCACGTCGCCACGGCCGTTCTAAATCACATTTCCCGCCATTGGAATTGGCAGACCCAGACTGGGAGAACACACTAATAGCTGTCGTCTGCTGACGGACACTTCATGACCTGGGTAGAAATGTTTCACGAAGAGATCCTAGATGCTGGAGGCAACTGTGGGAATGGTGATAATTTCGCACGTGTTCATTATTAGTTGCGATCGCCAGACTGATGGGTAGCTCACCCGTACGTTGAGGCTGCTGCTGCAGAGAAGTGGGCTGGCCCGCGAGGCCCACATTCGGTCTGCCAAACTTTAGCCTGTGGCATCAGTGGGTGCATAACGAGGTTTCAGCATAGCAACATCATTATGTATGTTAGTTGGTACAATGCGTTCATTTCTGTATCATGAGGAGGTTGTAGGACCATTATGTGACATGATGAGGTTGTAGGACCATTATGTGATATGATGTTGTACGACCATTATGTGACATGATGAGGTTGTACGACCATTATGTGATATGATGTTGTACGACCATTATGTGACATGATGAGGTTGTACGACCATTATGTTTCTGTCCCTCCCATTTGGTCACTGATCTTATTTCACATGTGATCTTTATAACGGTTTGGGTTTGAGGTTTCTGTTGGTGACCACACACATCTTCTTCTTCTTCTTCTTCTTCTTCTTCTTCTTCTTCTTCTTCTTCTTCTTCTTCTTCTTCTTCTTCGTCTTCTTCGTTCGTTCGTTCTCAATCTCCCACTACCAAACCCCGAAAGGGCTTAAGTAGCAGAATGTAGTCCAGAGAACAGAATGCGTTGTGTCGTAGTTTACAGCTTGGCTACGATATTAGCACCTTTCGGCCCAACACATCCGACTTGAGCAAGCATTTTTTGAGTACCGGGCTAGCATTCCCTCTTCGATCCCTTCTCCTTAGCCAGTCTGCCCTGCTGCAGAATGTTATCCAGGATCTCCGCGTGGAGGTGTAGAAGGGTCTTGGCAGCTTTGGTTCGCTGGCCCTGACGCTAGCAGTCAGCTATGGGTCGCTGACCACTGCGGCTCATGTGCTGCTCAACATCTTGACCCCACACATGAGCACGTGGTCTTTAAGATTCCCACACACGACCCCATGTGACAGTTCCTGTTCGTGATCCTTACATGTGACCTTAGTTTGAGATCCTTAAATCCGACCGACTAGTTGACTCTAGATGATAGTTTGAGATCCTTAAATCCGACCGACTAGTTGACTCTAGATGATAGTTTGAGATTGGGAACATTTTTAAAACGTTGGTTGATGGTTTGAGAGTGGGAAGGTCTGTAGTGCCAATCTTGAACTTGTTGTACAGATGACATCCAAGTCTGCTGTGACCTGTGCGTAGCCGGAGAAAGATCACCTGGTCTCACCTGGACAGTTGATGGTAGGCATAGTTTTCTATGTGGCCAGGGTGGTCTTCTTTCCATTTTGCACTGTACGTTACCCTGATGAATACTTTAGTCTCATTGTATGTGATTTCTGTTTCACTCTGCTGCAGCATTCCTCCCTCTCTGGCGAGTCTGTCCACCTCATCGTTGCCTGGATTGTTGCAGTGGGCTGGTATCCACTGGACTGTGCTTGTTTTTTGAAGCACTGGGACAGGCGTTTGAGCGAGTCTGCCATAGATCAAGTAAATTTTTGTGCTGGTTCTTGGGCGCCATTAACATTGCGAGGGTGTCTCTGAAAATGACCACTTGCTTTTCTGCATGCTCCGTATGGTCTATAAGGGTTTCAGCTGCTTGTCTCAGGGCACTGGCTTCGGCACTGAAGTTGCAGCAGCGTCTCCCAGTGGCAAATGCTGCTGAGTATACTTTGCTTTTTAGTTTTAAAGTGATGCCTCCTCCCCCGTTTCTAATGGCAACTTTGGCTGAGACATCCGTAAAGGCGTGTGTCCAGGCTGTTTATGGAAATTTTTGATGGATGTAATTTGTAACCATGTGTTTTTTCTGTTCCTCTGTTTGTGACTTTTTGTCTTCGATGTTTGGGATATTGCATATAAGATCAGGTAAGGGTCTTCCTTTCCAGAGACAGCGGATGGAGCATGCTGCTATAGGTTTAAGTTTTCGTTTAAAAGTGCAGCATTGTTTTTAATCTTTCCTCTTGCCTGGACTGTCAAACTTTTCCTTTTTAGCCTACCGCGTCCCAACCCATTCAGTCTGTGATGCATCGGGTGGTCCATGATTCTTTTGAATTTTCTCGCTTGCTGTAGGTCTTCCATTGGCTGTAGCCCAGTCATAGCTTCCAGATCTTTTATTTGGGTGAACTTTAGTTGTTATGATACGGCTGCGTGGTTCTGGGTGCGCCCTATTTGGGTTGACTTCAGGGCTCCTGTTATGATGTGGGCTGCTTGGTTCTGGGTGCGCCCTATTTGGGTGGACTTCAGGGCTCCTGTTATGATACGGGCTGCTTGGTTCTGGGTGCGCCCTACTTGGGTGGACTTCAGGACTCCTGTTATGATACGGGCTGCTTGTTTTTCTATTTTGTGAAAGTTTGATTTAGTTGCCGTGGACCAAGCTGCAATGCCGTATTCCAAAACTGGTCTCACTCTGCCTATTTATAATTTCTTTAGTGTGTTTCCGTCAGCACCCCAAGTAGTACCAGCAAGTTTCTATCAGCACCTCAAGTAGTACCGGCAAGTTTCCGTCGGCACCCCAAGTAGTACCAGCAAGTTTCTATCAGCACCCCAAGTAGTACCAGCAAGTTTCCGTCAGCACCCCAAGCAATACCAGCAAGTTTCTATCAGCACCCCAAGTAGTACCAGCAAGTTTCTATCAGCACCCCAAGTAGTACCAGCAAGTTTCTATCAGCACCCCAAGTAGTACCAGCAAGTTTCTGTCAGCACCCCAAGTAGTACCAACAAGTTTCCGTCGGCACCCAAAGCAGTACCAGCAAGTTTCTATCAGCACCCCAAGTAGTACCAGCAAGTTTCCGTCAGCAGCCCAAGTAGTACCAACAAGTTTCCGTCGGCACCCCAAGCAGTACCAGCAAGTTTCTTCATGATGGACATGCGCAGCCTCGCCATCAGCTGGGCCTTTACGTTTGCCAGGTCAGACGTCAGTTTAAGGAAACTCCTAAGAAAGTTGGAGCCTCATCTAGCCGTATCTCTTTTCCATTAAGTTGGAGTTTTACTTGCTGTCGCGTGTTTGACAAGGAGAAGATGGTATGTGTTGTTTTTTGTTCATTAATTTTTAGTAACCAGGTCTTGGACCATCTTACGAGGGCTGCCACAGAGCCTTGCATTCGTGTACTGGCTGTATTGATGTGTTTTTCAGTAGTCCACATGACCAGGTCATCAGCGTAGAGAGAATAGTGGGTACTTTTGTGGAGGTTGTTGGCGATGTCATTTATGTAAATAAGGAAGAGTGTAGGGGAGACGACACCACCCTGGGGAACACGTTGTTCCATGGTTTCTTTTTGTTGGTATGATGGTTTGAGATTAGGAAACTTTTTAAAACCTCGGATGACGGTTTGAGATTGTGAAACTTGTCTCAATCTTTGTTGATAGAAATGCAGACGAAAATACATATGACATATTTGGAGTCATAATATGACACCTATTAAAATATCGCGTGATAAATCTGATATTAATTCATAAAGGTTATCTCAGACCGGCATTGATAACCGTTGGAACTTTTGACTGCTTCATCACCTGTGTCTGTCAAATGTCAAGACAGTTATGTTTATGTTACATATTTTATTTAGGGTGTATATAGGGCGTCATTCTAGTGTCAATCTGTTTAGCGCGTATGACATGTCGATGTTTGACCTATCTAACTAATTCTATTTGACATACAGAAACAATAAAAAGGTTAGTCGACTAGAATTTGACGGTATCTGGTATTGAACCCCGGGTATTTGCCGCAAATGGCGAAGGCTCTATCACTACACTAGTCAGACGTTCTCGTATCATGTGACCATCTCCACTCACAGACTCGGGTCCGTTCATCAGTAATTCTCTTTGCACACCTCCCTAATTTCTTAAAGAACTTCCTTATTTGTTTTATTTTCTATCCATCAGATGCGCGTCCCACTGTTCTAAATAATCATATTTCAAAGGCATCAACTCTCGCCTGCCTTCGTCTGTTCACTGTCCGTCTTCCTTCACCGTATTGTAAAGACGTGTGACACCTGGTTACTATGATTGCAATTGGTGACTGCCTTGTTTGGATGTCAGTATGTGACGTCGTGTGGGTGGACGCCAATAAGTGACGTCATGTGGGGGGACGCCAATAAGTGACGTCATGTGGGGGGACGCCAATAAGTGACGTCATGTGGGGGGACGCCAATAAGTGACGTCATGTGGGGGGACGCCAATAAGTGACGTCGTGTGGGTGGACGCCAATAAGTGACGTCGTGTGGGGGGACGCCAATAAGGGACGTCATGTGGGTGGACGCCAATAAGTGACGTCATGTGGGGGGACGCCAATAAGTGACGTCATGTGGGTGGACGCCAATAAGTGACGTCGTGTGGTTGGACGCCAATAAGTGACGTCATGTGGGTGGACGCTAATAAGTGACGTCGTGTGGTTGGACGCCAATAAGTGACGTCATTTGGGTGGACGCCAATAAGTGACGTCGTATGGGTGGACGCCAATAAGTGACGTCATGTGGAGGGACGCCAATAAGTGACGTCGTGTGGGTGGACGCCAATTAGTGACGTCGTGTGGGGGGACGCCAATAAGGGACGTCATGTGGGTGGACGCCAATAAGTGACGTCATGTGGGGGGACGCCAATAAGTGACGTCATGTGGGTGGACGCCAATTAGTGACGTCGTGTGGGGGGACGCCAATAAGGGACGTCATGTGGGTGGACGCCAATAAGTGACGTCATGTGGGGGGACGCCAATAAGTGACGTCATGTGGGTGGACGCCAATAAGTGACGTTGTATGGTTGGACGCCAATAAGTGACGTCATGTGGGTGGACGCCAATAAGTGACGTCGTGTGGTTGGACGCCAATAAGTGACGTCGTGTGGGTGGACGCCAATAAATGACGTCGTGTGGTTGGACGCCAATAAGTGACGTCATTTGGGTGGACGCCAATAAGTGACGTCGTATGGGTGGACGCCAATAAGTGACGTCATGTGGAGGGACGCCAATAAGTGACGTCGTGTGGGTGGACGCCAATAAGTGACGTCATGTGGGTGGACGCCAATTAGTGACGTCGTGGGGGTGGACGCGAATAAGTGACGTCATTTGGGTGGACGCCAATAAGTGACGTCGTGTGGGTGGACGCCAATAAGTGACGTCATGTGGAGGGACGCCAATAAGTGACGTCGTGTGGGTGGACGCCAATAAGTGACGTCATGTGGGTGGACGCCAATAAGTGACGTCATGTGGATGGACATACATAAGTGACGTCATGTGGGTGGACGCCAATAAGTGACGTCATGTGGATGGACGCTAATAAGTGACGTCATGTGGGTGGACATAAATAAGTGACGTCATCTCGGTGGACATCAATATGTGACGTCATCTCGGTGGACATCAATAAGTGACGTCATCTTGGTGGAAACAGACTTGGCCACCCCTATTCTCTTCCTGATTTATATTTTCCATCTCCCATCTCCCATCTGCCATAGCCCATCTCCCATCTCCCATTATTATATTTCTACTGTGGAAGAAGCCCTTGACCTGTTCCAGTGTTTGACCACCTATTTGTATCTGTAGAGTAGATTTAGTAAACTTGGCTAATTCTGCCACATCGGTTACTCCAAAGGCGACATAGAAAATCACCGCATACCAGCAGGAGAGATCTGTAACAATTTCAGAGCCGAAGCAAGATCTGTTCATGCAGCAACTCAGATTCTTATCAGCCGAAACACAACTTCAAGGAAACGGTCATTCTAACAGACACCAGAAGTGTACTCCAAGCCATCTCAAGCCCCAAACAAGACAGACTCCAGAAGTGTACTCCAAGCCATCTCAAGCCTTAAACAAGACAGAACACAGGAGCACTAAAAGCCATCTCAAGCCTAAAACAAGACAGAACACAGGAGCACTCCAAGCCATCTCAAGCCTTAAACAAGACAGACTCCAGAAGTGTACTCTAATCCATCTCAAGCCCCAAACAAGACAGACTCCAGGAGTGTACTCCAAGCCATCTCAAGCCTTAAACAAGACAGACTCCAGGAGTGTACTCCAAACCATCTCAATCCCCAAACAAGACAGACTCCAGGAGTGTACTCCAAACCATCTCAATCCCCAAACAAGACAGACTCCTGGAGTGTACTCCAAACCATCTCAATCCCCAAACAAGACAGACTCTCACACAAAATAAAATACAACATCTGGCTGCTGTCTAAATAACCAGTTCTAGTCCTCTAGTGGATTACTACCAACTTGGAAACGAGAAGGCAGATGAGCTAGCATAAGTCGAACTTGGTGGTACGCAGAGCTATAAAGAAGCTAAGATTCATAAAATGATCCACCAGGACGGAATGGAGAAATCAGAACTAATAATATAAGACATCAAAAGATAGGACAGACAGCATAAAGATGGCCGAGATGGGCAGACAGATTTTCAGACTCAGAATTGGACGTTGCAGACTCAGGCTCACCTCCACAGAATGGGACTCAGAGATACTGTCACATACGATTAGGGAGCACTCCAAGCAAACACGAGAACACGATCCTGCCGGACCATCCCACATACATAGATATTTGCATGTTAAGAGAGCGAAGGAGAGAGAGGGGAGGAGAGATAGAGATAATTCGAGTATCTCTTGGTCTGTCTGGCGTGAAGGGAGGATACTGTTGTATAACTTCAGATAAGATAACACAAGTTGAGAAATAAGGACTTATCTATTTGTGACAGCTGGTACATACATTTTGTGACACACGTTGAACAGTCATAACTTGGCCTGTCACATCTAACGTCTTGCAAGCTGTTGGGAACTGGTCGAAGGTAGACCTGTGAATCACAAAGCAGGGACGGCAAGTTCGATACTCCCATAAAAACAAGTTTGACTCACTCAGCGACCAAGTAGTCGGACAGACAGATTTATGAGACCTGTGAGTTACCACGGCCTAGATGCACGTTATAATTATAGTATCGCGTACACGTATGATGTCATCTGGGGTGAGAGAGTACTCGGAATCGATCTCGCCTGCTAGAATCGATCTTTAAACAGTACTTGCGCATTATTTTGTCTTTATTGCAGCATGGTTGAAGTGCTGGGTTGAAGTACTGAGTTGAAGTACTGGGTTGAAGTACTGGGTTGAAGTACTGGGCTGAAGTACTGAGTTGAAGTACTGGGTTGAAGTACTGATTTGAAGTCCTCGATTGAAGTAGTCGATTAAAGTACTTGAGTCAAATATAAAGATGGAGATGTGAAAGTACTCGAGTCGAACATATAGATGGACAGAAGAGACATGAAGCACAAAACTTACTACCATCATTCATGACCTGAATGTACGTTCACACTTTAGTTAATTCATCATTTGGGCGGCTCACTGACTGCTACACCCAATTGGTACCTGGCTTGGAAGGATTAACATCAATTTAACGCTCAGAGTATATTGTGAAATATGACTAAAGAGGGCTGTGGATGGACGATAGTAACATCACGTAAAACCATTGCTCTTTAACTGAGGCTACAGACGACACAGGGCTTCCTGCAAGGAGACATCGACAGTGGCGTACTTACGATTTACTTGGAGTGAAACAGAGATCGCAAATCTGCTATGCATGGATGTGGATGGTTGTGGATGGATGTGGGTGGATGTGGATGGATGTGGGTGGTTGTGGTTGGATGTGGATGGTTGAGGGTGGGTGTGGGTGGTTATGCGTGGATGTGGATGGTTGTGGGCGGATGTAAATGATTGAGGGTGGATGTGGATGGTTGAGGGTGGATGTGGATGGCTGTGGGTGGATGTGGATGGTTGTGGGCGGATGTAAATGATTGAGGGTGGATGTGGATGGTTGAGGGTGGATGTGGATGGCTGTGGGTGGATGTGGATGGTTATGGGTGGATGGTTGAGGGAGGATGTGGATGGTTGTGGGTGGATGTGGATGGTTGTAGGTGGATATTGATGTTATGCGTGAATGTGGATGGATGTTGGTTGATGTGAATGATTGAGGCGGATGTGGAAGGTTGTATGGGGATGTGGATGGCTGTGGGTGTCTGGGAAGCGGAGTGAGAATGTGGGTGGATGTGGGTGAATGTGGGTGGATGTAGGTGAATGTGGGTGAATGAACGTGGCTGTGAGGCAGGTGTGGGTGGATGTGGGTGGATGTGGGTTGCTGTGGGTGGCTGCGAGGCGGAGTATGCATGTCGGTGGATGTGGGTGAATGTGGGTGGCTGTGGGAGGTTGTATGTGGATGGATGTGGGAGGTTGTATGTGGATTTGGATGGATGTGGGAGGTTGTATGTGGATGTGGGTGAGTGTGGGTGGATGTGGGTGGGTATGGGTGGATGTCGATGTGGAGTGGGTGGGTGTGGGTGGATGTGGATGTATTTGAGTGGCTGTGGGTGGCTGTGACGCGGAGTGCATGTCGGTGGATGTGGGTTGATGTGGGTAGATGTGGGTGGCTGTGAAACAGAGTGTGGATGTGGGTTGATGTGGGTAGATGTGGGTGGATGTGAAACAGAGTGTGGATGTGGGTTGCAACGATCTGGTCACTTATCTTTTAACATTGGAATGTTTAGAACCCCACAGACAGCACAGCTAGCGTGTGTTACGGGAAGTCCGGGCACAGAGACAGCATATTACCCACATCAGAACAAAGACTGGTCTCATAACTGATCTAATCAGCAAATCACTATAATGATGACTTATCAACAGGAGAATGAAGTCATGGCGCCAACGCCTCTGTGGGGTAATGGTACGAGAAACTAAATTATGTTATTCAAAAGCGACTTGACTGCGCATCAGATAGAATCTATGAGTGACTATTCTCTCAGTAAATAGTATCTAAATACTAATGGCTCCAGCAGCTCTCTAGTTAAATACGCCCCTGACCCCTCCTGTTAAGCACGCCCCTGACCCCCCCCCCCCCCTGTCATGCATGCTCCTGACCCATCATGTTATGTACGCCTCTGACCCCTCTTGTTATGTGTGCCACTGATCCTTCCTGTTATATTCACACCTGACCCTCCTCCACCAACCATGTACGCCCCTGATACCCTGTCATGTACCCTCCTGCCATGTACGCCCCTGAACCCTCCTGTATTGTACACCCCTGACCTCTTCTGTTACGTACGCCCCTGACCCCCCCCTCCCGTCATGTACGCCCGTGACCCCTCCTGTTAAGCACGCCCCTGACCCCCCCCCTGTCATGTACGCCCCTGACCCCTCCTGTTAAGCACGCCGCTGACCCCCCTGTCATACACCCCTGACCCCCCTGTCATACACCCCTGACCCCCTGTCATACACCCCTGACCCCACCTGAAATGTGCGCCCCTGACCCCTTCTGTCAAGTACACTCCTGACCCCACCTGTAATGTGTCCGGCTGATCCCCTCCTGTCATGTTTGACCTTGACCCCTCCTATCGTGTTCGACCTTGACCCCTCCTGTCATGTCCGACCTTACGCCCTCCTGTCATGTTCGACCCTGACCTCTCCTGTCATGTGCGCGCCCCCTTAACATGTCATGCCTGGATCGCAAGTGTAGAGCTACAGCCTACTTGTAGCCAGACAGGCTTCACGAGAACAACAGCTAAGACTCAGATATTGGGGATGAACAGAATACTCAAACCGCCACACAATTGGCGAATACCAGCGAGACGCCACAGTAGCAAACTAGAGGACGATCCAATGAGACACGCCACACAACTTAGGCGGGATTACATTCCGATCGTTAATCCCTGCCAGCCGAATAATCATCTGGATATGAAATGAGAAAGTGGTGGGTGCAAACGGTTTCTACTTTCCGGCAAGGATTACTAGGATTATAGGCAGGATTAAACTGGCAATTATCCGGCATTAAATCTCAAGCCGAGATCTGGTTACCATGTCCACCATGTCCAATTATATTTCTTATTCTGGAACATTCCAGATATTTACTGCTTCATTCTTCTTCTTCGTCTTCTTGGTCGTCGCCTCTTTTTCTTTCTCTTTCTTTTTCTTCCTTTATTTTACTTTCTCTTTCTTTTTCTTCCTTTATTTTACTTTCTCTTTCTTTTTCTTCCTTTATTTTACTTTCTCTCTTTCTTCTTCCTCTTTTTCTTCCTTTATTTTACTTTTCCTCTCTTTCTCCTTCTTCCTTTATTTTACTTTCTCTTTCTTTTTCTTCCTTTATTTTACTTTCTCTTTCTTTTTCTTCCTTTATTTTACTTTTCCTCTCTTTCTCCTTCTTCCTCTTTTTCTTCCTTTATTTTACTTTCTCTTGCGTTTTCTTCCTTTATTTTGTTGGTGTTGTTGTTAGTGTTGTTGTTAGTGTTGGTGTTGTTGTTGTTGGTGGTGTTGTTGTTGGTGTTGTTAGTGTTGTTGTTGTTAGTGTTCGTGTTGTTATTGTTGTTGTTGGTGTTGTTGTTAGTGTTGTTGTTAGTGTTAGTGTTGTTGTTAGTGTTGTTGTTTTTGGTGGTGTTGTTGTTGTTGGTGGTGTTGTTGTGGTTGATGGTGTTGTTGTTGTTGGTGTTGTTACTAGTGTTGTTGTTGTTAGTGTTGTTTTTGTTGGTGTTGTTGTTGTTGGTGTTGTTGTTGTTGGTGGTGTTGTTGTTAGTGTTGTTGTTAGTGTTAGTGTTGTTGTTGTTGGTGTTGTTGTTGTTGGTGGTGTTGTTGTTGTTGATGGTGTTGTTGTTGTTGTTAGTGTTGTTAGTGTTGTTGTTATTGGTGGTGTTGTTGTTGTTGGTGGTGTTGTTGTTGTTGGTGTTGTTGTTAGTGTTGTTGTTGTTAGTGTTGTTGTTAGTGTTGTTGTTGTTAGTGTTGTTGTTAGTGTTGTTGTTGTTAGTGTTGTTGTTAGTGGTGGTGTTGTTAGTGTTGGTGGTGTTGTTATTTGTGTTGTTGGTGATGTTGGTGTTGTTGGTGTTGGTGTTGGTGTGGAGGTGAACAGATCATACTCTAGATCACTAACCACTTGGTTACACGTACAAGTTAATCGCGTTTAGATTGAACGTACTATTTCGCGCCATTTTGTCGAGCTGGTCGCCTGAACATTCTTTCTCAAGTCTGAATTCCCATGAATCAATGTTCTGAGACACACAGATCTGCGCTCAGTACCACGCTAGGATCAAGCCGCTTTCTGGTGAGAGCAACAGCAGAGATTAGCTGTGCTCCTCTGGGAACCAACAGACGACAAAAGCACCTAATGGCCGGCGGTTGATGCTCCCCATTTGCCTTCGACGTGTCATCGATTGGGATTGGGAGAGAAGACAACAAGATGGATGCCTCCCCACTGGCGGGTCGTGAAACCAAAACACGTTGGAGAGAAAGGAGAAAGGTATAGTTACATGAGATGGAAACCAAAACACGATGGAGAGAAAGGATAAAGGTATAGTTACATGAGATGGAAACCAAAACACGATGGAGAGAAAGGATAAAGGTATAGTTACATAAGCAGGACAACAGTTGTCAATAAGAAATAAACGAATAGTTTTATTTGGAATAACTTCCTTTTACTCTCTCTCTCTCTCTCTCTCTCTCTCTTTTTCTCTGTCTCTCTTTCTCTGTATCTGTACTATTCCTCTCTGTGTTTTTTTTTATATCTCAGCTAAGCTTTAAGTAACGTTCATTAAATGAAATAAGAAAGTAAAATAGAAGAGAGAGAGAGAAGACAGAGAGAGAGAGAAAGACGTGCTGAAGATAGTGCCGTGCCAGCAAGATGTCCGCACATTCCTGCCTGTGAACGGCTTCAAAGATCCTGAGAGCGAATTGGCGGACAGAAATAAACCGGCCTAAAAGGAAAAAAGAAAACCCGCATTAAATCTGAAACAATGTCTGTAATAGGCGACAAGATGGTAGGCTGAGGTGAACAGCCAAGGCCAATGGTATCAGCTACCAGGATATTTTCTTTAACGTTGCCATGGAGATAATACTAGTGATATTTCGGGGTAAAATTAGTAGCGAGACCTGGCCCACGATGTTAAGAGCTTTCAATTTTCTCTCACTTCTGATGAAGAGGTCGACCTGGTTTGTGAATGTTCACAGACGAGAGGAATATCCTGGCTAGCCATGGCTTATGTGGCTGTCTCCGCTCACTCTAATGGCGTTCATTGTAAACTGGAACTGGGAAACAGGAAACAGGTGTTGAGTATTGTTTTATTGTTCAAGTCTACGTGCCCTTCCACGTGGTGAGATGAGAGCATAGAATGATCCATGTGGTGAGATGAGAACATAGAATGATCCATGTGGATTTGTGAGAACATAGAATGATCCATGTGGATTGATGAGAACATAGAATGATCCACGTGGATTGGTGAGAACATAGAATGATCCATGTGGATTGATGAGAACATAGAATGATCCACGTGGTGAGATGAGAACATAGAACCATTGACGAGAAAATAGAAGTATGACCCCTGTAACCGCCCAATCATATTGTAAAGGTAAAGGCAGACACTCCCGTCAATGATGAAGTGTTGGAGACGTGCTCGAACAAGGCTTCAACTTATATATGAGGGCGTCGCCCTGACTGCCTTCTTTATCAGTTGGATGTGATAGTTGGTGGTTATGGTGGTGGTTGTGGTGGTGGTTGTGGTGGTGTTTGTGGTGGTGGTTGTGGTGGTGGTTGTGGTGATATTGATAGCTGTATCTGTCCTTCTCTGGTGAAATTAGTCTTAGAACTGCGAAATTCTGATAAAGTTAAGAGATTCTTTTTGAGTCAGTCAACAGAGGTTCTGATAGAGCCAGGGAACTTGGAGGTTCTGATAGAGTCAGGGAACTGGGAGGTTCTGAAAGAGGGAACTGGAAGGTTCTGAGTCAGGGAACTGAAAGGTTCTGAGAGAGTCAGGGAACTGGAAGGTTCTGAGAAAGTCAGGGAACTGGAAGGTTGTGAGAGAGTCAGGGAACTGGAAGGTTGTGAGAGAGTCAGAGAACTGGAAGGTTGTGAGAGTGTCAGGGAACTGGGAGGTTGTGATAGTCATATACCTAACATGTTCTGATAGAGTCGTGGAACTGTGAAGTTCTGATAGAGTCAGGGAACTGCTGTGATAGTCATGGAGATAATGGAAGTCTGCAATCTTTAGCCAGGGCACCTGAGGGGAGGGGGGGGGGGCTAACGGTTAACGGATATCTAGATTTCAGGGGAGTGGATTAATTCTATGAACATCAAACCTGCCATCCAGCACTACCTGTTAGAATCACCTAGAACACCAGACACCAAACACCAGACACCAGACACCAAACACCAGACACCAGACGACACTTCCTCCCCTCACCAAGATGATAAACGTGCAATTATGTCTCCCAATTTCCAGCTTCTGTCGACGCTCGTGCCCCCATTGTCTGACTCGATAAACATGGCCTCCATTGGCAGTGAACCTATGTCGCCAGCCTCGAAACGTGTGCAGACAAGTTCTGCATGCACTCCAGACATACATTATGTGCTGGGCAGTGGCCCTGGATTGGCGGCATTAATTTGGTTATCCCCGGGGATCAGGGCGGCTGAGCTGTACATCAAACACATGATTCGGTCAGGAGCACACGTTCAGTCATGGGTTGTCGGTGAATATCGGGCTGTGTCGGCAGGTGACATGGTTTGATTTCACGCCATACCCGTGTTGTGTCGGCAGGTGGCGCGGTTTGATCTCACGACATACGTTCGCTGTATGACATGGAAAGTAGGTCAGCAAAAGTAGGTCAACGAAAGTAGGTCAGTTAAGTATGCCAGTGAAATTATGCATAAAAATTATGTCTGTGAAATTAGGACACCGAAAGTAGGCCAGTTAAAGTATGTCAGTTAAAGTAGGTCAGTTAAAGTATGTCAGTGACATTAGGCAGCGAAAGTGGGTCAGTGAAATTAGGTCAAAATGATTGAAAGAGCATGACCGTATGAAGAATAACCACAAGAAGAAACCCCAAAAAGGATTGAAATAAAAGAAAAAACAGATGCTAACGCTCTTTCGTGCATGAGATCTCCTCTATGTTGCTGCCTTGTGGCAGAGGAGCGTGCGTGTCCTAATGTCACTGAGCTATGCCGGCGGTTGCTGGAGGGGACCAGGAGGTTAGAGATGCCAACCTGGCTGAGATATCTATTGTAAGCAGGATACGATATAACGAGATACTGTCACCTCATTTTACTCAAGCGAGCAGAAAATTAGAGGAATAAGTGGGAACAAGAACACGAGGAAAGGAATAAGACAAAGAAAAAGAGATGAAGAATGAGGCGAAAACGAGAAATCACCTGGTGAGTAAGAAGTGGAGGAAAAAGGGAGGTGTAACAAGAAGAATAAATAGAAGAAGTGGAGAAAGAGAGGTGGGAAAGGAAGAAAATGAACAAGAAAATAAATTTGACAAACAAGACGAAAGTGAAGAGCAAGAAGAGAGAAAATAACAATAAAAGGCAGATGAAGAAGAAAATCCAGAATAACAAGAGATACTAGAAGAACAAGAAATACTAGAAGAACAAGAAATACTAGAAGAACAAGAAATACTAGAAGAACAAGAAATACTAGAAGAACAAGAAATACTAGACGAACAAGTTACTGAAATATTTGAGGAGACCTGCTCAAATGCGACAACACTCGGAAAACCAGCAACTAAAATCAATGAATCAAAACCTGTTATGCTCCCTGTGGAGCATATGTTTTCAACACATGCAGGCAAAGACATCTACATATTGACTTGGGCTGTATCTGTTCATGTTTTCGTGGCAATGGGCCCAATGCCCACTCTACTTAGTCGTCTCTTCCAATATGCATGGTAGGTTACAGCGTCACTGTTCTGTGCTCCACTTACGGGCGTGGTAACACTAGAACTACCCAGCAAATAGTGTGTGTAAAATCAAAGTGTTAATGGAAGCCATGTCTATGTGATTCAACTTTGATGTTCAAAGTTCAAAGTTATTTACGAAAATATCACATTAAGATAACAACGATTATCAGCGCTACGTTCCAAGTGGTAGAACCTCTTGATGTCTGCTATATGCTTTCTGAGCTCTACCTAAGGTAAAAATATAGCGAAGACGCGGTGGTACTCAAGGTTTAAATTGGCTAAAATCATAAACAGGGAACGCACATATAACATGATTGAATAGAATCCATTTGAAACGCGTTATGGCCACATTTCTCCGTGCTGAGATAAAATTTATCTAAATGACAACTCAGGTTTGTACGATGGTGGATCAAATATATTTATTTGATGGTTCTCATGTCTCGCTCAGTTAGGTCCCATGTCGCTGTTAGCGTGTCTGTTTGCCAGCTGGAATCTCACACTGTCGCTAGTTCACTCTTGTATCCCATCTCTATGTTAATGGTAGACGATGTGTGTGGTATGTGGTGGTTAGATGAGACGTGTTATGTGGTGGTTAGAAGAGACGTGTTATGGGGTGGTTAGCGGAGACGTGTTATGTGGTGGTTAGAGGAGACGTGTTATGTGGTGGTTAGAGGAGACGTGTTATGTGGTGGCTAGAGGAGACAAGAAACAGGATTCAGGAGGAGAGTTGACGGCAAATCATTTACTGCTCAGCTCTTGCCATGTTAAACAGAGGCTCTGATGTGTCCCAACTTGGTTTGCCCTGTTAGACAGAGGCTCTGATGTCTCCCAACTTGGCTTGCCCTATGAAACAGAGGCTCTGATGTCTCCCAACTTGGCTTGCCCTGTTTGACAGAAGCTCTGATGTGTCCCAACTTGGTTTGCCCTGTTAGACAGAGGCTCTGATGTCTCCCAACTTGGCTTGCCCTGTTAAACAGAAGCTCTGATGTCTCCTAACTCGGCTTGCCCTGTTAGACAGAAGCTCTGATGTGTCCCAACTTTGCTTGCCCTGTTAGACAGAGGCTCTGATGTCTCCCAACTTGGCTTGCCCTGTTAAACAGAGGCTCTGATGTCTCCCAACTTGGCTTGCGCCGTTAAACAGATGCTCTGATGTCTCCCAACTCGGCTTGCCCTGTTAGACAGAAGCTCTGATGTGTCCCAACTTGGTTTGCCCTGTTAGACAGAGGTTCTGATGTCTCCCAACTTGGCTTCCCTGTTAAACAGAAGTTCTGATGTCTCCTAACTCGGCTTGCCCTGTTAGACAGAAGCTCTGATGTGTCTCAACTTTGCTTGCCCTGTTAAACAGAAGCTCTGATGTCTCCTAACTCGGCTTGCCCTGTTAGACAGAAGCTCTGATGTGTCCCAACTTTGCTTGCCCTGTTAGACAGAGGCGCTGATGTCTTTTCCAACTTGATTTACCCTGTTAAACGATCGCAGTGGAACTTTCCCGATTCATTGATCGAGTCAGTCAGGCGAACTGAGTTTGATCACATTCAATCATGTCTCAGTAGGGTGAGCCACAGGTTCTCAAGGACAATGGTCTCTCACCTAGACAACGGTCTCTCACCTAGACAACGGTCTCTCACCTAGACAACGGTCTCTCACCTAGACAACGGTCTCTCACCTAGACAACGGTCTCTCACCTAGACAACGGTCTCTCACCTAGACAACGGTATCTCACCTAGACAACGGTGTCTCACCTAGACAATGGTCTCTCAAAGACACCACGAAGAAGAAGTGCTAGAAAGTGTGCAGGAAAAAAAAAGCTATAAAACGTTTGGACGTAGCAGACACATTTTGTTTTGTTTCCTGTTCTCTCCAATGAAGCATGCGATGATCACTGCAGCTGGATCCATCCCTTACAGGAAGCCTGTACATAAACATTTAACCAACCCTTGCAGCACTTGTTTCTTCAACCATTCATCATGGTGATGATGCTAGCTACATGAGTACCACTATCTGGTCATCGTTTATGCAAGATTGTCCAGGTACAGAGAACGTATACCTCTTTCTCTTAGTCAAATAGTCACATGGGAATTGACTTAGTCACTACACTTCTACCACTGAGCACAGTCTTCTACCATGGGGCATAGAGGCCTTTTTTCTTTCTTGTGGCTTATAGTTGTTATAGGAGGGGGTGGGGGTGGTGGTGGGGGTCGGACTCACGCTCATTCTGTGTCGACTTTTACGACATGACAGACAGGTTGACTCCATTACCCCAGTAACAGGCAGGAGGTAACTGCTACGGGAGGTAGTTTCTCAGAATACAGCACGGTAAATGGGAGCACTATTGGATAACCGGACCAGAGGATGAAACAGCCGCGCAGTCTGTACTCAAATCAGATGAGAGAAACAGCTCATGAACAGAGCCGCTCGGTCAAGAAAATATGTTCTATAAATTGACAAGAGTTGTACGCAATAAGTCTGTTTCGGGAACCAAAGAGAGACATATATATATATATATTTATATATATATGAGAGAGGAGGAAAGAGTGGGAGAGAGAGAGAGACAGACAGATAGAGAGGGAGATGTTCACATAATTATAATACAAAGTTCCTGTAATCAAAGGACACATAGATATGGTCTCACTGAACGATGTTAGGATTCCGTAGACAAACAAATAACTCAAGGCAGGATGGAAGGAATTGGAGAACTGATACTTATTCGCCATCACAAAGTGCCATGCAGCGTGGCATTCCTTTCACAGCCATCGATCACAGCCATCGATCACATCCATCGATCACAGTCACCGATCACAGCCACCGATCACAGTCACCGATCACAGCCATCGATCACAGCCATCGATCACATCCATCGATCACAGTCACCGATTACAGCCATCGATCACAGCCATCGATCACAGCCACCGATCACAGCCACCGATCACAGCCATCGATCACAGCCACCGATCACAGCCATCGATCTCAGCCATCGATCACAGCCATCGATCAGAGCCATCGATCACAGCCATCGATCACAGCCACCGATCACAGCCATCGATCACAGCCACCGATCACAGCCATCGATCACAGCCATCGATCACAGCCATCTATCCCAGCCATCGATCACAGCCATCGATCACAGCCACCGATCCTTTGATCAGTTCAGTACTTCAGATCATAATCGATTGATCATTCATTTTGTTGTGTTATTCTAGATCTGTTTCGTCTAGGACCTCTCGTCTTAGACCTCTCGTCTAGGACCTCTCGTCTAGGACCTCTCGTCTTGGACCTCTCGTCTTAGACCTCTCGTCTAGGACCTCTCGTCTAGGACCTCTCGTCTTGGACCTCTCGTCTTGGACCTATCGTCTAGGACCTCTCGTCAAGGACCTCTCATGATGGACCTCTCTTTTGCAGGACCTCTATTGTCCAAGACGTAGGACCTCCCCATTCGTCACACGACGTTCCCGTGTCCTTCTGTCGGTGACCCTGTCTTGTTATTGCGGTTTGCATCTCTGATAAGCTTGTTCACGGTCACCACGTGACATATGCTGTCCAGAACGTCGTCTCGGTTACGGCAGCTTCGCCTCTAACTCGGCCCAGGGCGAGTCGGCCGGCGCATCCATCTCGGCCCAAGGCGAGCCGGTCCTTGCCTTCATCTGGGTCCAGGGCGAGCCGGTCCTTGCCTTCATCTCAGTCGAGGACTGAGTCAGTCCGTATCTCCATCCCGGCAGCTCTGAATGCACCTAGATCTAGGGTGAGTCGGCCCGCACCACACACAACCATCCCAAAACTCTGCCCGTAATATCCCGATGTTCTCTTTGCCTGGGTCGACCACTTCCCCTCCCTCCAGGAACAAAAGTCTTCCATCGTCAGTCTATCCAGACCGCTAAATCGTTTCACACGACCGACAAAATATGTTCTTTTATCATGCGCTGTTGTCTATGAGCTAATTGTCTGTAATATACAGGCATTGTTACACATATACAGGCAGTGCTACACATATACAGGCAGTGCTACACATATACAGGCAGTGCTACACATATACAGGCAGTGCTACACATATACAGGCAGTGCTACACATATACAGGCAGTGCTACACATATACAGGCAGTGCTACACATATACAGGCATTGCTACACATACAGGCAGTGCTACACATATACAGGCAGTGCTACACATATACAGGCAGTGCTACACATATACAGGCAGTGCTACACATATACAGGCAGTGCTACACATATACAGGCAGTGCTACACATATACAGGCAGTGCTACACATATACAGGCAGTGCTACACATATACAGGCAGTGCTACACATATACAATGGATATAGATCCCAGGGCCGACCATGCAAACCATGGATAGCAGAAATAACAGAAGCAGTAGCGTCCCCGTCACGGAATCACATACTAGGGCCCGGTCTAGAAACCTCTACATAACCAGACGTTCAAATGCACAAACAGGACACAAGCGTCAAGAACAAACAAAGGCGTAGCAAATTGAATATGAAGGACCATTTTTCTGTACAAGAAATTGTGAACTTCCTTTTGTAATACTTTATTTCAAAATCTGTGATCTTTTTGCAATGATATTTGTTAAATGCCCATCTCTAACAACCGTGTGTCGCCATTGGGGGAATGCGTGTCCTGATCGGCTGGATCTTTGTCTGCCTGCATGTGCTATACCAGACATGTTTCATCTTGATTCGTTTGTGTGTAGCAATTACAAGGTTTCGTTTGATTTCAATTTTCCAATCGCCAGAATTATGGATGGACGTAATACACACAGCAAATAGAGAATTCCGTGTGTAAGATATTAGGCAGTAGGAGGCATCGATACTGTCACAGCAGGAGGGATCGATACCGTCACATCAGAGGTGGGATCGATACCGTCACATCAGCAGGAGCGATCGATACCGTCACATGACCAACCTGCTGCCCGGCCTGCTGACCCGCCTGCTGCTCCGCCCGCTGCCCCGCCTGCTGACCCACCCGCTGACCAGCCGGTGCTCCTCATGGATTGAAGACATCCATGGATCTGCGTACTCTGTCGAAAGTTTCTGTTTTTCGTTCTCTTCTCCCTCTTTTATCATTCATCTCTCTTTCTTCATATATTTATCTCTCTCTCTCTCTCTCTCTCTCTCTCTCTCTCTCTCTCTTTCTCTCTGTGTCTCTATCTCTGTTTCTCTCTTATTTTTGTTGTTCGAACATCCATCGCTGTATCATCTTTATGTGTAAGTTACTGTATGTGTAGGTTACTGATGTGTAAGTTACTGTATATGTAGGTTACTGTATATGTAAGTTACTGTATGTATAAGCTACTGTATGTATACGTTACTGTATGTGTAAGTTACTGTATTTGTATACATGCTGTTTGTGTGTTTCTTCCTTGGTTTGTATATGTATTTATGTTTGTCTATATTTTTATTTGGTGATTTCTTTGTGTTTTAGTTGTTTGTTTATTTGATCTCTGATGGAGATCTTGCAGTGTTAACATATTTATTTTTTTGTATTTTTTTGCGTGGAACTGTTGCAGTCACTGGGCCATTATCTACGTGTGCACGTTGTCCTTGATATTCCTCCTACGTGTGCACTTTCTCATTGATATTCCCTCTACGTGTGCACTTTCTCATTTATATTCCTCCTACGTGTGCACTTTCTCATTTATATTCCTCCTACGTGTGCACTTTCTCATTGATATTCCCCCTACGTGTGCACTTTCTCATTGATATTCCCCCTACGTGTAATCACATTGCCAATTTCTGGTTTGGTTCACTCCTAATCATAACTGGCATACCATGACGCATGCGCCTGGCCACCCACTTCCTGGTAATGGCTGACAATACAAGCCGTATTGTATAGACATCTTTCATTACTTTTTGTTCTCTATTGTAATTTGTTACGGCTGTCCTTTTTTTTTGTACTTTGTCCATGGCAAAGGCCTTGAGGCCGTAACACAGGTTTCGTACAGATTGTGTCTAATGAGGTCAGTGTACGTTTATATCATATCACACCGGTAGGAACAATTGATACCTGTTCCCATGCCAGAAAGGCTTATACATTCACAGCATGAACAAGTTTTTACCTATAAATTGTACGAACAAGCCTATAATCTCACGTGGCTGCGTATAGTTAGCGCTGATCGATACTCGCAGATCGATAGTAGATTATCAGCTATCAGGCTACCACTACGTGTTCCTTTGCTCTCTCAAGCCTGTGCATGAAATGATAAGCCAGAATGACACTCGCAATTAATGGCGATCGATATAAATATGTCGTTGGTTTTTTGTTAAACTTGCACACGGCGTATCGTTTCTGGAGAAGATTGATTGGACTTGTCAAGTAATTACATTGGCCAGCTAGGCTTTGGGAAGATCGAAGATAATATCACTACATGACAGGTGAGAGCTGTGGGGACTAGAGAATACAGGGGAGAGCTGGGGCGACAGGAGACCACAGGGGAGAGCTGGGGCAACGGGACCACAGGGGTGAGCTGGGGCGACGGAAACACAGGTAAGACCTGGGGCGACTGGACCACAGGGGAGAGCTGAGGCGACGGGACCACAGGTGAGAGCTGTGGAGACTAGAGACCACAGGTGAGAGCTGGGGCGACAGGGGACCACTGGGGAGAGCTGTAGAGACTGGGGACCACAAGACGAGCTTGAGAGATTGAGGACCGCAATACGGAGCTTGAGAGACTGGGGGCGCTGGTGGGGGCTGTAGAGACTAGGGGGGGGGTACTGGTAGGGGCTGTAGAGACTGGGGGAACTGGTGGGGGCTGTAGAGACTGGGGGCACTGGGGGGGGGGGGGCTGTAGAGACTGGGGGCACTGGTGGGGGCTGTAGAGACTGGGGGGGGGTACTGGTAGGGGCTGTAGAGACTGGGTGCACTGGTGGGGGCTGTAGAGACTGGGGGGGGGTACTGCTAGGGGCTATAGAGACTGGGGGAACTGGTGGGGGCTGTAGAGACTGGGGGGCACTGGTGGGGGCTGTAGAGACTGGGGCGCTGGTGGGGACTGTAGAGACTGAGGGGCACTGGTGGGGGCTGTAGAGACTGGGGGAGGCACTGGTGGGAGCTGTAGAGACTGGGGGCACTGTGGGGGTAATACAGACTGGGGGCACTGGTGGGGGCTGTAGATTCTGGGGGCACGGGTGGGGACTGTAGAGACTGGGGGGCACTGGTGGGGGCTGTAAAGACTGGGGGGCACTGGTGGGGTCTGTAGAGACTGGGGGGGGGCACATGTGGGGGCTGTAGAGACTGGGGGGCACTGGTGGGGGCTGTAGAGGCTGGGGGGGCACATGTGGGGGCTGTAGAGACTGGGGGGGTGCGCTGGTGGGGGCTGTAGAGACTGAGGGGCACTGGTGGGGGCTGTAGAGACTAGGGGGGGCACTGGTAGGGGCTGTAGAGAATGGGGGGCACTGGTGGGGGCTGTAGAGACTGGGGGCACTGGTGGGGGCTGTAGAGACTGGGGGGGCACATGTGGGGGCTGTTGAGACTGGGGGGCACTGGTGGGGGCTGTAGAGACTGGGGGGGGGCACATGTGGGGGCTGTAGAGACTGGGGGGCACTGGTGGGGGCTGTAGAGACTGGGGGGCACTGGTGGAGGCTGTAGAGACTGGGTGGCACTGGTGGAGGCTGTAGAGACTGGGGGTGCGCTGGTGGGGGCTGTAGAGACTGAGGGGCACTGGTGGGGGCTGTAGAGACTAGGGGGGGGCACTGGTAGGGGCTGTAGAGACTGGGGGGCACTGGTGGGGGCTGTAGAGACTGGGGACACTGGTGGGGGCTGTAGATTCTGGGGGCACTGTGGGGGCTGTAGGGACTGGGTGCACTGGTGGGGTCTGTAGATTCTGGGGGGCACTGGTGGGGGCTGTAGAGACTGGGGGCACTGGTGGAGGCTGTAGAGACCGGGGGGGAGGCACTGGTGGGGGCTGTAGAGACTGGGAGGAGGCACTGGTGAAAGATGTAGAGTTGGAGGGAGGGGCTGCGTGGCACACATATAGATATTGACAGTGAATTAAAAGATTTGATCATATGACAAGACATATACAGACATACATTTAGTCTTTTGTAACGTGTCAGAGCCCACACTAGCCCACTGCTGATTGAAGATGGGAGTATTCGCGGACCGACTGTAGCCACCTCCAGCAATCCAGATGTTTTATAGTTTCCCAGTAATCCTCGCCATATTTTCATGGAAAAGTGCCCAAAAGAAACACTGATGTGTCCCGCATAAAATCGGAATGAACGTCTGCCAAAACAGAATGATTTGGAAGCGAACAGGACGGAAACAGATCAACGAGGAACGCGCATGCTCAAGTTGATACCCAGAACTGGTCTCACCACAAACCAGGCTTTCGTGTTACATCCACAAAACATACACATTCTCAACTCTCGTCTCTCGCAGCATCTTCACGGCCCTCAAGTGCGAGGCCGCAGGTTGGCCTGGAAGACTATTCGCCAGAGGGATCAAACTATACCAAAAAATGCACGTGCACTGAAAAGTAAACATCACGTGCTGGTATTTATAGATAAGAAAAACGCTGACAGCAAACCTCAGATATGAAATCCAGACCTGAAAATAAACGCAGAAACTCAGTCACACTACACAACACAGCAACAACAATTTGTACAAGAACAACCAAGATGATAATAATGACAAGAATAATCAAAACATCGTCGGAATTGAGGCCCACAAAATGATAATAATGCCTCAACGAGGCGATAAAACAGGCCATAAATCTAACTGGCTGGAAGGACTTCTCAAGTGGAAACAACAGAGAAATGTACGGGATTAGGGCCTCACCGCAAACAGGTTAAGGTTTGAGCTATGCTGGCTGTGATGACAGAACAGGAAAGTCTGTAGTGAATGTCTGTGAATATTTAAGATGTGAACTGCCCTGTCAACATTGATGTATGTCTCTGTCTATGTCTGCCTGTATTTTATGTGTCTATATCTCAGTTGCTATGTCTGTTTCTCTGTCTCTGCGCACGCGCACACACACACACACACACAGAGACATACAGACAGCAACTGAGATATAGACACATAAAATACAGGCAGACATAGGCAGATAAAAATAGAAACATACATCAATGTTGACAGGGCAGGGCAGGGCGGGGCGGGGCACGCCACACACACGCACACGCACGCACGCACGCACGCACACACACACGCACACACACATACACACACAATATATATATAAATATATTGTGTCTGCATGTACCTATCTGTCTGAATGTATTATGTATGTCTGTATTTCAAGTTTCACAGACAGGGATATATTTTGTTGGTAAAATTATAATTATTAAAAAAAGCCTCTTTTAGTCGTCCACAGACGTGGACATCACCTGGGGCTGGGTCTGGTCAGTATGGCGGATGTGGTAGACACTAATAGTGACGTTCCTCGATGACTACAGTTGTGGACGGCCAGTATGGGGTCGAGCATTGTCATGTTGGACGGCCAGTATGGGGTCGAGCATTGTCATGTTGGACGGCCAGTATGGGGTCGAGCATTGTCATGTTGGACGGCCAGTATGGGGTCGAGCATTGTCATGTTGGACGGCCAGTATGGGGTCGAGCATTGTCATGTTGGACGGCCAGTATGGGGTCGAGCATTGTCATGTTGGACGGCCAGTATGGGGTCTAGCATTGTCATGTTGGACGGCCAGTATGGGGTCGAGCATTGTCATGTTGGACGGCCAGTATGAGGTCGAGCATTGTCATGTTAGACGGCCAGTATGGGGTCGCTCGCTCTTTTCGGGTTCTGTGAGGAGGGACGATGCTCCTTGTTCGCTCTTTCGGTTCTGTCAGGGGGGACGGCGCTCCTTGCTCGCTCTTTGGGTTCTGTGAGAAGGGACGGCGCTCCTTGCTCGCTTTTTGGATTCTGTCAGGAGGGACGGCGCTCCTTGCTAGCTCTTTGGGATCTGTCAGGAGAGACAGCGCTCCTTGCTCGCTCTTTGGGTTCTGTGAGGGGGATGGTGCGTTCCTTTGCTCGCTTTTTGGGTTCTGTCAGGGGGGTGGTGCGTTCCTTTGCTCGCTTTTTGGGTTCTGTCAGGGGGGTGGTGCGTTCCTTTGCTCGCTTTTTGGTTCTGTGAGGGGTGGTGCGTTCCTTCTTCGCTCTCTTCGTTTCAAGCTCGAGGTAGTAAGCTCAGCTCTCATCTTCAGTAACAATTCTTGCGAGGAAACTATCATCCTCTCCCTCAAAGCTTCCTGATAGGCATCACCACGTCCTTGTTTCAAGTATGTTGCCGTGGCACTCGTCTTGCTGTTGCTTTCTGTTCATGGATGATCTGATGTGATGATGTCCAGATGTCATGTGATGAGCTTTGACTGATGTCCAGATGTCATGTGATGAGCTTTGACTGATGTCCAGATGTCATGTGATGAGCTTTGACTGATGTCCAGATGTCATGTGCTGAACCTTGACTGATGTCCAGATGTCATGTGATGAGCTTTGACTGATGTCCAGATGTCATGTGATGAGCTTTGACTGATGTCCAGATGTCATGTGATGAGCTTTGACTGATGTCCAGATGTCATGTGATGAGCTTTGACTGATGTCCAGATGTGATGTACTGAACCTTGAATGATGTCTAGTTGTGATGTACTGAACCTTGACTGATGTCCAGATGTCATGTGATGAGCTTTGACTGATGTCTAGTTGTGATGTACTGAACCTTGACTGATGTCCAGATGTCATGTACTGAACCTTGACTGATGTCCAGATGTGGTGTGATGAGCTTTGACTGATGTCCAGATGCCCTGTGCTGAAACTTGACTGATGTCTAGTTGTGATGTACTGAACCTTGACTGATGTCCAGATGTCATGTACTGAACCTTGAATGATGTCCAGATGTCATGTGATGAACCTTGACTGATGTCCAGATGTCATGTGCTGAACCTTGAATGATGTCTAGTTGTGATGTACTGAACCTTGACAGATGTCCAGATGTCATGTACTGAACCTTGACTGATGTCCAGATGTGATGTGATGAGCTTTGACTGATGTCCAGATGTCATGTGCTGAAACTTGACTGATGTCCAGATGTCATGTGCTGAACCTTGAATGATGTCTAGTTGTGATGTACTGAACTTTGACTGATGTCCAGATGTCATGTACTGAACCTTGAATGATGTCCAGATGTCATGTGATGAACCTTGACTGATGTCCAGATGTCATGTGCTGAACCTTGAATGATGTCTAGTTGTGATGTACTGAACCTTGACAGATGTCCAGATGTCATGTACTGAACCTTGACTGATGTCCAGATGTGATGTGATGAGCTTTGACTGATGTCCAGATGTCATGTGCTGAAACTTGACTGATGTCCAGATGTCATGTGCTGAACCTTGAATGATGTCTAGTTGTGATGTACTGAACCTTGACTGATGTCCAGATGTCATGTGATGAACCTTGACTGATGTCCAGATGTGGTGTGCTGAACCTTGACTGATGTCCAGATGTCATGTGATGAACCTTGACTGATGTCCAGATGTGGTGTGCTGAACCTTGACTGATGTCCAGATGTGATGTGCTGAAACTTGACTGATGTCTAGTTGTGATGTACTGATCCTTGACTGATGTCCAGATGTGATGTGCTGAACCTTGACTGATGTCCAGATGTGGTGTGCTGAACCTTGACTGATGTCCAGATGTCATGTGCTGAAACTTGACTGATGTCTAGTTGTGATGTACTGAACCTTGACTGATGTCGAGATCTGCGGCCTTTTTCTTTATGAAGCGGTCAACGGCTTCAATCGACTCTGGGGTCACTATTCAGTGTGCCTGACCTGGTCGTGAACAGTCTGACACAGAACTCAGGCCATTTTGAAACTTCCTACTCCACTCCTACAATTGCCGGAGTTAAAGGCATGCATCACCGTACTGGACCTTCATACGCCGATGAATTTCTATAGATGCCACCCCTTCGCTGCCCAAAAAACGAATGCATGTCAATAGTGGGGCGGCCATCTTTCAACTATAATTATGCTGTCATGTTGTTCGTCTGCAACGAGATGGCACGTGTAGAACACTCTTCACTTCCCTAGTATCCATGTTAACAAGTTACAATAGAATGGCATAATTTTTCTCTTCTAGCCTACTTAAAGTTTTGTATTTGAAGCTCCCTCGTACGTACAGTATATCATATTTTCTAGAATCCCAGCTAAAAATGAGGTGGGGCTCTGGGTTTGGCATGTCTCACTTGACATAAGGTGGGGCTCTGGGTTGGGCATGTCTCACTTGACATAAGGTGGGGCTCTGGGTTTGGCATGTCTCACTTGACATAAGGTGGGGCTCTGGGTTGGGCATGTCTCACTTGACATAAGGTGGGATTTTGGTTGAAATGTCTCATCTGTCATGAAGTGAGCTCTCGGTTGACGTGTGTGACAGTTCCAGCTGGTTGCCTGAATACGTGCCAAGGTCAATCACCGGTTCGGCACTAGGTCGATAAAGGAAACAAGGGGTGTAGGTGGAAGACTTTGTCTGGTACAGGGGTTGGTGTTCGGAGTTGAGGTGGGGGTTTGGAGCTGACCACTCTGGCGTTCCGGATTTGCGTAGAGGGAGGGGGGGGGGGGGGAGGTTGGGGTTGGTGACCACTTTGATGCTGCCACAACCGGCTACAACATTTGGAGTGACAGTAATTCGTGGATAGTCCTTCAATAACAATTAGTTGTAGGTAGTTCCAAATTAGAGTGTTGGCTAAGTCAGACAACCAACAGAAGTAAATTTGACAGCCATGTTGTTGCTTGAGACTATACAATACCCTGCAAGGATGAACTCAAGAGACTGGATAGGAGAGTGACTGATAGGCTTTCAGGAGTCTGTGAGTTTGCAGGGAGACTGGACCAGCATACACCTCGAGTTTTAGCCAGTCGCTCAATAAGTGCTTATATTTGACACCCTGTGAACAGTAAGAGATCTGAATGTGTGTCGTATGTGTAGGACACCCTAAGAACGATGTATGTTCTGAACGGTTGCAGAGGTGTACAGATCGCCTAAGGACAAGCTCTGAATGTGTGTAGTACGTGCAGGACAACTAGTAAACGACGCGGTACCTACTTGTTACCACAGATGAATGTAATGATTCGCGTGTATACGTGGAGTGATCTTAGTATGTGTGAATGCACAGATCACCCGATTGTAAGTGATCTGATCGTATGTGAGCGTACAGATTCGTCTGAGTATGTGATCTGATCGGAAGAACAAGTTTGTGATTGTATGCTGAGTGTGCAGATAGGGGAGTGCAGAGGCAAGACCCTGGCAACCACAGATCTTGGAGGAAACATCAAAAGCTACTGCTTAAAACCTCCCATTGTAGTTCAATATATATATATTATGATTATTTAGTTTAGATACACTTTGCTTTTTGTTGATATTCATGTTATTAAATAATATTGTTTTGTTTTAACAATTCATAAATAATAATGTTTTGTTTTACGGCCAGGAAAGTGTTTACGGTGTTATTGACTGTGTGAAGTCAAGTCGTGGTGTAGATACACTTAATAACTTCTTAGAGAAGTAAACTACTCAGCTAAACCTGGACTCTACCACATATATCACCTGCCATGAGGTGGGCTCTGGGTCAGTGTCTTGCCTGGCCGTGACGATGTGCCGGTCTCCTTGAAGGACTTGGCTAATAAATGATGTTCCTATTTCTGACGTCTCCAATTCAGGTTATTTCGTTTTTCTCCAGCTCCAAATACCCGAAGAGCCTCTTTCTTCTACATACCCACATCTCTCCGTAACCCCCCCCCCCCTCTCCCCCATCAACTGTTATTCATCATGTTTACGGCACACGTACACTAGAGAGGCGCATACATAACACTTCATTACGCTTAGTTTTAATCTGAGTCATTTCTCTGCAAGTCAATATTTGTTCGTCTCATGTTGCTCAACATAAAATGCGAACAAACAGACAAGCAGAGAGAGACAGACAGGCGGGGAGACAGGCAGACAGACAGGCAGACAGTCAGAGAGACAGACAGACACAGAGACAGACAGACACAGAGACAGACAGACAGGCAGACATTCATACAACCCCACTATATCGAGTAACTCAATCCTTGCTAGCGAGGTCACACAAGACTGAAAGTGAAGAAATACAACATTTAAAACGTTCAATGACACAATTAATTAACATAAATGAAATGTTGAAATCAATGGCTCTCAACTTAGAGTCATTGACCACCGATGTACCCAGGAATAAACTCCACGGGTCTGTGGATCCAATGATAGACTCCACGGGTTTGTGGACCCAAGGATAAGCTCCACGGGTTTGTAGACCCAAGGATAGACTTCACAGGTCTGTGGACAAAAAGATAAACTCTACGGGTCTGTGGACACAAGGATAAACTCCACAGGTCTGTGGACACAAGGATAAACTCCACAGGTCTGTGGATACAAGGATAAACTCCACAGGTCTGTGGATACAAGGATAAACTCCACAGGTCTGTGGATAGGTGTGATACTCTGCCTGTCACCAGCCTCCAACTGAAGCTGAGCATGACCTTGAGTGGCGCAAACAAAACAACCTTGTCGGACGGAAATATGTACGGCTGTCACTTCCTGTCAGCATCACGTGCTCACTGCTCTATGTCAGAAACATTACTCTGTCAAGATTGAAAGACATAGGAACAACTACACAACAACATGTCCTGGCATTTTTGAGTAATAAGGAACCCCATCACGAGGAATTGATAAACGGTAATGTCGCTCATCAAGATGGAAGAGATCCAAACCAAAATGGGCTTTTATTAAATAGGAAAACTTGATCTGACAATGGGAAATCAAGAAATTACTACACAGAGGAGAACAAAGAAGTAAAAGCGTGCACAGGGATAAACAAGAGAAGCTGCACTGATAGTCTGGCTACAGAAAGGGATGCAGCTAAAAGAAACTGATAGTCTGGCTACAGAAAGGGATGCAGCTAAAAGAAACTGATAGTCTGGCTACAGAAGGCGATGCAGCTAAAGAAAATTGAAAGTTTGGCTACAGAAGGCGATGCAGCTAAAAGAAACTGATAGTCTGGCTACAGAAGGCGATGCAGCTAAAGAAAATTGAAAGTTTGGCTACAGAAGGCGATGCAGCTAAAAGAAACTGATAGTCTGGCTACAGAAGGTGATACAGCAAAAAGAAACTGATAGTTTGGCTACAGAAGGCGATGCAGCTAAAGAAAATTGAAAGTTTGGCTACAGAAGGCGATGCAGCTAAAAGAAACTGATAGTCTGGCTACAGAAGGTGATACAGCAAAAATAAACTGATAGTTTGGCTACAGAAGGCGATGCAGCTAAATAAAATTGACAGTCTGGCTACATAAGAGAATGCAGCTAAAGAAAATTGACAGTCTGGCTACATAAGAGAATGCAGCTAAAGAAAATTGACAGTCTGGCTACATAAGAGAATGCAGCTAAAGAAAATTGACAGTCTGGCTACATAAGAGAATGCAGCTAAAGAAAATTGACAGTCTGGCTACATAAGAGAATGCAGCTAAAGAAAATTGACAGTCTGGCTACATAAGAGAATGCAGCTAAAGAAAATTGACAGTCTGGCTACATAAGAGAATGCAGCTAAAGAAAATTGACAGTCTGGCTACATAAGAGAATGCAGCTAAAGAAAATTGACAGTCTGGCTACATAAGAGAATGCAGCTAAAGAAAATTGACAGTCTGGCTACATAAGAGAATGCAGCTAAAGAAAATTGACAGTCTGGCTACATAAGAGAATGCAGCTAAAGAAAATTGACAGTCTGGCTACATAAGAGAATGCAGCTAAAGAAAATTGACAGTCTGGCTACATAAGAGAATGCAGCTAAAGAAAATTGACAGTCTGGCTACATAAGAGAATGCAGCTAAAGAAAATTGAAAGTTTGGCTACATAAGAGAATGTAGCTAAAGAAAATTGAAAGTTTGGCTACATAAGAGAATGTAGCTAAAGAAAATTGAAAGTTTGGCTACAGAAGCAGAAGAGGAAGATGCAGCGAAGAAAATGTGAAACTCTCTGTGATTCTACAAGAAAACTATCAGAGAAATACACAAAAGCAGACAAATCACAACCAAATTAGAGAGGAAGGAAACAAGATAGGGGGAGCACCATTATTTGGAAGAGGTCCTAAATAGGCCACCATCAGTCGATCTACCTGAGATGTTACCTGCTAAAGTCGACCTTTAGATGAACTGGGATAAGGCAAGTAAGGATGAGATGAAGGAGGCAATTAGACTTTCAAAGAATGGACAAGTGGCAGGGTCTGATAGAATGGATACCAGCTGAAGTTCTTCAAGTAGATTTTCAACTTTTATTGGAAATAAATGGAATATAGAAAATATTCCAAAAGAATATTGAAAAGGCTATGTGGTTAAGCTAACAAGAAATGATATTTGCCAGGTACAGGTAAAGAGTTATACTTGAAAGTTATACTTGAGAGTTATACTTGAAAGTTATACTTGAAAGTTATGCTTGAAAGTTATACTTGAAAGTTATACTTGAAAGTTATACTTGAAAGACTAACAAAAATGTTGATATTACGTTGGATGACAAGAAGCACAATTGAGAGATAACGTACAGACCAAACAGGCACACTCAACATAGTCGTAGAGCAGTCATTAGAATGGAATTCAGGTAAGTTCATCAATGTTGCTGCCTTTTATAAAGCACTTAAGTGTTTAGATAGGACCATAATCTGGAAACTATCAAGGCACTACATGATCCCAAAAGCTCACCAACAAAATAAAGCAGACATACGAGAACATGCAGTGCAGAGTTTTGGACAAGGAACAACTCACAGAACCATTTAACATGAAATATTTGGCTCGACAGAGATGTGTTCTATCACCTTGTCTGTTCCTGCTGGCAGCTGATTGGATTATAAAAAGATGGTACAGCAAATTAGAGATATAGAATCCAGTAGATTTTTTATTTAAACAGGTCAAAAGTCAGGACTTTGTAGATGACGTAGTTCTCCTATCTCACATGCAACTATAAATTAACAAGGAGACTAGACACACAAGTATGATTCTCCCAGTAAGTGAACGTCTAAAGATTCACTTAGAGGGAGAGTAGACACACAAGTATGATTCTCCCAGTAAGTGAACGTCTAAAGATTCACTTAGAGGGAGACTAGACACACAAGTATGATTCTCCCAGTAAGTGAACGGCTAAAGATTCACTTAGAGGGAGACTAGACACACAAGTATGATTCTCCCAGTAAGTGAACGTCTAAAAATTCACATAGAGGGATATAAGACACACTAGAAGGAATCTCCCAGCAAGTGAACGTCTAAAGATTCACCTAGAGGGAGATGACACACTAGAAGGAATCTTCCAGTAAGGTGACGTCTAAAGATCCCCTCAGTAGGAGACAAGACAGACATAATCTCGCAGTAGGTAGACATCTAAAGACCCCCCCCCCCCCCCCCCCCAGTAGGAGACAAGACAGACTCGAGCTGGAGAAATTAGGTGATGGTCAAGCAGTACAATGTGATTAGACGAAGAGAGAAGAACATTGTTTTTAGAGGATCAAGAGCTCGCCAGGCCGCTAAAAGGGTCCTTTTGCTTTACTAGACCAATAAAAAGGTCAATAAACTTCCCTAGGGATCCACAAACTTCCATAGACTGTCAAAGGGTAATACAGACCTCCCTAGACTGTCAAAGGGATCCACAAACTTCCATAGACTGTCAAAGGGATCCACAGACCTCCCTAGACTGTCAAACGGATCCACAGACCTTCCTAGACTGTCCTAGGGATCCACAGACCTCCCTAGACTGTCAAACGGATCCACAGACCTCCCTGGACTGTCAAAGGGATCCATAGACTTTTCTAGACTAGTTAATTACCCATCCTAAGCGAAGATGACAACACCACCAGACGGTTTAGTCTTAATGATGTAACTCGCGCTGTGTGAGGATTATTGTGAAGAAGAAACTGCGCTGGTCATCGGCCTCACTCTCTAGTCCCGAACTACCTTGAACCAGTGGCAAGACAAAAGTCAAGACGACTGGACGCAACTCAGGATGCAGACATTCTGGTTCAACCTTCTTTTGAAACAATAGGTGATCCATAGACTTTCCTGGACTGAAAAACACATTTAGACAAGAGGTATCAAAGTAAAACAAAAAACAAAATTACTCTAAGTAGACAAAAGTCCAAGATAAAGCATCAACAACAGCAAACTCCCGAAGCCCACAATGAGAACAGCAATATCAACGTTTTCAGACAACAAACTAAGTACGAATCATGTGTGCACGGCTTAAACCGTCCTGGACTGGCATGGCCTTATCGCCTGCATATCAACAAGGGTTATCACTTAGGATATCGTATGTTCCAAGAAACCCCCAGTATGTGCAAGTATTCTATGTAGAAGCATCCTTCCAACCGCCACACAGCCCCACATACCGCACACAGCCCCACATAAACCCACATCGCCACCACAACCACACAGCCCCACATAAACCCACATCGCGACCACAACCACACATACCCACGTGCGCTAAACTTCCTCCTGTATTTTTGCACAGAATATCCTAATGTCAAATATAAGCGTCCGTCTGTGTTACCGGGATCTGAAATAGGCGCAAAAACTGGTGGCACTGTAACGTACCAGGCGTGTCATAGGAGGCGGGCAAGGAGAGCTGGGCATGTTGTCCGGCTACTTCTTCATATGGGGAAAATGGAGCAAAGAGCTACCACTACAGCTCGCCCTTCCCTTGGTGGTGTGTCAATACGTGTGTCCGTCACATGTTGTGGTGGTGTGTGTGTCCGTCACATGTTGGGGGTTTGTGTGTCCGTCACACGTTGGGGTGGTGTGTGTCCGTCACATGTTGGGGTGGTGTGTCAATATGTGTGTCCGTCACATGCTGTGGTGGTGTATGTGTCCGTCACACGTTGTGGGCTTGTGTGTCCGTCACATGTTGTGGGCGTGTGTGTCCGTCACATGTCGAGGTGGTGTGTGTGTATCCGTCACATGTTGTGGTGGTGTGTGTGTGTTCGTCATATGTTGGGGTGGTGTGCGTGTCCGTCACATGATGTGGTGGTGTGTGTATCCGTCACATGTTGGGGTGTTGTGTGGGTCCGTCACATGTGGTGGTGGTGTGTCAAAACGTGTGTCTGTCACATGTTGTGGTGGTGTGTGTATATGTCACATGTTCTGGGTTTGTGTGTCCGTCACATGTTGGGATGGTGTGTGTGTCCATCACATTTTGTGGTAGTGCGTGTGTCCGTCACATGTTGTGGTGGTGTGTGTGTTCGTCACATGTTGTGGTGGTGTGTGTGTTCGTCACATGTAGTGGTCGTGTGTGCGTGCGTCCCATTTTGTGGGAGTGCGTGTGTTCGTCTCATGTTGTGGTGGTGTATGTGTTCGTCACATGTTGTGGTGGTGTGTGTCTCCGTCACATGTTGTGGTGTTTTGTGGTTTCGTCACATGTTGGGGTAGTGTGTCTCTGTCACATGTTGTGGTGGTAGTCTGTCTCCATTACATGTTGTGGTGGTGTGACAAAAATAATGATTTTGGGTTTGCATGATGAGGTTGCTAGCCCCCATACACAATCCTCTTTAGTCGCCTTTGTGATAAAGCTGATATGTCCCAGCGGCCCTGTTCTTGTAATCCTTGCGCAGTCGGACGGGGGAAACTATTACCCTTTAGACAAGGAGGAGAAGTCTCTACACTCCATGGCAGCAGGGCAATAACTAAGTGCAGTCAAGTCAGTGACAAGGAAGTGGAGGATAAACTCCGAGGCTAGAGCTCCGACACTAACAGCTTCATTCTCTATGAGGCAGGGGTTCGATTCCAGGGTGTGCATTACTTCATTCTTCTTTCTGCTGTCTGGTGTGTATGTTTTCTGTTGTCTGGTGTGTATGTTTTCTGTTGTCTGGTGTGTATGTTTTCTGTTGTCTGGTGTGTATGTTTTCTGTTGTCTGGTGTGTATGTTTTCTGTTGTCTGGTGTGTATGTTTTCTGTTGTCTGGTGTGTATGTTTTCTGTTGTCTGGTGTGTATGTTTTCTGTTGTCTGGTGTGTATGTTTTCTGTTGTCTGGTGTGTATGTTTTCTGTTGTCTGGTGTGTATGTTTTCTGTTGTCTGGTGTGTATGTTTTCTGTTGTCTGGTGTGTATGTTTTCTGTTGTCTGGTGTGTATGTTTTCTGTTGTCTGGTGTGTATGTTTTCTGTTGTCTGGTGTGTATGTTTTCTGTTGTCTGGTGTGTATGTTTTCTGTTGTCTGGTGTGTATGTTTTCTATTGTCTGGTGTGTATGTTTTCTGTTGTCTGGTGTGTATGTTTTCTGTTGTCTGGTGTGTATGTTTTCTGTTGTCTGGTGTGTATGTTTTCTGTTGTCTGGTGTGTATGTTTTCTGTTGTCTGGTGTGTATGCTTTCTGTTGTCTGGTGTGTATGTTTTCTGTTGTCTGGTGTGTATGTTTTCTGTTGTCTGGTGTGTATGTTTTCTGTTGTCTGGTGTGTATGTTTTCTATTGTCTGGTGTGTATGTTTTCTGTTGTCTGGTGTGTATGTTTTCTATTGTCTGGTGTGTATGTTTTCTGTTGTCTGGTGTGTATGTTTTCTATTGTCTGGTGTGTATGTTTTCTATTGTCTGGTGTGTATGTTTTCTGTTGTCTGGTATATATGTTATCTGTTGTTGTAAACATGATTGAAATCTTGGAGCTCCGTGTGGGGCACATGTCTCACCAACCACCTGCCGTGTATTAATAGTGAGAGTATTGGCTTTTCTTTTTCCTAAAGGAAAATGTAGCAAATTGCTTACAAGATGACGACAAAGATTATCTCCATAACAACGTTACCTTGAAGTTATAATTGCTATTAACGTTTTTATTCCAAAAAACGTGCTTTCATTTATTCGTGTTGACGTTATTTGATCCAGAACATTTTGTTATGACAACCGCTTTGATCGTTCTCTGAGGAAACATGTCACAACATGGATCGGACAACCTCTAACTCTGACAACAAACATTTCAGTCCACGGTTTCCTGTACCTTTGCAACATTAGAAGCATGCGCGTGCATAGATGGCGGGCGTGAATGTTAACTTGTCGGATCTTGTTGAAGATTGTTTCTTGCTAAATAATCTAGGATCAGTTAGTACAGCAGCATCTGCATCATGGGACAGCACGGTTATCGGGGACAGCACGGTTATCGGGGACAGCACGGTTATCGGGGACACATATTACAAGTCAAGCAGTTGTGGAGGATGTGGTTGTAGGAAGTGAAAGAGAGAGGGAGGGAGAGAGATATTGAGGGAGAGAGATGAGGGAGGGGGAGAGAGGGGAGAAAGAGTGAGGGAAGAGGGAAAAACAGAGAGAAAGAGAGTGGGGGGCAGGGAGAGGGAAAGAGAGGGGGAGAGGGAGAGTGAGAGTTTGAGATAGGTAATCTGGGCGAGAGTGAGTACATGACCACGAAAGAGACAGACTCAGAGAATGAGAGAAAACGGCAGGAACAGACCGAGACAGAGTGTAAGAATGTGAAAGAGGCAGAGAGTTAGAGAATACACGCAAGTAAACGAGTGAGACGCAGAAAGAAAGAGGAGGGGGGAGAGACGTAGAGGCGTTGTTGCTAAAGGACGACTGATGGCTAGAAGATAGAAATGGGATTGTGAGAAAAGGCCATTTTCGCCAGCAAGAAATGGAGCTTGAAACTTGTGGTAATTGTTATATGAGGGAGATTGAGTCTGGGCGGAAGGCATACATTAGCACAAGCTGGTCCAAATAAACGTGCAAGGGGGAGAATAACAAGCAAGGGAGACAACAATCATTCTAGTCGAAATTAAAACAAAATTATTAACGGAATGAAACTGGAGTTAAGAAAGTGTCTAGAAATATTTGAGTCCTGCAGCTCAGACAAATAGACGGTCTATCCAGATGGGTAGAGTCTAGCTAATGATGCAATCAGTCTACACTTTATTGGAAAATACTCCACCTCTATGGAATAACAGAAAAACGAGTTTCTGTCTGTTGGTCTTTTCTTTCCTTTCTTTCTTTCCTTTCCTGTCTTTTCTTTCCTTTCTTTTGTTTTCTTTCCTTCTTTATTTCTTACTTTTTGTCTTTCTTCATTTCTACTTCTTTTTCTTCTATTCTTCTACTTCTTTTTCTTCCTCGTCGTGGTTTCACTCACAAATGATCATATTACATTTCCCTCATACACCTGACAGTCCTCTTTCCTTGAGGATTCCATGAAAGAGCCTGTCTGGCTATGTTAGACTATGGCTTTCTCGGCGTATGTCCTATCCAACTCAATGTTCTTCGCATAATTTGTTGTTTCAGTGGCTGTTGTTGACTCCTTTCCCACAACTCTTCATCCCTCACCACGTCCTGCCACTATATGCCCATTATCCTTCCTAGGCATCTGTTAACGGAGGACTGGAGTCTCTGTTGTATGACCTTGGTCATTCTCCATGTCTCCGCTCCATACAGCAACACCGACTTGACACTTGCGTTGAATATTCTAACTTTGGTGCGAATCTTGACTTCACTGGATCTCCAAATATTGTTTAGTGTCAGGAATGTCTCTCTTCCCTCTCCAATTCCGATCCTTACACCTGCACCTCCTGATGTGTCTATTGTCCTGCCTAAATAGGTAAAGCTATCCACTTCCTCCAAATGCTCTCCCTCCAGCATGATTGATTCTTTGCTGATAGTGTTGAGTTTAAGAAGCTTGGTTTTCTTCATGTTGATATTCAGTCCCAGTTTGGCCGATAGTTTTTTCGCCCTATCAAGTTTCTCTTGTATTTGACTGTGACTGTGGCACAAAAGTACCAGATCATCTGGGTAGTCCAGGTCCTCCAATTGTTACAATCGTTTCCACTGAATGCCAATCTCTTTTCTTCGATTTACGTTTTTATTCTTTCTTGTTTTTCGCTTTTTGTGTGTGTGTGTCCTGTTTGGGGATTTCAGCGTGAGGTTATGAAGAGGTTTCTTGACCGGGCCCTAGTATGTCCTTGTGCCTTTCAGCGTCAGGTTATGAAGAGGTTTCTTTACCGGGCCCTAGTATGTGCTTGGTACATATGGAGCTCCACTGTTTCCGCTTTATGTCTTCTGTGGTCGACCCTTGGTTTATCTGAGCAAAGCTTTATGATGGATACTATCCAGTGTTTGATGTCTTCATGATCCAATCCATACACAACAGGTCTTCCACCAAGCTGCAGCACAGGCAGTCAATTAGTGCTCCCTCATCTACCCCCCTACTAATTGTGTCTTTGTACATATTATGTATGTGGATTATGTCCTTCTCTGGTATCCAATTGTGATTGGACAGCAGTCAGAACGTGTTTCGACCCATATTGTAAAATGTTTTGTCATAGTCTATAAAACGTGAATATAGGGGACATGACCATTCAATAATTTGTTTTGTTATGATGCGCTGAGAAGCCATATGGTCATGTAAACTGTAGCTTAGGTAGATGCACAGGCTGTAGACACAAGGTGTAACCACGAGGTATAACTAAAGGTCATAACCAACAGGGTATAACCACAGGGTGTAACGACAGGGTTTAACACAAGAATGTAAGACGGACAATGTTTCCAAGCAAACTGACAGGTTCTATTCTTACGTTCTCAATGCGTTCGTCAATATGCCAGGCGCGCGCGCGCACACGCACTCGCGCGCACACGCACGCACACACATACACGCAAACAGCATCAGACACACACACTGTCAGCCACATACACACTGTCAGCCACATACACACTGTCAGCCACACACACACTGTCAGCCACATACACACTGTCAGCCACATACACACTGTCAGCCACATACACACTGTCAGCCACATACACACTGTCAGCCACACACACACTGTCAGCCACACACACACTGTCAGCCACATACACACTGTCAGCCACATACACACTGTCAGCCACATACACACTGTCAGCCACACACACACACTGTCAGCCACACACACACTGTCAGCCACATACACACTGTCAGCCACATACACACTGTCAGCCACATACACACTGTCAGCCACATACACACCCAAATACAACCGCAGACACCCTCACACACCCTCACATACCCTCATTATTGGGGTGGAGATGTGTCTCGTGGTGGTGTTATTATTGGGGTGGAGATGTGTCTCGTGGTGGTGTTATTATTGGGGTGGAGATGTGTCTCGTGGTGGTGTTATTATTGGGGTGGAGATGTGTCTCGTGCTGGTGTTATTATTGGGGTGGAGATGTGTCTCGTGCTGGTGTCATTATTGGGGTTTGGGGTGGAGATGTGTCTCGTAGTGCTGTCATTATTGGGGTGGAGATGTGTCTCGTGGTGCTTTTATTATTGGGGTGGAGATGTGTCTCGTGGTGGTGTTATTATTGGGGTGGAGATGTGTCTCGTGGTGGTGTTATTATTGGGGTGGAAATGTGTCTCGTGGTGGTGTTATTATTGGGGTGGAGATGTGTCTCGTGGTGGTGTTATTATTGGGGTGGAGAAGTGTCTCGTGGTGGTGTTATTATTGGGGTGGAGATGTGTCTCGTGGTGGTGTTATTATTGAGGTGGAGATGTGTCTCGTGCTGGTGTCATTATTGGGGTTTGGGGTGGAGATGTGTCTCGTAGTGGTGTCATTATTGGGGTGGAGATGTGTCTCGTGGTGGTGTTATTATTGGGGTGGAGATGTGTCTCGTGGTGGTGTTATTATTGGGGTGGAGATGTGTCTCGTGGTGGTGTTATTATTGGGGTGGAGATGTGTCTCGTGCTGGTGTCATTATTGGGGTTTGGGGTGGAGATGTGTCTCGTGCTGGTGTCATTATTGGGGTTTGGGGTGGAGATGTGTCTCGTAGTGGTGTCATTATTGGGGTGGAGATGTGTCTCGTGGTGGTGTTATTATTGGGGTGGAGATGTGTCTCGTGGTGGTGTCATTATTGGGGTGGAGATGTGTCTCGTAGTGGTGTCATTATTGGGGTGGAGATGTGTCTCGTAGTGGTGTCATTATTGGCCCCCTCTTCTGGAGACTAGACACAAAGCACACCTCCTCCCAAACAGAGGATAAAGTATTCGTGAATTGATTAGACTCAGCTTCATCATTTTCTGAGGTAGTGTAACCAGCTGCGATTAACTGCTGGGTAGACTAGAGCGTGACTCCTCACATGTACCCGACGTGTGTACTGTAAGAACAGGTCCTATTGCCACACCGACATGCTGGAGAGGTCTGCCAACATTATAACTCGGTGACGAATGATGGAACCATGTCATCAACTTGGAATGAAACGACGAATGGTATACATATCAGAAAAGGTTTTTTTCTAGTTTATCTCCAGCATAAATCTAAGTTGAAGTGACACAGACGAGGAAGCTATCCTATCGCGCGCTTGCTGTGTGAATCTACGCGCATAGATTAACGATTATCTGCGGCAGAGAAATCGAATGTAACGATTACAAACTAGAAAGGCCAACAATGGGCGCCCACAAACACCCGCTGATCGATTACTTTTTTTTACACCCGCTTGCAAAAATTCCGTTCAAGGTTTAAGCCGATAACTTGATGTATACGCTAGCCAAAGTGTTTGGTTAGCCCATACAAGTGAAGGGAGGGGGGAGGAACGATACCCAAAAAAAAGGAAAAACACCGCTGGTTTTGTCGAGCATAAATTGCGCGTGCGTGCTTGCTGGCTTTGTAACAACTGATGAGGGTAGTAATTAAAGATCAAACATCCAGCCAGGCACCGGAGATGTAATGTCTCTATTTTTGTGGTGTTCTTTTAATCCGTGCTAAAGTTTGAGACATTTCAGTGCGTGATTACAGCCATTTGAACAAGCAAACCATTCCGAGATGTTCACAGACAACCCGTCGCATTAGTTCAAATTGTACAAACATAATAACATTAGTTTAGTTACACAGAATTACATAGAAGAAACATATACCCCATAATCGTCACAGCACCAGGCGAGACTCGAAGAAGTGTCGCATCAGAAACAGATAAAGGGTAACAGAGAAAGGAGCCAAGGCGCCCTGTGTTTGGACACCAGGTGCAGTGCGCAAAACTAAAATTAGATAAACAGTTTCTTACGTCCAAGACAGTCCCGACAGGCTAGTCACGGAAAACGCCGAGACGAACAATGGAATAAACTGACGGAGGTCCACCTGGATCGAGCTACGGGAGAAACCAGCGTCTGGATACTACTTACAAATGGAACTCACTAAACAGACTCCGGACTGGTGTAACACGATCCAGGAAGAGATATGGGTACAGGGATGCTAAGACACGAGGCTGTGGGGCAACATAAGGCACAGACCACCTGAAGATCTTTGCACACCTTCTGGAAACATGTCATATGGATGGCATATCATGATCGCCAACAGCCGGTCATCGTACGTGAATGGGCATTGGAAACATGTATGACGGGATGAACCGAACATTGGAAATGAACAAACTACACACAAATGTTGCAGTAATCCAAGTTCACACCAACATCACATGAATCCAAGTTCACACCAACATCACATGAAGCCAAGTTCACACCAACATCACATGAATCCAAGTTCACACCAACATCACATGAATCCAAGTTCACACCAACATCACATGAATCCAAGTTCACACTAACATCACATGAATCCAAGTCAAGCGCGCGCACGCATCCCCCCCCCCCCCCCCCGTCCCCCCGTCCCCCACACACACAAAATAAAACACACATCAAATTTTGCATTGACGGAGAAACATATATATATTTACACACACATAGACACACACTGACCCACACGCTCTCCCCTTCCACACACACTCGCTGACATACACGAAGATTGCAGTTATTCAAGTGAATGTAGCCCTTGACTCCTGATAATGGCTGGAACACAAAAGACCTGGTAGCCTCGAGTTTTTCATAGCAACAGGGGAACCAATCGCGATCCACTGACGGAAGGGGAGAGAACATGCAAGAATTAGTCAGATGACAACTGGCAGAGTGATGCGAGGTAAAAAAGTGGAGTGCCACTGGACTGCATGTTAGGGTCAGTCTTGCTCTCTCTCTCTCTCTCTCTCTCCCTTCTCACACACACACACACTCTCTCTATATTGGATTTGGATAATGATATTGGATTAATTGTGTAAACATTCTGGGATGACATAAAACTATGTTAAAGTATCTTGACTTGGCAATCTCCCGCTACCAAGTCATGAACGTTCTCAATCTCCCTCTACTAAACCCTGAAATTAGCTTAAGTAGCAGAATGTAGTCCAGAGAACGGAATGCGCTGTGTCGTAGTTTACAGCTTGAATGAGATATTTTCACCTTTTGGTACAACACATCTGACTTCAGCAAGTATTTTTTTAGTACTCGGCTAGCATTCCCTCTTCGATCCCTTCTCCTTAGCCAGTCTGTCCTGCTGCAGCCTGTTATCCAGGATCACCGCAAGGAGGTGTAGAAGGGTCTTGGCAGCTCTGGTTCGCTGGCCCTGACGCTAGCAGTCAGCTGTGGGCCGCTGGCCCTGACGATAGCAGTCAGCTGTGGGTCGCTGGCCCTGACACTCATGTGCTGTTAAGGTATCTCATCTAAAGCAGAGATGGATGTGGATATAATGAGGTCAGATTTGGATAAGGTTCAAGAATAATCGGAGCGCTGGCAGATGCAGATAAATGTAAGTTATCTACATGGGTAGATCCAATATGGAACATAAATCCAGAATGGGAGAGAACAATATTAGAAAGATAGATTAGGAAAGGGACCTAGAGGTTATAATAGATCATACAGGTAAGGTGAGTGAGCAAGTCCAGGTAGCAGTGAAAAAGGTAAATGCAATGTTAGGTAGGATAAAAAGAAATATTAAACATAGGAGCAAGGAAGTGATCGTCAAACTGTATAAAGCTTTAGTTAGACCTAGATTGGAGTACTGTGTACAGGTGTGGAGTCCTTATCATAGAGGGGATATAAACATGTTAGAAAGGATACAAAAAAGAGCGACAAAGCTGATAGTGGGATTCCAGAATTACAGTTATTAGGAAAACCGGCCTACACTGTCTAGAATAAGAGAACAATTCGTGGGGACAATTCAGGTTTATGATGATCAAGGGAACGGATAAATTAGACTAAAACAATTGTGTCTTAAAATACAACTACTTACAAGAACAAGAGGGCATAGCTACAAAATAATTAAAGTAAGTACCAGATATTAGATATTATGAAATATTTTTTGTTGTGGTCAGAGAGTGGTGAATGTTTGGAATACATTGTCACATGAAATAGTTAAGGAAGGGTCAATTAATGCAACCAAAAATTGAATGGATCAAGTTGAGTAAAAGAAACCGGTTGTATACAGACTCTGCAGGGTCTTCTAAACCAGTATTAAGACTAAGTTAAGTTAATAATACAAGATATGCTGCAATTAGTCAGATGTAGACGGACAGAAAGGATAGAGATAATCAGATATTAAGGCTGTCGCACATCGACTGGTGAAATTAAAGCTGTCGCACATCGACTGGTGAGATTAAAGCTGTCGCACATCTATTGGTGAGATTAAAGCTGTCGCACATCTACTGGTGAGATTAAAGCTGTCGCACATCTACTGGTGAGATTAAAGCTGTCGCACATCTACTGGTGAGATTAAAGCTGTCGCACATCTACTGGTGAGATTAAAGCTGTCGCACATCTACTGGTGAGATTAAAGCTGTCGCACATCTACTAGTGAGATTAAAGCTGTCGCACATCTACTGGTGAGATTAAAGCTGTCGCACATCGACTGGTGAGATTAAAGCTGTCGCACATCTACTGGTGAGATTAAAGCTGTCGCACATCTACTGGTGAGATTAAAGCTGTCGCACATCGACTGGTGAGATTAAAGCTGTCGCACATCTACTGGTGAGATTAAAGCTGTCGCACATCTACTGGTGAGATTAAAGCTGTCGCACATCTACTGGTGAGATTTAAGCTGTCGCACATCAACTGGTGAGATTAAAGCTGTCGCACATCGACTGGTGAGATTAAAGCTGTCGGACATCTACTGGTGAGATTAAAGCTGTCGCACATCTACTGGTGAGATTAAAGCTGTCGCAAATCGACTGGTGAGATTAAAGCTGTCGCACATCGACTGGTGGAATTAAGGCTGTCACACATCTACTGGTGAGATTAAGGCTGTCACACATCTACTGGTGAGATTAAGGCTGTCACACATCTACTGGTGAGGTTAAAGCTGTCGCACATCGACTGGTGGAATTAAGGCTGTCGCATATCGACTGGTGGAATTAAGGCTGTCGCACATCGACTGGTGGAATTAAGGCTTACGATGATGATGATGTTGGTGATGTCTTCAGGGGATGTAGATTGTATTTGTGTGTGCCTTCTGCAATTTATACAATATGTAATCCCTACCAGACCGACCACCCTCTACAAGGCCACCCACAATCAGGCTACCCTCCACCACCTCACCATCCACCAGACAACACTCTACCAGACCACCCCATCCTCCACCTTACCACTCCACCCTCCACCAAGACACCTTAGCTCTATGCAATAAATTAATGATAGTGTTAATTTGAGTCAGCTACCACCATGTTTTGCTTGAGAGCGTCACAGGACGCTCCACAATCTTGGACCCATCCGTGCTGATAGCAACTGTAGCACGCCTTCACTGACCACAGACAATATAGCTGCTGGATGTAATGGGGTATAGATCGGTGTTGGTAGAAGTTGATTGATGAAGACAATGTAATCGTCGATCAAGTGTATCCAGGAAGATAGTGAATATGTACAACATGGTCGGTTGAGATGAGGGTACGCACAACCACAAGAGCACAATTCAGACTGGTGGAAAGTCGGCTTGCGCAAACCTAACGTAATCGATATATATTTTCAATATCGATCGACTGAGCCATTGTTTTGCTGTTAAACGGACAGGATTGATGGCTGACATCAGTGGCGGCTCTCCAATGGTTAATTCTACGAGGAGTGAGTGGGGGGGGGGGAAACAGCATATTTCTATAAACACATAGTAATGTTGATAGATTACTGCAGAGTAATGTAATTTTTATTTTTTTATTCTAAGTGCTTGCCTCACTAGTTTCTACTGGCGGAGGCGCACCTATTCCGCCCCAGACCGTAGTAATTTGGACGATACGATGACGCATAAACCAGTGCTTGGATGCGGGTGTGTATCTGTTTGTACCTAGCCTGGTATTTCCGTCATGTTCCTCCCGTTGTTCCTCGCTTTTGATGATCCTCGTTGTCCGCCGTAGGTATTTGCACAAATATGCACAATTGTTTTCCTGAGATCATTTTGGGAATGAGTATATTTATTTTCCTTCATACTTGATTCGGATCTCTTTATTTATTTCCTGATTTGAATATATATATCCCCCCCCCTCCCCCCCCCCCCCCCCCCCCCGTTATTTAAAAAAAAAAAAAAAAACCCCATCATACATTTTATAAAAAATTGTGGATATAGCAGTGTAGTGAGGTGTACAACGAGAATGAATGAAATGGAATAATTGGAAAATATGACAAACAATATACTGGATACATAAGAATTAAGAGTACAATATAAATTAATTGAAATGGGTCTTCCTTCTGTTGTGAGGCCCATCTGTGTTGACCTCCTTCCGTCTGGTCTTGGTGTATCAGGTTTTACATGCTCTCATATATTTTTCAATCGCAGCCATGTATTCCAGCTTGTAAGCGATTTACTAATTTGTGTGCCACTTTGTAGATCCTTCGTTTCACCTGTGCCCTCTAGCTCTCGCAGTTAATGTATGGTAGGCTCAGGAATAGAAATGTTTAAAAAAAACAACAACAAAAAACAACATAGTAATGTTGAAAGGCTACTGTCAATTTATAGCCAGGCACAGCCGTTGCCTGAGGCGACAGATCTTCGTGTGTCGCAGAGGCCAGACTTTCATTTGATTTGTCGTCATAATCTTTCCGAGAGAAACAAAACACATCACGGACACATATAGAAGCAAATAATGAACAGTAATAAGATTTTGAAACAAGGTACAACTACAAGGTAGAACAAGGTACAACTAGAAGGTAGAACAAGGTACAACTAGAAGGTAGAACAAGGTACAACTAGAAGGTAGAACAAGGTACAACTAGAAGGTAGAACAAGGTACAACTAGAAGGTAGAACAAGGTACAACTAGAAGGTAGAACAAGGTACAACTAGAAGGTAGAACAAGGTACAACTAGAAGGTAGAACAAGGTACAACTAGAAGGTAGAACAAGGTACAACAAGGAGTTAGAACAAGGTACAACAAGAAGGTAGAACAAGGTACAACTAGAAGGTAGAACAAGGTACAACAAGGAGTTAGAACAAGGTACAACAAGGAGTTAGAACAAGGTACAACTACAAGGTAGAACAAGGTACAACTACAAGGTAGAACAAGGTACAACTACAAGGTAGAACAAGGTACAACTACAAGGTAGAACAAGGTACAACAAGGAGTTAGAACAAGGTACAACTACAAGGTAGAACAAGGTACAACTACAAGGTAGAACAAGGTACAACAAGGAGTTAGAACAAGGTACAACTAGAAGGTAGAACAAGGTACAACAAGGAGTTAGAACAAGGTACAACTAGAAGGTAGAACAAGGTACAACTACAAGGTAGAACAAGGTACAACAAGGAGTTAGAACAAGGTACAACTACAAGGTAGAACAAGGTACAACAAGGAGTTAGAACAAGGTACAACTACAAGGTAGAACAAGGTACAACAAGGAGTTAGAACAAGGTACAACTACAAGGTAGAACAAGGTACAACTACAAGGTAGAACAAGGTACAACTACAAGGTAGAACAAGGTACAACTAGAAGGTAGAACAAGGTACAACTAGAAGGTAGAACAAGGTACAACAAGGAGTTAGAACAAGGTACAACTAGAAGGTAGAACAAGGTACAACAAGGAGTTAGAACAAGGTACAACTACAAGGTAGAACAAGGTACAACTAGAAGGTAGAACAAGGTACAACAAGGAGTTAGAACAAGGTACAACAAGGAGTTAGAACAAGGTACAACAAGAAGGTAGAACAAGGTACAACTAGAAGGTAGAACAAGGTACAACAAGGAGTTAGAACAAGGTACAACTACAAGGTAGAACAAGGTACAACTAGAAGGTAGAACAAGGTACAACAAGGAGTTAGAACAAGGTACAACAAGGAGTTAGAACAAGGTACAACAAGAAGGTAGAACAAGGTACAACTAGAAGGTAAAACAAGGTACAACTACAAGGTAGAACAAGGTACAGCAAAACGACTAGATTATGTTCAACATTAAAGTAACTCACAGCCACAAGATAAAAATAAGCTACAGTAAGCAGACATTACTGAATACAGTGACAAGATAAAATAAGATACAGTGACAAGATAAAACAGCGAACATGCTGGAAAAAACTATGGGGGACCGGCGAAGACCTTCGAGGTCAGCACGGGGCTAGATGCTTAGCACCAGTTGATGGGAGAAGTAGAAATGATTTAGTTTGTTTTTCTTTGTATCAAAGTTCTGGTAGATAATCTACAGGCACCTCAGTTTGTGTTTGATCATTATGGGATGGTCAGCTAGAGGGTTGTGTGTGTCCATGAGGGGGGGTGTGAGTGGATGCGCGAACCATTGCATGCGTAGAGAGGGCTTCAGTTAGCGATGGAGTGAGTGATTGTTAGTGAGGGATTAAGTGAGTAGTGAAGGAGCGAGTGACAGTGAATGAGTGTGTGAGTGAGCGAACGGGCGAGTGTGTGAGCGAGCGAATGAGTCAGCTATTGAAAGAGTCACTGAATAAGAAAGTGAATTGACAAACTAGTGAGTGAGTGAGTGAGTGTGCGAGCGAATGAGTGACTGAGTAGAGGACGAGTAAGTGAGGGACTGTGCGAGCGAATGAGTGACTGAGTAGAGAGCGAGTAAGTAATTAGGTGAGTTAGTGAGTGACCTAATATCTGACTACTCATCTCGTCTCCGTAATCGCGCATGACTATCAAATGAACACCCTCGACCAAAGTAGAGTGTGGATCCAACCGAAACCTCGTCTCTCTGACCACAGAAAGTGTTTTCATTGGAGGACCAGGCTAGTCCGGGTCGGCGGGCGCTCAAACAACATTGTCTGTGTTAAGTGAAGTCAGTGCTTTCAGTCACAAATTGGTTTCCATTCTTATCTCCGGTAATAGGCTGTTAGCTGAGACCTTTGCTTATATAGGGCCGTTAGGGGTTGGCTGGATTAGGGCTAGTCAGTCGGTCTGTGCACGCTTTCAGGAGATTGGTAGACTAGAGATACGGAAGGGATTGGGTTGGGGGTAAAGTCTAGCAAACAAAGTCCAGACGTCAAATAGCTAGGTCAATCATATTTAATGCAGTCGGAAAACATACACCAGGCAACAAACAAAATACCAGACAGAAAACATCTACATCAGATAACAGATACACCAAACAGAAAACATATATACCAGACAACATAAAACATATACACCAGACAACATATACACCATATAACAGACAACATATACACCATACAATATATACACCAGACAACATATACACCATACAACAGACAATATGTACAACAGACAACATATACACCAGACAACAGACAATATGTACACCAGACAACATATACACCAGACAAAATATACACCAGACAACAGACAATATGTAAAACAGACAATATATACACCAGACAACATATACACCATACAATAGACAATATATACACCAGACAACATATACACCAGACAACATATATACCAGACAACATATATACCAGACAACAGAATGGGATGTGTGTAATAGACAATCCAGAACCGTAATTACGAACCGCCTGGTGAAGGTTACTGCTCGCTGGAAGAAACAGTCGACAAAGTTCTCACAACATGTCACTCTAGTAGCGAGGGCCAATCGTCATTGGAGGTTCAGCGTTTGATTCCAGTCGGTGCTTCCATATGTTGTCTAGTGTGTGTGTGTGTGCGTGTGTGACACACCTGACCCACTCATACAAACTGCTCCAACTAACACACCTGACCCACTCATACAGACTGCCCCAACAAACACTTCTGACCCACTCATACAGACATCCCCAACAAACACATCTGACCTACTCATACAGACATCCCCAACAAACACTTCTGACCCACTCATACAGACATCCCCAACAAACACACCTGACCCACTCATACATACATCCCCAACAAACACATCTGACCCACTCATATAAACATCACCAACAAACACACCTGACCCTCTCATACAAACATCACCAATAATCACACCTGACCCACTCATACAGACAGTCTCAACAAACACTCCTGACCCACTCATACAGACAAGACATCCCCAACAAACACTTCTGACCCACTCATACAGATATCCCCAACAAACATACCTGACCCACTCATACAGACATCCCCAACAAACACTTCTGACCCACTCATACAGACATCCCCAACAAACATACCTGACCCACTCATACAGACATCCCCAACAAACACTTCTGACCCACTCATACAGACATCCCCAACAAACATACCTGACCCACTCATACAGACATCCCCAACAAACACTTCTGACCCACTCATACAGACATCCCCAACAAACATACCTGACCCACTCATACAGACATCCCCAACAAACACTTCTGACCCACTCATACAGACATCCCCAACAAACATACCTGACCCACTCATACAGACATCCCCAACAAACCTACCTGACCCACTCATACAGACATCCCCAACAAACACTTCTGACCCACTCATACAGACATCCCCAACAAACATACCTGACCCACTCATACAGACATCCCCAACAAACACTTCTGACCCACTCATACAGACATCCCCAACAAACATACCTGACCCACTCATACAGACATCCCCAACAAACACTTCTGACCCACTCATACAGACATCCCCAACAAACACTTCTGACCCACTCATACAGACATCCCCAACAAACATACCTGACCCACTCATACAGACATCCCCAACAAACACTTCTGACCCACTCATACAGACATCCCCAACAAACATACCTGACCCACTCATACAGACATCCCCAACAAACACTTCTGACCCACTCATACAGACATCCCCAACAAACACTTCTGACCCACTCATACAGACATCCCCAACAAACATACCTGACCCACTCATACAGACATCCCCAACAAACACTTCTGACCCACTCATACAGACATCCCAAACAAACATACCTGACCCACTCATACAGACATCCCCAACAAACATACCTGACCCACTCATACAGACATCCCCAACAAACATACCTGACCCACTCATACAGACATCCCCAACAAACACACCTGACCCACTCATACAGACATCCCCAACAAACATACCTGACCCACTCATACAGACATCCCCAACAAACACACCTGACCCACTCATACAGACATCCCCAACAAACACACCTGACCCACTCATACAGACATCCCCAACAAACACTTCTGACCCACTCATACAGACATCCCCAACAAACATACCTGACCCACTCATACAGACATCCCCAACAAACATACCTGACCCACTCATACAGACATCCCCAACAAACACACCTGACCCACTCATACAGACAGCCCTAACAAATAAAAACAAAGACCAGATAAAACAAAAGACATAAGAAATAATCTTCTCTCTCTCCTACTGAACAAACGAACGTTTTCTAGGACAACCAACATTTTTGTTGTTGTTTTTTTTGTTTTTGTTTTTTGTTTTTTTGTTTTGCGTTCGCCTTATTTTTCTAATCCCCAAGGCGGTGTGCATTGCACTGCGTTTTTATTTTGCGCCTGTCGGCCCAGTGCATCCGACTTCAGCAAGCATTTTATGTAAGGGTCTGCTTCCTCCTGCATTTTCTAAGGGTTTGCTTACCCGGGGTAACGGCCGGTGCTGAGATGGGGATCGAACCCAGCACCTTCTCGTTGTGAACTGTGTCACTTAACCACTAGGCCACGCCGTCCCCCCAACAAAGGGTTGGCAGTCCGTCAGTGGGGCAGGGTTGGCAGTCCGTCAGTGGGGCAGGGTTGGCAGTCCGTCAGTGGGGCAGGGTTGGCAGTCCGTCAGTGGGGCAGGGTTGGCAGTCCGTCAGTGGGGCAGGGTTGGCAGTCCGTCAGTGGGGCAGGGTTGGCAGTCCGTCAGTGGGGCAGGGTTGGCAGTCCGTCAGTGGGGCAGGGTTGGCAGTCCGTCAGTGGGGCAGGGTTGGCAGTCCGTCAGTGGGGCAGGGTTGGCAGTCCGTCAGTGGGGCAGGGTTACCAGTCCGTCAGTGGGGCAGGGTTGACAGTCCGTCAGTAGGGCAGGGTTGACAGTCCGTCAGTGGGGCAGGGTTGGCAGTCCGTCAGTGGGGCAGGGTTGACAGTCCGTCAGTGGGGCAGGGTTGGCAGTCTGTCAGTGGGGCAGGGTTGGCAGTCCGTCAGTGGGGCAGGGTTGGCAGTCCGTCAGTGGGGCAGGGTTGGCAGTCCGTCAGTGGGGCAGGGTTGGCAGTCCGTCAGTGGGGCAGGGTTGGCAGTCCGTCAGTGGGGCAGGGTTACCAGTCCGTCAGTGGGGCAGGGTTGACAGTCCGTCAGTGGGGCAGGGTTGACAGTCCGTCAGTGGGGCAGGGTTGGCACTTTGCTGGTCCGATCTGGGGGGAGGGGTTTAGGGGGGGCAGGGTTGGCACTTTGCTGGTGTGATTTGGGAGAACGGGTTTGGGAGGGGGGGGGGGCAGGGTTGGCAGTCCGTCAGTAGGGCAGGGTTGACAGTCCGTCAGTGGGGCAGGGTTGGCACTTTGCTGGTGCGATTTGGGGGAACGGGTTTAGAGGGGGGCAGGGTTGGCAGTCCGTCAGTGGGGCAGGGTTTGCACTTTGCTGGTGCGATCTGGGGGAGGGGTTTGATGGCAGGGGGGGGCAGGGTTGGCACTTTGCTGGTGTGATCTGGGGGGACGGGTTTAGGGGGGGGCAGGGTTGGCAGTCCGTCAGTGAGGCAGGGTTGGCAGTCCGTCAGTGGGGCAGGGTTGGCAGTCCGTCAGTGGGGCAGGGTTGACAGTCCGTCAGTGGGGCAGGGTTGGCAGTCCGTCAGTGGGGTAGGGTTGACAGTCCGTCAGTGGGGCAGGGTTGGCAGTCCGTCAGTGGGGCAGGGTTGACAGTCCGTCAGTGGGGCAGGGTTGACAGTCCGTCAGTGGGGCAGGGTTGGCACTTTGCTGGTGCGATCTGGGGGGAGGGGTTTAGGGGGGGCAGGGTTGGCACTTTGCTGGTGCGATTTGGGGGAACGGGTTTAGGGGGGGGGGCAGGGTTGGCAGTCCGTCAGTGGGGTAGGGTTGACAGTCCGTCAGTGGGGCAGGGTTGGCACTTTGCTGGTGCGATTTGGGGGAACGGGTTTAGGGGGGGGGGCAGGGTTGGCAGTGCGTCAGTGGGGCAGGGTTGGCACTTTGCTGATGCGATCTGGGGGGAGGGGTTTGATGGCAGGGGGGGCAGGGTTGGCACTTTGCTGGTGCGATTTGGGGGGAGGGGTTTAGGGGGGGGCAGGGTTTGCACTTTGCTGGTGCGATTTGGGGGGAGTGGTTTGATAGCAGGGGGGGGGGGCAGGGTTGGCACTTTGCTGGTGCGATTTGGGGGGAGGGGTTTAGGGGGGGGCAGGGTTGGCACTTTGCTGGTGTGATCTGGGGGGACGGGTTTAGGGGGGGGCAGGGTTGGCACTTTGCTGGTGCGATTTGGGGTGAGGGGTTTTATGGCAGGGGGGGGGGCAAGTTTGGCACTTTGCTGGTGCGATTTGGGGGGAGGGATTTGATGGCAGGGGGGGGGGGGCAGGGTTGGCACTTCGCAGTTGCGATCTGGGGGGAGTGGTTTGAGGGAGGACAGGGTTGGCACTTTGCTGGTGCGATCTGGGGGGAGGGGTTTGATGGCAGGGGGGGGGGCAGGGTTGGCACTTTGCTGGTGCGATTTGGGGGGAGGGGTTTAGGGGGGGGCAGGGTTGGCACTTTGCTGGTGTGATCTAGGGGGACGGGTTTAGGGGGGGGGCAGGGTTTGCACTTTGCTGGTGCGATTTGGGGGGAGGGGTTTTATGGCAGGGGGGGGGGCAGGGTTGGCACTTTGCTGGTGCGATTTGGGGGGAGGGATTTGATGGCAGGGGGGGGGAGGGGCAGGGTTGGCACTTCGCAGTTGCGATCTGGGGGGAGGGGTTTGAGGGAGGACAGGGTTGGCACTTTGCTGGTGCGATTTGGGGGGAGGGATTTGATGGCAGGGGGGGGGGCAGGGTTGGCACTTTGCTGGTGCGATTTGGAGGGAGGGATTTGATGCAGGGGGGGGGCAGGGTTGGCACTTCGCAGTTGCGATCTGGGGGGAGGGGTTTGAGGGAGGACAGGGTTGGCATTTTGCTGGTGCGATTTGGGGGAACGGGTTTAAGGGGGGGGGCAGGGTTGGCACTTCGCAGTTGCGATCTTGGGGGGAGGGGTTTGAGGGAGGACAGGGTTGGCACTTTGCTGGTGTGATTGGGGGGGGGGGGTTGTGGGGGGCGGAAATGGTTGGCACTTTCCTGGTTCGGGGAGGGGAGACTAGAGTAGGGAGGGAGGGGCTAGAGTGGGGTGGGGGGACCTGGAGCTAGGTAAGCATTTTGTTGGGTGGGGGGGGGGGGTGGCCCGAGCAGGGTAGCTACTTTGCTAGTGCGAGGATGGGGAGGAGGCTGGAGCAGGGTATGCACTCTGTTGGTGCCAGGGTAAAAACGTATCCTTTTTTATGGCGCAACACAAGGAAATGATATCGTCCTAGCAGATAATGCCGTCAGGGAGAAAAGTCATAAATCAACTTCTCTCCCTGAATTACCAAAGAGACTGTTTCTAGGAAAATCAACATATCAGTTGGTGTTTCTGAGCTGCTGTCGGTGGGAGAGACCAAGATATCACGGAGAGGTGATGCTTTTCTCCAGACCAGATCAGCCTCGCTTCGTCCTCGTGACAGCGGATTAGATCATGTCTGTTGGACACAAAAACTCATTTCCTGCACGTGATGCATTCTGGGTTGTCTTGTAAATGGTTGTCTTGTAAATGGTTGTCTTGTAAACAGTTAACTTTCTTGCAAGAAGATTCAGACGACACGAAAGTCAAAAGTTTGGATTTCTCCATTTCAGAAGGTAATTTGACTTGGTTCACAACCGGGACTTTAATAATGTGGGAACAAGCCTTGCAAGCATAGTATGTTGTCAGCAAGTACAGATAGACCTACAGATATCATGCCGTTTGGGATCATGTGTTAAAGACTTCATTTTCTATTATTCTGGACACTTTATTTTATGAGAGGGGGAAAACTGAAATACTTTGCTTGGTTGTTGTTGTGAATGACAAATACTTTGCTTGGTTATTGGTGTGAATGACAAATACTTTGCTTGGTTGTTGTTGTGAATGACAAATACTTTGCTTGGTTATTGTTGTGAATGACAAATACTTTGCTTGGTTGTTGTTGTGAATGACAAATACTTTGCTTGGTTGTTGTTGTGAATGACAAATACTTTGCTTGGTTGTTGTTGTGAATGACAAATACTTTGCTTGGTTGTTGTTGTGAATGACAAATTCTTTGCTTGGTTGTTGTTGTGAATTACCATAATGAGTAGGTTTACTCTTTTGTGGGCCCTGGCGTTAAGGGACGGGTTGCTGTAGCTATCCTCAAACTGAGTGTGCTGAAGAAAGTGGAGGTAGACCTGGGTCTTCCAGGCGGTTGTGCTATGCTTGGGTTCATATGCGTGTCGCTCACTACTACGGGGACCACGTCGATCGCTCACCCCGTTAGGAAGGCTGCCATGAAAACAGCCCATTTCCACGGAGGGTTACTAGAAAGCTGAGGTGAGGGCCTTGACCAGTATATTGTGCCTGGTCCAGACTAACTGACCAGTATGTTGTGCCTGACCAGACGTCAGTTTTCCTTTCCTTGTAGCAGGTTTGACACTTTATTGCTGCGAAAGGAAGTGGGTGAGTGAGTGAGTGAATAAGTAAATGAATGAGTCAGTAAGTGAATGAATGAATTAGCGATTGAGTGAGCAAGTAAGTGATGATAGAGTGTGAGGGTGAATCAGTGCGAGAGTGTGTGTGTGACGGTGAATCAGTGCGAGAGTGTGTGTGAGGGTGAATCAGTGCGAGAGTGTGTGTGTGAGGGTGAATCAGTGTGAGAGTGAGTGTGTGTGACGGTGAATCAGTGTGACAGTGTGTGAGTATTGTTGCACCAATCCCCACTACCGCCCTCACGGTGCCTAATGTGATAGTTTGTACTCATAACTTCTGACAGACTTGCTAGCCAGCTCACACAAAAACGTCCGACTCGGCTCACTTCCTCCCTGCAGATATAAAAAGTGAGCTTCAAACATGAATAGTTTACAGCTGGGGTGCTGCCTGCATGAAGTGCTGCCTACCTCTTAATGAGGACAGGACCAGTTTTTGGTACCAGCTCGCCTCGTGCTAACCAGCCGCATGACGTAAGACACTTAATGCATACGTGTGTGTTCATTCTGGCCAATAGTTCCGATATATAAACCAGCCTCAAAGTCAGCCTCAAAGTCACTCTCAATATGGCGTATCCCAGAAATCAGACCTTTCGCAATGATGATCAATTGAAAAATGTAGACCCTCAAAAGTGCAGAACAGAAAAAAGTACACCAGCCTCAAAAGTGCAGAACGGTCAAATGTAGATCAGCCTCAAAAGTGCAGAACAGCAAAATGTAGACCAGCCTTAACGATAATTTATTCGAAAACGTTATTTTAGAAATTATTCTAGCCTCAAGTTTGTCATACCCTAGAGAGCTTACCCTATTTTAAATAATGACTGATTCCTGAAAGTAGATCGCCTTAAATATGACTCTATCATGAAAGTAGATCAGCCAAAGAGCTGATTTATTCCTAAAAGTGGCCAGTTTAAAAATGATTTATTACGGAAAGCAGATTAACTTCTGAGATGACCACTTCTACAACAATGTTGAAACATTTTCCATTTTTATTTGAATTAAAAGAAGCACAGGCGCAAACGGACACCCGACAACTGATATAAGGACAACTGATATAAGGGCAATCAACAACTGATATACGGGCAATCAACAACTGATATACGGGCAATCAACAACTGATATACGGGCAATCAACAACTGATATAAGGGCAATCAACAACTGATATAAGGGCAATCGACAACTGATATACCGGCAATCGACAACTGATATACGGGCAATCGACAACTGATATACGGGCAATTGACAACTGATATACCGGCAATCGACAACTGATAGACATGCTGTACACGTCTACGTTTTGGGAGGGTAACATACACAGATATCCGGTTGGCTGGGCCGCTATCACGTGAGCCAGATAAGTAGGCCAGAGAAAGGATAGCCGCTGTGCTCCATCTCTGTGTCAACACAATCAGTGACACCGACGTGTGCTGCCAAGATGTCCAGTCATGTTTGTTGATGCTTGGAAGTGAGCACTGATGGACACAAACCAGCAGGACAGGAGAAGACGACGTTAAGTTCAGGACGAAGAATAGCTGACGGGGTTCAGACATCAAGTCTGGTGTCGCGCTCTGGACCGGTTCTTTTAGTCTGTATATTGACTCTGGACCGGTTGTTTTAGTCTGTATGTTGAGTCTGGACCGGTTCTTTTAGTCTGTATGTTGACTCTGGACCGGTTGTTTTAGTCTGTATTTTGACTCTGGACCTGTTCTTTTAGTCTGTATGTTGACTCTGGACCGGTTCTTTTAGTCTGTATGTTGACTCTGGACCGGTTGTTTTAGTCTGTATGTTGACTCTGGACCGGTTCTCTTAGTCTGTATGTTGACTCTGGACCGGTTGTTTTAGTCTGTATGTTGACTCTGGACCGGTTCTCTTAGTCTGTATGTTGACTCTGGACCGGTTGTTTTAGTCTGTATGTTGACTCTGGACCGGTTCTCTTAGTCTGTATGTCGACTCTGGACCGGTTCTTTTAGTCTGAATGTTGACTAAAAATAATTTAAGAATTTCAAGATATGACGTTTTCTAAGATTCCAGCATCTGTCTGAATCACCGAACGCGCACGCACGCACTTACACATTCACACGTGCACACACATACACATTCACACACACATTCACACCTGCACACATATACACACGCACGACACATGTACTATACACACCCACATGCTCACTCACGCACACACACGTGTATTTGTTAGTTCGTCTCTTACGCTCAACCGTTCATGCTGTATTACAACATGCCTGCAGTCTGAGAATTGGCGATTCATCTTCAATGGCAGTATCACCTGTGTCCAGGTGTCATTGTTCGACCCATTGATATTTTCTAGATTATTGATATCTGCTAACGCCATTTTGGCATTGCTCGTCGTCAGAATATCTGCTCTTTCATTTCCAGGAAGCCAAATTAGGTGGAGACAGTAGCCAAACAGAGATCCATGAAATATATGTATCAAGGGGACATTGCCAGAGTTCGGTGTAGCCTGTATCAAGAGGACATTGACAGAGTGTGGTGTAGCCTGTATCAAGAGGACATTGCCAGAGTTCGGTGTAGCCTGTATCAAGAGGACATTGACAGAGTGTGGTGTAGCCTGTATCAAGAGGACATTGGCAGAGTGTGGTGTAGCCTGTATCAAGAGGACATTGCCAGAGTTCGGTGTAGCCTGTATCAAGAGGACATTGCCAGAGTTTGGTGTAGCCTCTAAGAAGGAGGTTCTGTGCGGCCCGCTGACCAAAAACACATGCCAGGTTCAGATTCTCATTTCAAGAAAAGAAACGTTCGAATGGAGAACCTCACCGACAGCATCCTCGCGGAATTCAATTAACGAAGAGGGAAGAAGAAGTGAGCATGACATGACTGCACTTGGTGAGGCTTTATCTGGACTGATTGGTAGCAAGGATCGCCAGGGAAGAGGGCCGACTTTCTCCCCAGTACCAGACTCCATACCCTCCCAGGTCAAGCGGAGGAGACTGGGCCGAACTAATGACTTTTTAATAGAGTTTATACATTAGACTGCGCGTGATTAACGAGCACGCGATGTTGGGAGGAAGCCACGTCTACTCTCGCACGTGCCGCTGACTCTGACATGCGCACTGATACTTGTGGCCGCAGTCAGGATTAAGTCGGTTTACAAACTTGCAAGAGCAGTTCATTTGCTCCGCAAACACTTTCACCCCAAACTTCTCCTGGATCTGCTTTATGCTTGTCCAGACTCCTAGATCTGCTTTACGCTTGTCCAGACTCCTAGATCTGCTTTACCCTTGTCCTGACGCCTGGACCTGCTCTAGCGTACTACTGACGCCTGGACCTGCTCTACCCTTCTACTGACGCATGGACCTGCTCTACCCTTCTACTGACGCCTGGACCTGCTCTACCCTTCTACTGACGCCTGGACCTGCTCTACCCTTCTCCTGACGCCTGGACCTGCTCTACCCTCCCCCTGACGCCTGGACCTGCTCTACCCTCCTCCTGACGCCTGGACCTGCTCTAGCCTCCTCCTGACGCCTGGACCTGCTCTACCCTTCTACTGCCGCTTGGACCAGCTCTAGCCTACTGACGCGTGAACCAGCTCTAGCCTACTGACGCCAGGACCTGCTCTAGCCTCCTCCTGACGCCTTGACCTGCTCTACCCTTCTACTGACGATCGGACCAGCTCTGGCCTACTGACGCCTAGACCTGCTCTACCCTCCTCCTGACGCCTGGACCTGCTCTACCCTCCTCCTGACGCCTGGACCTGCTCTACCCTCCTCCTGACGCCTGGACCTGCTCTACCCTCCTCCTGACGCCCGGACCTGCTCTACCCTCCTCCTGACGCGCCATTACGAACGAGCCAATGGTTACAATGCGGGCGCGAGCGTGAACCAAAAACCTGAACCTCCCAACGTGACGTATCTGCGATCTAGAATGTTCCAGGTGGGAAATGATGCGGCGGATCACGAGGAACGAGCTCACAGCATGTACTTCAGACTTTCAAACATGACATTCATGGCACGTCAATGTTTCAAACACATATTTCACGAACGAAAAAAAAACCCAGATAAAAACAGTGCTGTTACAAGAAACATATTTCGTTCACATTTGTTTGTCGACCCTATTAACCCTATCTAAGAAAATCAAGGGTTTACTGTAATTTGAAAACAAATATTGATTTTCATAAACAGAGAAAGAAATAGCTTGAAAGTTCTACAGTAACGTACTTTCATCGATTGAAAACAATTTCTTTTCATAAAAAGGCGCATTAGTGTTAGAGCCCAGATTGTAAGGGACATTATGAGGACATTATAGGGACATTGTGGGGACATTATAGGGACATTGTGGGGACATTATAGAAACATTGTGGGGATATCAGGTATAGATTTTGGGTGGGAGATCGACGAGGGTCAATGAATTCAATTAATAAGCGCCTGATGGGTGATTTGGATGTATTGATGGGTTGGCGACCCACAGACTGCACGGGACTGACAGCAACATGGGTCCAGCAATGACCGCCTGAGAGGAGGGGCACGAATCAGTACAGTCAGCAAGCTACGTCAGTACCCATGCTGCTGGCTGCTTGCTGTGAAACGTAGCCCCTTGGGTCTACCCAGAACGCAATGATATCATGTTTTGTAAAAAACTAATGTCTCATAGAAGCATTGCTGTCAGTGATAAAGTGTTAGAGATTGCATTGTGCTAGGCCTTAGCTGTTGATGAGATGTTATGGCCATATCTCTTTCACGCTGCCTTCTTTTCTCTAGACAATAAGCTATGTACCCATTTACAGTGTTCAACAGGCCGGATAGTAAGAGTTAGACGGGGGGCTGTGGGTTGGGTTTGACTATAGCTCCTTTACTGTGAGTAATACCGCACTCTGGGAAGGAAGACTAAAGTCTGATCAGGCGAAATATACTGGCCAAGACCCTAACCTTGGCTTCCTAATAGACCTTCCTGGAAACAGGCTGTTGTCATGGCAGCCTGGCTAACGAAGGTGAGGTATCGACGTCATCCCCGTAGTAGTGAGCAATACGCGGATGACGCCAAGGACAGCACAACCGCCTGGTGGACCCCGGGCTACCTTCTTCAGCACGCTCGGGATGTGAGGAAACCTACCCGCCACTTAACGCCCTGTCCAGGACGCACAAAAGAGTAAGCCCACGCGATCGAAACAAGAACACCCCACTCTACCCCGACCACTCAATCAGACGATCCAACTTTGTGTAACTTCCGTAAACCGACACTCCTTTATTTTACAAAATTTTATTTTTCCAAAATTCGAAAATGGTCTCTATTAACGCAAATCTAAACGGATCTATCTTCCGGTTTTGGCCATTGTGGTAACCAGTGAGTTTCCCCAGGGAGCGGCGAGCGAGTACATCCTATCTGCTGACGTGCGAAGGTGTTGATTGAGTTTGTAGTTAGGTCCACAGACATGAGAGAGACATAGACTCACTCCAGTCCCAAGTAGAGCGCTGTCTCGTGGGCCCCTGACGCGCCCACTACATTTTCAGAAATTATCCCTGGTACTATCTCCCTCTCTGGTTAATCTCACGTGCAGCGAGTCCAGGAGGGGCTACCTCACTCCTTCCAAGTTGACGGATAATACGGGGAGTGGGAGCAGATCAACACTTGGGATAAACACTCTTTGAAGTCCCAGGCTGAGAATGTGTGGACCCAGGCGCTGGGGTAGGGCCCATAGTCTCCACGCAACAGATGCTGATGAAGGTGGAAGAAATATCAGCAAGGTCACTGTCAGCTGACTCCCCAGATGTGGGGGGAAATGGTTGTCCTAACAAGAATCGATGGAGAACTATTCATGCAGGCCTTTGCTCCTTGGGGAACTGAATTCTTGAAGTTACTTACAAAACTGTATAGTAACACCTTTTTGGTGGGTATAGTAAAGTAAAGTAAAGTATCCCGTAGCATTACTGCCGTAGGGGTGTGAGGTGTTAGCGATCTCACGTTTCACAGCCTCGGATATATGACGGTGGTAGCCATCTCCTATCCCTCGCCGCTTTTACTTCCCGGACTGAACCGGGACCCATTTAAGGCTGGGTCGACCCGGAAGCCGTTGCCGTCTGAAAAAAACATTACCGCCTCAACTGGGAAGACTTTGGTGGGTAGAAGACTCCTACACTCGTGACAATGCACAGCCAACACTTACAAATACCAGGACGCTCTATTTCTGTTTCTAAGAACCGACTACACTGCACTCCGGGCATACCCATAGGTGCTCAGTCTCTCTCATCAAATGGAGTAAGCTGTAGATGCTGATGGTCACTGTAGCTCGCTGGTTGTACACTCTCTTGCTCCGTCCTCTCATGCGCCCCACTCCGCTCGAACCTCGTTTAATGTCGAAACTTTGCAGCCTGTGGATTGATGCTTCATCTATTGCGGTGTCCTCATCCAGCAGGCGGTCATTGATTGATTTCAAAATGTCACTTCTATCAATCGCTAATGTGCCCATGATGGGAGCTTGTGAAGCCAAGATGTCAGCTCTTTCATTGCCTTGAAACCCGGCATGAGCAGAACAGTAGATCCATGTCAACTCCTGGAGGTTTGAGGCACGAGAAAGCTCTAGAAACAATAGCCCTTATATCTTCTTCTTCTTCGTACGCTGTCAGACGTCAACTTGAATTTGTTCGAAGAAAGCAGCTGTCATCCTGAAGCTGTCGACACTGCCATAGAGCTTGTCTAGTGTTGTCACTGGTGATGGTCACATGTGCTTTCTCTGGTCCTCGTATGTCGTAGCCCTTATATGATACAGGGATAAATTAAGACTCTAGAAACAATAGCCCTTATATGATATAGGAATAAATTAAAACTCTAGAAACAATAGCCCTTATATGATACAGGAATAAACAAAAGATCTAGAAACAATAGCCCTTATATGATATAGGAATAAATTAAAACTCTAGAAACAATAGCCCTTATATGATACAGGAATAAACAAAAGATCTAGAAACAACAGCCCTTATATGATACGGGGATACATTAAAACTCTAGAAACAATAGCCCTTATGTGATACAGGGATACATTAAAACTCTAGAAACAATAGCTCTTATATGATACAGGAATAAACAAAAGCTCTAGAAACAATAGCCCTTATATGATGCAGGGATAAACAAAAGCTCTAGAAACAACATCCCTTATATGATACATGGATAGCTGGATAGGCAGAAACACGTATAGCACTGACGTACATCCACATAAATCATCAACGATCGTTACGAACTAATACTTATCGTCAGGGACAAAAGATAACGCAGACGAGAAGAAATAAATGTAAACGGTTAAAGACGAGTCGACCACCTGCACGTGTACAGCGGACAGGCTCCAATATATCACTAGAGCCAGATTAGGTACTCACTCAACAGGTAAAAATATGAGCAATGCCATTAACTTTACCATGGAGATAAAGGGAGAGATAAAGGGAGAGATAAAGGGAGAGATAAAGGGAGAGATAACGGAGAGATACTGGAGAAATAAAGGGAGAGATACTGGAGAGATAACGGAGAGATACTGGAGAGATAAAGGGAGAGATTCTGGAGAGATAACGGAGAGATACTGGAGAGATAAAGGGAGAGATAAAGGGAGAGGGACTGGAGATATAAATGGAGAGATACTGGAGAAATAAAGGGAGATATACTGGAGAGATAAAGGGAGTGATACTGAAGAGATAAAGGGAAAGATACTGGAGAGAGAAAGGGAGAGATACTGGAGTGATAAAGGGAGAGATACTGCAGAGATAACGGAGAGATACTGGAGAGATAGAGGGAGAGATACTGGAGTAATAAAGGGAGAGATACTTGAGTGATAAAGGGAGAGATAATGTAGTTATAAAGGGAGAGATACTTGAGAGATAAAGGGAGAGATACTGGAGTGATACAGGGAGAGATACTGTAGTTATAAAGGGAGAGATACTGGAGAGATATATAAGCTGAGAACACTGGTCCTGCAGAATGTAGAGTCAAACTTGCAATAAGATGAGACAGTTATCGCACGAACCTGTACAACTACCACAGCACTCTTTGATAGATTCAGAAAACTTTACGCTGTCGTAGCTAGATGTAAGCTAATCTGACCAGATATGGGTTAACTTGACCAGATATGGGTTAACGACCAGATATGCGTTAACTTGATCAGATATGGGTTAACTTGACCAGATATGGGTTAACTTGACCAGATATGGGTTAACGACCAGATATGGATTAACTTCACCAGATATAAGCTATATTGACCAGATATGGGTTAACTTCATCAGATATAAAATATATTGACCAGATATGGATTAACTTAACTAGATATAAGCTATCTTGACCAGATATAAGCTATCTTGACCAGATATAAGCTATCGACCAGATATGGGTTAACTTGACCAGAGATAAACTATCTTGACCAGATATGGGTTAACTTGACCAGAGATAAGCTATCTTGACCATCTTTGTGAACGCAGTATTCAGGACCTGGTTGTTGTAAGTCGCTTCCTGTCTATGGGGGCTGCTCGGCGCTGAGCTCTGGTCAGAGTTGAGTAATTGTCAGGGATAGATAACAGTTTAGGTCTGGATTGCAGCCATTTCGTTATGGCTGCATGACTTGATATAACCAACAAAGACTGTGCTTTTTGGTTGACGGAGCTCGTCCAACAAATCGAGCAAACGTGACTTCTTCCACATCTGCTGACATGACAGGAGCAGAATGTGAACTTAGATGACATATGTGACACGTGTAAAGTACTAGAGGCCTCAGCCTATCTAACACAACACAGGTTTTATTCTTCCTCCTCCTTCTTCTTACGATTGTAGGCGCCATCTTTAAAATATCTCAAGGTCGCTAAGGTTTGCTTGAGGCTATTAGTGTCTCTCTAGAGCTTGTCCCCGCATGGTGTCGGGGATGCTGGTTAGTCTGAGGCTATTAGTGTCTCTCTAGAGCTTGTCCCCGCATGGTGTCGGGGATGCTGGTTAGTCTGAGGCTATTAGTGTCTCTCTAGAGCTTGTCCCCGCATGGTGTCGGGGATGCTGGTTAGCCTGAGGCTATTAGTGTCTCTCTAGAGCTTGTCCCCGCATGGTGTCGGGGATGCTGGTTAGCCTGAGGCTATTAGTGTCTCTCTAGAGCTTGTCCCTGCATGGTGTCGGGGATGCTGGTTAGCCTGAGGCTATTAGTGTCTCTCTAGAGCTTGTCCCCGTATGATCGAATGTTGGACGCCTCTGGAGCAGATGCTCAGAAGTCACCTTGTCAGTAGTGCAGACACATCCATGTGTATGTTCTATACTTAGTTTGTTAAATATATTGTATGTCAGTCTGTAGTGGTTTGTGGGGAGATCATCACCTGGTCCCCTCTGCTCATGTGTGATGTCTGTCACTGTCTTGTTTAATGCTAATGTATTGGGTATTGTCTGACCCCTGTACCTGCTCCCTACATACCTAGAAATGTTTACATTGATGCCTAGACAGGTCCTATAGTGGCCCAATCAACCAACTGACCACAACCTAGACAGGTCGTACAGTGACCCAATCAACCAACTGACCACAACCTAGACAGGTCCTATAGGGGCCCAAATCAACCAACTGACCACAACCTAGACAGGTCGTACAGTGATCCAATCAACCAACTTACCAGAGACCTGCAACCAACTGACCAGAGACCTGCAACCAACTGACCAGAGACCTGCAACCAGCTGACCACAACCTAGACAGGTCCTACAGCGACCCAATCAACCAACTGACCAGAGACCTGCAACCAACCACCACAGCCTAGACAGGTCCTACAGTGACCCAATCAACCAACTGACCACAACCTAGACATGTCCTACAGTGACAAAACCAACCAACTGACCACAACCTAGACAGGTCATACAGTGACCCAATCAACCAACTGACCACAACCTAGACAGGTCCTACAGTGACCCAATCAACCAACTGACCACAACCTAGATAGGTCATACAGTGACTTAGTCAATCAACTGACCACAACCTAGACAGGTCCTACAGTGACCCAATCAACCAACTGACCACAACCTAGACAGGTCATACAGTGACAAAACCAACCAACTGACCACAACCTAGACAGGTCATACAGTGACCCAATCAACCAACTGACCACAACCTAGACAGGTCCTACAGTGACCCAATCAACCAACTGACCACAACCTAGATAGGTCATACAGTGACTTAGTCAATCAACTGACCACAACCTAGACAGGTCCTACAGTGACTCAATCAACCAACTGACCAGAGACCTTGCAGCCAACTGACCAGAGACCTGCAACCAACTGACCAGAGACCTGCAACCAACTGACCAGAGATCTGCAACCAACTGACAAGAGACCTGCAACCAACTGACCACAACCTAGACAGTTCCTACAGTGACCCAACCAACAACTGACCAGAGACCTGCAACCAACTGACCAGAGACCCAACCAACAACTGACCAGAGACCCAACCAACAACTGACCAGTGACCCAACCAACAACTGACCAGAGATCCAACCAACAACTGACCAGTGACCCAATCACCAACTGACCAGTGACCCAACCAACAACTGACCAGTGACCCAACCAACAACTGACCAGAGACCCAACCAACCAACTGACCAGTGACCCAACCAACCAACTGACCAAAGACCCAACCAACCAACTGACCAGTGACCCAACCAACCAACTGACCAGAGACCCAACCAACCAACTGACCAGAGACCCAACCACCAACTGACCAGAGACCCAACCAACAACTGACCAGTGACCCAACCAACAACTGAAAAGTGACCTGCAACCAACTGACCAGAGACCCAACCACCAACTGACCAGTGACCAAACCACCAACTGACCAGAGACCCAACCACTAACTGACCAGTGACCCAACCACCAACTGACCAGTAAGCTGCCGTGGTTCTGATTGCCAAGCCAGCAGTTCTGTTCACGTGCAGTTATCCTAAACTAGCCAGAATCCTGTCACGTCAGGTTCTCCATCAAACCGCACCCCCATTATCCCCCCGCCCTTGCCATCAAACTGTACAGACTGTCATCCCTTGGGACATCTCCTGAGAAGACGTTGAGGCCATTTTCTCTCTGGAGCCATCAAGTCGTCATCTGTTCTGGAAAGATCTTCTATTCATTAGCGAGTCGTCACGTGAGCTCTCGCCTTCAAACTCTACCCGGCTCCAGAAAAGGGGCGTGATAAAGCCCACAATTCAATCATGAGGGACACCATTGGCAGCCCACCTACGACTTCTTCTTCTCTCCATCTCCTTGTTAATTGCAAGCGGTCTGTCTTTCGTTTTATGAACATAAATTCGACTCATTGCATCCGTTAGAGTTTTTCTTATCCAACCACATCTGAGCTCATGTATCTTGTTCTTCTGTCTCTCCAAGTTAGACGAGAATTAGCCATACGTGTCCTAACAGAAACACCACTGTCTCTCTCCTCTTTCTCCTCTCCATCACTCACTCAAAGTCAGTCAGTCTGTCTGTCTGTCTGCCTGCATGTTTACCAGCCTACCCGTATCTACCCCGACTCTTCTTTCCATCTCCCTGATTCTCTCTCTCTCTCAATATATATATTTATATTTCCCTCTGTCGCTCTGACTTTCTATTCCATTGGAATCTCCAGTAATATCCACTGGTCATCACCCCGTCTACAACAAATCCACCCCACCCCCCCCCCCCTCGCGACCACTACACACACACACACACACACACACGCGCACACAAACTCACCCACACACACAAAATATTCCTAATTTTTCAGAGTCACCGGGTACGGGGCAGGAAGAAAGTACTTTGCAATCATTTCCGGGTCAAATGTGTGCATTCTGAGAATTGCATGCGTGCAAGCTTGGTCAATTTGGGATCGGAAGTCAACCTCTGACCTCCAGGTTTCAGCCGGCCCTGGATGCTGGTCGGGGCTGAGTGATACATTCCATCAGCTGGATTGGACGTTTCGGGCACGCGAGCAAGTGCCAGTCTGCTAGGTCCTGCCCTTCACCTCAACACTCCCCCCCCCCCCTCCGCACCCGTCTCCTGAAACTAAGAGGTTGCCGATGTCACATGTCACCTAACCAGTTTGTAGCACCGTCACAGTTTCTTTAGTTCTAGTGTCACGTCACGTCGTGTTGTTTAGTGTCACGTTATGTTGTGTAGTATTATGTTATGTTATGTAGTGCCACGTTATGTTATATAATCTCCCGTTATGTTTTCAGTGTAACGGTATGTGTACTATTAATAGATTCAAAGGTCTGTTTCAGCAAATGATGCAGTGAATGGATTCAAATAGTTCATCTAGCTCGCTGATTACACACACTCATGCCGCGTCATATGAGACGAGACCCGATTTTTCTAACCCCGTCGATCCCAAATCTTGTTATGGTTTGTTGTTGATGCTCGGGGAAGGTCTAATGTTGAACTTGTGCAGTCTCTGGATGGCCAACTCGCCAGAGGCCGTGCCATCATCTTGCCGAGTAGTCAGTTACAGATCACAGTCTGCTGTGCATATCTATAGTTCTCGCTCAGCGTGCTCTCAAGGTCATAGCGCCTGAACACTCTTGAAGGTCATATTTCCTGTACACTCTTGAAGGTCATAGCACCTGTACACTCTTGAAGGTCAAGACGTCTGCCCTCTTAAAAATCACAACGTTTGCTCAATTTTCAAGGCCAGGACGTCTGCTCACTCACTGTTACGTCTGCTCACTCTTCTAACACTATGACGTCTGCTCACTCCTCTAACACCTTGACATTTACTCACTCCTCTTACACTATGACGTCTGCTTACTCCTCTAACACTATGACGTCTACTCACTCCTCTAACACTATGACGTTTGCTTACTCCTCTAACACTATGACGTCTGCTCACTCCTCTAACACTATGACGTTTGCTTACTCCTCTAACACTATAACGTCTGCTAACTCCTCTAACACTATGACGTCTGCTCACTCCTCTAACAGTATGACGTCTGCTCACTCTTCTAACACTATGAAGTTGGCTCACTCCTCTAACACTATGACGTTTACTCACTCCTCTAACACTATGACGTTTGCTAACTCATCTAACACTATGACGTTTGCTCACTCCTCTAACACTATGACGTTTGCTCACTCCTCTAACACTATGACGTTTGCTCACTCATCTAACACTATGACGTTTGCTCACTCCTCTAACACTATGACGTTTGCTCACTCCTCTAACACTATGGCGTTTGCTCACGATAGATAATGCACACATGAACCGCTCAAGTGTCCTGAGCTGGGATAAAACTTAGATCTTCAGCAAAGAGAGACGCGCTCACTAACAACTTCACCACTCATCTGCCACCATCTATAAGAGACAATCTCCTCTCTCCCCTTTCCTTTCTACTGTAGCGTAGTCCCACCCATGAGCTAGCGCCTCGTCCACACCCATACAGGAAGCCAGTAACGAGCACAAGCAGTAGCGGTCTCAGTAGCAATGCTTTCACATGATGAGACTGCTAGTCCCATCTACAACTCTCTTTAGTTGCAAGATTCATGATTGGATGGCCACAGCGGTTCTGTTTGTGCCGCCCAGGGGAAGTGAGTTCTTTGAATCGAAGACTGACCTCACCGTCAGGTGAAACATACTAACCAACACCGGAATCTCCCCTCAGCCATGGGCTAAAGGTCCCTCACCTAGACCTGCAGACGTGGGCGCTGGTCAGCAGCGTCTTCTAGTCTACGTGTGGGGGCTGCCGCTGTCGAGAGGTAGGACATTCGCCTCTCAAATCGTCAAGGAAACGCTGGACGATCGACTCTCATAGGTTTCAAGTGATCCCTAGTCTCACGGATTGTACGACCTAAATGTCTACATCTTGATCTACTTTCAGCCGTTTTGATTGTGTGTCTTGCAACTGGTTCCCGGTAACTCGGGACGAGAGAGTGAGATTGATGTCCAGCACAGTTTCTATCTCACTATAATCCAAATTCAGCACAGGTTACATCTTCACGAGGACAGTCTGATGGTGTCGCCATCTTCGCTTGTGATGGGCCACTCACTTACTAACCAACGTGGTATCCCATAAGGTCCTGCTGCTTTTCCATTTCTTAGAAACTCTATTGCCCTTCTAATCTTTTCTTTAATTGGATTATCATAGTTGATTGGCAGGTCCTCCTTTGCTGGAAGGTTGTCTGGTGCTGGTCTGTTCAAAAACTCTTCAACGTATTCTACCCATCTTTTCTTCTGTTCTTCAAGGTTAGTTATCTTTTCCCCAAGTTTATTTTTGATTGGTCTACCTTGTTGTTGATACTTGCCGATAGTGTCTTGGTAGCCTCATAACCTTTCATATTTCCCTTTCCTGCCGCCTCTCCCGCTTCCTCAGCCAGATCATCAATGTAACGTATTTTTAACCTTCTTGTGGCTCTCTGCATACTCCTTCAGTGATATGCTTTTTGCGTCTCTCATTTTACATCAACTACAGCAACTTAAATAACAACAATAACAACAACAAGAGTAACAAAAATAACAACAACCATATTCTTCCCCCTCACCTTACTTTTTGCCCACTTCAAAGGGCCAACACCAAGTTCAGGTGTCGTTACATCTGGAGCCCCTAGATGAAATATGTGACGAGGAAGAAGAGCTAATTAGCAGAACAAAAGACAAGTCCATCAACAGACAGCCAAGACAGGTCCATCAACAGACTAAGCCAAGACAGGTCCATCAACAGACTAAGCCAAGACAGGTCTCTCAACAGACTCAGCCAATGGGCTTGTTTTCTCAGCAGACGTGTAGGGACATCCTATCCTGACTTCAAGCACGGAGAGTTCATCTCAAGTTATCCAATGGCTACATGTGCTTCCATTCCTGAGGTTGTCATGGCAATTATAGGGCTGATAAACAAAGGCCGCTACCCCTTCAGTCGCCTCATGATGTGCTTACATTATTCCTCGACTTCCTTACGGAAGTTTTGAACCTTTGTCTCCTAGGTCAGTGCCTCCGACAGTTGTCAGCTTGACGATCTGTCCATTTCATCAGAGACATTTGATCAATTGATAGTTAATTGCTCTTTCTCTCTCATCTCCAGTTTGTGTGTACATTTCTTCCAAAGCCTGCTTAGCTAATTCTGAAATCCTTTACTGGTAGCTGTTACACCACAAGTCTGGTCTTCTCATTTCCTTTACAATAAAAGAGAATTTTTACAATTTAAATTAGACGAGCGAGAATAGAAGATGAAGTGGCGAGAATAGAAGATGAAGTGGCGAGAATAGAAGATGAAGTGTTGGAACTTCTTAGCAAAGTGTTTAGTTGCATTTGAGGCAGCGGTTTCTTTTTAGAAATATCACAGATTTAACTAATGTTTAATTATGATTTACATTCTTGACCTGACCAACACTTTAGGATGACCTGACCAACACTTTAGGATGACCTGACCAACACTTTAGGATGTGTGGACCAACACTTTAGGATGTGTGGACCAACACTTTAGGATGACCTGACCAACACTTTAGGATGACCTGACCAACACTTTAGGATGTGTGGACCAACACTTTAGGATGTGTGGACCAACACTTTAGGATGACCTGACCAACACTTTAGGATGTGTGGACCAACACTTTAGGATATGTGGACCAACACTTTAGGATGACCTGACCAACACTTTAGGATGTGTGGACCAACACTTTAGGATGACCTGACCAACACTTTAGGATGACCTGACCAACACTTTAGGATGACCTGACCAACACTTTAGGATGTGTGGACCAACACTTTAGGATGACCTAACCAACACTTTAGGATGTGTGGACCAACACTTTAGGATGTGTGGACCAACACTTTAGGATGACCTAACCAACACTTTAGGATGTGTGGACCAACACTTTAGGATGACCTGACCAACACTTTAGGATGACCTGACCAACACTTTAGGATGTGTGGACCAACACTTTAGGATGACCTAACCAACACTTTAGGATGTGTGGACCAACACTTTAGGATGACCTGACCAACACTTTAGGATGACCTGACCAGCACTTAAGAATGCACCTTCCTAGGTCATTCCACTCACCCTGATTGCCACAAACAAAAACCAACTTCCCACGGAGGTTGGGAGGCAGAAAGTAACACCACATAGAGTGTTGTTCTAGGCGATACAGCAGGCACGCGGCAAGTGGATAGACCTGATATCTCCTGGCCTCGGCCTCGGATTACTCCAGACCGCGCAGAACGGTTACACTTTGGACTATCGCTATTTTGTTAGCTTCCCGCCCTGGTCTCATATTCGGGGCGCATGTCTCGGCGTTCCGTCATTTACTGAAAACATTGTGGTAATGGGTTGCTGAAAGGAACACCTTCCCCGTCAGGTCAGAGTTCCATCTGTCCCCTCAAGACTCGACGTCACTTCACTCCAGGCTAGCCTTATCTGCGCAGTCATTTGACATACATGACTTATATCTGCGCAGTCATCTGAAATACATGACTTATAACGCGGATATTAACGGCTCAAGTTTTCAGCTGGATGTATCTATATATCGACCGTCTTCCTGAGTGACCCTAAATGTTCGACCTAAGATATATTTCCAAATACTGAATGTGGCATGTGAGTTCTGTGGTGGCATGTGAGTTTCGTGGTGGTATGTGAGTTCCGTGGTGGTATGTGAGTTCCATTGTGGTATGTGAGTTCCATGGGGATATGTGAGTTCCATGGTGGTATGTGAGTTCCATGGTGCCATGTGAGTTCTATGGTGGCATGTGAGTTCTATGGTGGTATGTGAGTTCCATGGTGCCATGTGAGTTCCATGGTGGCATGTGAGTTCCATGGTGGCATGTGAGTTCCATGGTGCCATTTGAGTTCTGTGGTGGCATGTGAGTTCCGTGGTGGTATGTGAGTTCCATGGTGGCATGTGAGTTCCATGGTGGTATGTGAGTTCCATGGTGCCATGTGAGTTCCATGGTGGCATGTGAATTCCATGGTGGTATGTGAGTTCCATGGTGACATGTGAGTTCCATTATGGCATGTGAGTTCCGTGGTGCCATGTGAGTTCCGTGGTGCCATGTGAGTTTCGTGGTGCCATGTGAGTTCCATGGTGGTATGTGAGTTCCATGGTGCCATGTGAGTTCCATGGTGGCATGTGAGTTCCATGTTGGTATGTGAGTTCCATGGTGCCATGTGAGTTCCATGGTGCCATGTGAGTTCCATGGATGCATGTGAGTTCTGTGGTGGCAGTGCCAACGTCCAACGAATTGTTGTTGATCTCACGTCACCTCTATCGACAAGAAAATCCCGCCGGTCGCCCCCCTCCAAACCACGAAATGCTGTACATTGGTGTAAAATCCATCTTGATCAGGTCAGTGGGCCACACAAACCCAGGGAGATTTGACATCGCTGATCCACTCCATAATGAGCTTCTCTGTACCTTCTGCAACATTCAGAGACGGATATGAGGACTGCCCTTGTGAGATAAGTCTCGGGCCAATCAAATATGTCACTCCTTCAATCTTCGTTGGTAGCTGTATCTGCACTCGGACGCGATCAGGCCTCTCCCACCCCCACCTCACCCCCTCCCTCACCCCACCGCCCACAAAAATCCACCGCGAAGAGACAGAATGCGAGGAGAGGATGAACATCATCTGCGCGAGACAGTGGGAGGTACAGGTCTGAGAATCCGAGGCACCAAGGTGGGGCTCGACAGGACAGCACAAAATAAGAACTGGTGGCCAATAGGTGGGGTCGTTCAATGTTACAAAGTCAGTACAAAGAGAGGTTGTACAAAGAGAGGTTGTACAAAGAGAGGTTGTACAAAAAGCAGCAGTATGGAGGAAGTAGTAGTAGTGATAGTAGCAGCAGCAGTAGTAGTAGTAGTAGTAGTAGTAGTAGTAGTAATAGTAGTAGTAGTAGTAATAGTAGTAGTAGTAGTAGTAGTAGTAGTAGTAGTAATAGTAGTAGTAGTAGTAATAGTAGTAGTAGTAGTAGTAGTAGTAGTAGTAGTAGTAGTAATAGTAGTAGTAGTAGTAGTAGTAGTAGTAGTAATAGTAGTAGTAGTAGTAATAGTAGTAGTAGTAGTAGTAGTAGTAATAGTAGTAGTAATAGTAGTAGTAGTAGTAGTAGTAGTAGTAGTAGTAGTAATAGTAGTAGTAGTAGTAATAGTAGTAGTAGTAGTAGTAGTAGTAGTAGTAATAGTAGTAGTAGTAGTAGTAGTAGTAATAGTAGTAGTAGTAGTAATAGTAGTAGTAGTAGTAGTAGTAGTAGTAGTAGTAGTGGTAGTAGTGGTAGTAGTAGTAGTGGTAGTAGTAGTAGTGGTAGTAGTAGTAGTAGTAGTGGTAGTAGTAGTAGTAGTAGTAGTAGTAGTAGTAGTGGTAGCTAGTATTGCTTGATTGTAAAGTAACATGTTTTAGCATGAACGATTGTCGCTCAATCATTTTAGTCAAAGATTGCTGAGTGATGTTTGTAAATGTAAGTTTGTTGAGTTTCTAATCCTGATTAAGAGCAGAAACAGTCCGGACGAATGCCAACAAATCCTAAGCAATTGTCCAGGTCTGGCACGTTGAACGCACGTGCTGCTTACACAGCCCTCGCACCAGATGAAAGAGATATCGCCTCGCCTGGAGGCTATTTATAACATTACGGAACGAACCGCCTGTCGCTTGATCGACCAGGTGTGACGTCGTGCCGACGACCTGCGGGGCGAGCAGCTTGCTGTAGCAGCTCTTCTATTGTTGGGCGGGAGCCACTTGTCGATGGCCGCCTGAGACCTGGATAAAGTCACAAACAACTCGAGCTGACTGCAGAACGAACAAACAGCTTCTAGTGGCAGCTCAGTCAAGAGTCACGCCCATTCTTACAAGATTTGAATCCACTACCTGGCAGGATCTCTCAGCTCTGATTGGCTGCATGTCAGCCAACATGAGTAATATAATCGTCCGAGCAACGGTTCTCAAACTCTAACCACACCGAGGACCGGACGAGGGCAAGTTTTCGGGCTGCACCACAATAAGGCATTCTCCTTCGTCACCTTAAACTGAACGGTTGCTATGGTTACCAGATGTATTTGTATAATCAAACTAGAGACAGACAATCATCAAAGACTGGGCTAATGTTTGCACTCTCCACTCGGACACGACCAGGCCTTTCTCCCTCTCTTTCTTTCTCTCTTCCCCGGTCTCTCTGTTCCTCACTCGCTTTCTCTTTTTCTGCCTCTTTCTCTCCCCCAACCCCCTTCTCTATCTCTTTTCCTCCCTCCCTCTCCCCACCTCTCTCTCTTTTCCTCTTTCTTTCTTTTCCCCCCTCTCTTTTTTTCCTCCCTCTCTCTTTCTTTTTCTCCCTCCCTCCTTCTCTCTTCCCTCCCTCTATCTTTCTTTTCCTCCTACTCTTTTTCTCCCTCTTCCTTTTCCCCCTCTCTCTTACTCTTCCCTTATCTCTTTCTTCTCTCCCTCTCTCTTCCTCACCCTCTCTCCTTCCCTCTCTCTACCTCTCTCCCCTCCTCTCTCTCCCTTCTCTCTCTTAAATCTCTCACCATTTATCTCCTCTCTCTCTCTTCTTCCTCACTCCTCCCTCACTGTTTTTCACCGTCCCTACCTTTCTCCCTCTCTTCTCCTCTCTCTCTCCCTATCTCCCCATCTATCTCACGTCCTCCTCTCTCATCTTTCTCCCCTCTCTCTACCCATATCTCCTCCTCTCTCTCCTCCACCTCTATCCCCCTCTCACTCTCTTCCTCATCCTCTCTGCCTTTCTCCCTTCCCCCTCCTCTCCCCCCCCCCCCTCTGTCCAGCCCGTCATTCAGTGCTATAACACGCTAACTCAGAACAAAGCTACGACAAACATTCCCCTCGCTTGACCCCACATCTTGTGTTAAACTATCATTACGTTCTACAACTGACCTAGATCATATTATGCCTTCAACTGACGGCCCTAGAAACAGACTGCACCAAGGCAGCTTGGCTGAGAGAATAGAGATTGAAGAGGAAAAAGAAACCCGGTCCCAAACAAATACCGTGCTGATGTGGGATGTGTTGGTCCGAAAAGCGCAGATATCGCAGCCTCGCTGTCAATTACGAGAACGTCAGAAACATCCTTTACATAACAAACGCCGAAGAAGAAGAAGAAGAAGAAGAAGAAGAAGAAGAAGAAGAAGAGGAGGAGGAGAAAGAGGAAGAATAAGAGGAAGAAGAAGAAAAAGAAGAAGAAACAGAAAAAGAAGAAGAAAAAGAAACAGAAAAAGTAGATGAAGAAAAAGTAGAAGAAGAAAAAGAAACAGAAAAAGTAGATGAAGAAAAAGTAGAAGAAGAAAAAGAAACAGAAAAAGTAGATGAAGAAAAAGTAGAAGAAGAAAAAGAAACAGAAAAAGTAGATGAAGAAAAAGTAGAAGAAGAAAAAGAAACAGAAAAAGTAGATGAAGAAAAAGTAGAAGAAGAAAAAGAAACAGAAAAAGTAGATGAAGAAAAAGTAGAAGAAGAAAAAGAAAAAGAAAAAGTAGATGAAGAAAAAGTAGAAGAAGAAAAAGAAAAAGTAGAACAGGAACAAGAAGAAGAAGGGAAAAAAAGAAGAACTAGAAAAAGAAAAAGATAACAGGAAGAAAAAGAAGAAAAAGATTATTCCTGGAAGACTAAAGTACTTCAATAACCATACAGACGACCGGTTCACATACCGCGCTGGGACATCTGAAGAGCAAAAAGTCTTCTTCAGAGACAATACACGTATAAGTTAAAACATCAGACAACAATATTTGAACGCATAAAAAAGATACTTATCGAACGGCCCATGTGTAGACTTGTGATCGAACTAGCGGAAGAGAAAGAAGCGGAGGAAAAAGAAGCGGAAGTGAACAATTGTGGCTGTGAAAGTTTTCAGCGTGAGAAGATACCGGATAAGCCGATAGCGGGCCAACAGGAAATGATAAGATGGTGACATGGGAATGAAATAAATAAATAAACCAAATAAATGTGATATGGAGGGAGGCAGATGCAAGTTTTGGGAAGGAGGAGAGAAGGAGAGGAAGGGGGGAGGGTGAGGATGAGGGTGGGTGGGGTGGGGAGGATGGGGTAGAACTGAAGAAAAAAAGGACCAGAAATATTGATGCTTTGCGGTTGTAGGAAGGCCATGCGAGTTTAGGTAGGCCATGGGGCTGAAGGTAGGCCATGCGACTTTAGGTAGGCCAAGAGGCTAAAGGTAGGCCAAGAGGCTAAATATAGGCCAAGAGGCTAAAGGTAGGCCATGCGGATGTAGGCGGGACAAGCGGCTAAACGTAGGCCATGCGACTGTAGGTGGGACAAGAGGCTAAAGGTAGGCCATGCGGCTGTAGGTAGGCCATGGAGCTGTAGGTAGGTCATGGGGCTGTAGGTAGGCTATGGGGCTGTAGGTAGGCCATGGAGCGGTAGGTAGGCTATCGAGCTGTAGGTAGGTCATGGGGCTGTAGGTAGGCCATGGAGCTGTAGGTAGGTCATGGGGTTGTAGGTAGGCTATGGAGCTGTAGGTAGGCCATAGAGCTGTAGGTAGGCCATGGAGCTGTAGGTAGGCTATGGGGCTGTAGGTAGGCCAAGAGGCTAAGGGTAGGCCATGCGGATGTAGGCGGGACAAGAGGCTAAACGTAGGCCATGCGACTGTAGGTGGGACAAGAGGCTAAAGGTAGGCCATGGAGCTGTAGGTAGGCTATCGAGCTGTAGATAGGTCATGGGGCTGTAGGTAGGCCATGGGGCTGTAGGTAGGCCATGGGGCTGTAGGTAGGCCATGGAGCTGTAGGTAGGCTATCGAGCTGTAGGTAGGCCATGGAGCTGTAGGTAGGCTATCGAGCTGTAGATAGGTCATGGGGCTGTAGGTAGGCCATGAGGCTGTAGGTAGGCCATGGAGATTTAGGTAGGCCATGGAGCTGTAGGTAGGCCATAGGACTGTAAGTAGGCCATGGGGCTCTAGGTAGGCCATGGAGCTGTAGGTAGGCCATGCGGCTTTAGGATAGTTCCGGGGACTATCAGTTTATTTTCCAGCTGTAAACGATGTCTATCTTCCGAGTAGCATGGGGCGATGCACCTTAACATCAGCCTTCATACGGGGCATAGGACTATTAAAGTGGTTGGTCACTGAGGAACCAGAGTTGTAGGAGATGTCAAGAAGGTGTTGCCGGAAGCTCGCACTGAGTTCCAACCCGGTCTCGCCAATATATGTCCGTCACGCTGGTGGGAAACCATGCAGTACATGAGGTCGTATAATTGCTTGGGAATCCTTCTTTGACATGATACACAGCTTTGAGGAAGGTCACCGAATGTGGCTACCTGATTGGGGGCACAAGTGATTGGGGGCATACGTGATTGGGGGCACACATGATTGGGGCACATATGATTGGGGCACATATGATTGGGGGTACACATGATTGGGGGCACACATGATTGTGGCACACGTGATTGGGGGCACACAAGATTGGGGCACATATGATTAGGGGCACACATGATTGGGGGCACAAATGATTGGGGGCACCCAGGTAGTTGTTAGGGTTTGTATTTTACGACTTCCAGCCAGCAGGTCCCTGGGGTTTTGATCCCGTTTCTAAGCAGTAAGGTCAGGACCAGAGGATGCATTAAGTGGAGAAGGATCAGTGTGAAGGATGGGGAGATGGTTGAGTAGGTCATGGGCAGGTCATGGGTAGGTCATGAGTAGGTCATGGGTAGGTCATGGGTAGGTCATGGGCAGGTGGTACGTTAGGACAAGTTTGCACGGCCAGAGGGAAGTGAGTGAGAACAAGTAAGGGGGTGAATGTGAGGGGGGGGGGGGGTAATTGGAAAAGTCAGCTGGAGGATAGAGATGGCAGCCGTCTCGGGGCACAGCCGCTTGCGGTGGAGCATTTAATGGGACGGGAGTCGAAAGTCATCGTCGTCTTCATAAAGGCAATGGAGGTGTAACAGCTGGGAGAAAGGAAATGAGGCCCGACAGGATTTGGGGAGAGAAAGTGGAGTGGGTGTAGTTGTGAGCGTCAGTGGGTTAGTACTAGACAGTGGTGGACAGACGTGAGGGACGGGTGGAGGGACGGGTGGAGGGACGGGTTGAGGGACGGGTGGAGGGACGGGTGGAGGGACGGGTGGAGGGACGGGTGGAGGGACGGGTTGAGGGACGGGTGGAGACAGCCGTGGAAAGGCGTGAGGGACGGGTAGAGACAGTGGTGGGCAGACTAGAGGGACGTGTGGAGGGACGGGTTGAGGGACGGGTGGAGGGACGGGTGGAGGGACGGATTGAGGGACGGGTGGAGACAGTCGTGGAAAGGCGTGAGGGACGGGTAGAGACAGTGGTGGGCAGACTAGAGAGATGTGTGGAGGGACGGGTTGAGGGACGGGTGGAGAGACGGGTGGAGGGAAGTGAGGAGGGACGGGTGGAGGGACGGGTGGAGGGAAGTGTGGAGGGACGGGTGGAGGGACGGGTGGAGGGACGGGTGGAGGGACGGGTGGAGGGAAGTGGGGAGGGACGGGTATAGGGACGGGTGGAGGGAAGTGTGGAGGGACGGGTGGAGGGACGGGTGGAGGGACGGGTTGAGGGACGGGTAGAAACAGTGGTGGACAGGCGTAAGGGACGGGTGTAGGGACGGGTGGAGGGACGGGTGGACAGGTGGGAGGGACGAGTGGAGGGACGGGTGGAGGGACGGGTGGAGAGACCGGTAGACAGGTGGGAGGCACGAGTGGAGGGATGGGTGGACAGGCGGGAGGGATGGGGGAAGGACGGGGGAGGGACGGATGTACAGGCGGGAGGGACGGGTGGAGGGACGAGTTGAGGGACGGGTGGAGGAACGGGTGGAGGGACGGGTTGAGGGACGGGTGGAGACAGTCGTGGAAAGGCGTGAGGGACGGGTAGAGACAGTGGTGGGCAGACTAGAGAGATGTGTGGAGGGACGGGTTGAGGGACGGGTGGAGAGACGGGTGGAGGGAAGTGAGGAGGGACGGGTGGAGGGACAGGTGGAGGGACGGGTGGAGGGAAGTGGGGAGGGACGGGTATAGGGACGGGTGGAGGGAAGTGTGGAGGGACGGGTGGAGGGAAGGGTGGAGGGACGGGTGGAGGGACGGGTTGAGGGACGGGTAGAAACAGTGGTGGACAGGCGTAAGGGACGGGTGTAGGGACGGGTGGAGGGACGGGTGAACAGGTGGGAGGGACGAGTGGAGGGACGGGTGGAGGGACGGGTGGAGGGACCGGTAGACAGGTGGGAGGCACGAGTGGGGGGATGGGTGGACAGGCGGGAGGGATGGGGGAAGGACGGGGGAGGGACGGATGGACAGGCGGGAAGGACGGGTGGAGGGACGAGTTGAGGGACGGTTGGAGACAGGTGGACAGGCGGGAGGGACGGGTGGAGGGACGTGTGGAGACAGGTGGACAGGCGGGAGGGACGGGTGGAGGGACGGGTGGAGGGACGGGTGGAGACAGGTGGATGGGCGGGAGGGACGGGGGGAGGGACGGGTGGAGGGACGGGTGGAGGGACGGGTGGACAGGTGGGAGGGACGAGTGGAGGGACGGGTGGAGGGACGGGTGGAGAGACCGGTAGACAGGTGGGAGGCACGAGTGGAGGGATGGGTGGACAGGCGGGAGGGATGGGGGAAGGACGGGGGAGGGACGGATGTACAGGCGGGAGGGACGGGTGGAGGGACGAGTTGAGGGACGGGTGGAGGAACGGGTGGAGGGACGGGTTGAGGGACGGGTGGAGACAGTCGTGGAAAGGCGTGAGGGACGGGTAGAGACAGTGGTGGGCAGACTAGAGAGATGTGTGGAGGGACGGGTTGAGGGACGGGTGGAGAGACGGGTGGAGGGAAGTGAGGAGGGACGGGTGGAGGGACAGGTGGAGGGACGGGTGGAGGGAAGTGGGGAGGGACGGGTATAGGGACGGGTGGAGGGAAGTGTGGAGGGACGGGTGGAGGGAAGGGTGGAGGGACGGGTGGAGGGACGGGTTGAGGGACGGGTAGAAACAGTGGTGGACAGGCGTAAGGGACGGGTGTAGGGACGGGTGGAGGGACGGGTGAACAGGTGGGAGGGACGAGTGGAGGGACGGGTGGAGGGACGGGTGGAGGGACCGGTAGACAGGTGGGAGGCACGAGTGGGGGGATGGGTGGACAGGCGGGAGGGATGGGGGAAGGACGGGGGAGGGACGGATGGACAGGCGGGAGGGACGGGTGGAGACAGGTGGACAGGCGGGAGGGACGGGTGGAGGGACGTGTGGAGACAGGTGGACAGGCGGGAGGGACGGGTGGAGGGACGGGTGGAGGGACGGGTGGAGACAGGTGGACGGGCGGGAGGGACGGGGGAGGGACGGGTGGAGACAGGTGGACAGGCGGGAGGGACGGGTGGAGGGACGGGTGGAAGGACGGGTAAAAGGACGGGTGGAGGGACGTGTGGAGGGACGGGTTGAGACAGGTGGACAGGAGGGTGGGACGGGTGGAGGGACTGGTGGAGGGACGGGTGGAGACAGGTGGACAGGCGGGAGGGACGGGTGGAGGGACTGGTGGAGGGATGGGTGGAGGGACGGGTGGATGGACGGGTGGAGGGACGGGTGGACAGGTGGGACCCCATCATCCTGCTTCTCTCCCTTTCTCCTAATTTATTGTCTCACTTTCCGACATGACAGGTGCCGCCCACATTCCAGAGACAGTCTCACGACAGGGACGCCTCCCCCCGCCCCCCATGTCAGGGACGCCCTACATGTCAGAGAAACCACACTGGTCAGTGACACCTACAGGTGCTAGGTACACTCGACAGATCAGATGCCTTCCACTGGTCAGGACACGCCCCTGGTCAGGACACGCCCCTGGTCAGGACACGCCCCTGTCAGAACACGCCCATTGCCAGGACAAGCCCATGATCAGGACACGCCCCTGGTCAGGACACGCCCCTGGTCAGGACACGCCCATGATCATCACACGCCCATGATCAGGACACGCCCCTGGTCAGGACATGCCGCTGGTCAGGATACGCCCATGGTCAGGACACGCCCATGATCAGGACACGCCCCTGATCAGGACACTCCCCTGGTCAGGACACGCCTCTGGTATGTGAAGATTACTAAACGATTAAAGTACCATGTAATGTTCATTCAAAGCATGTATATCCGTACAGTCTCTCCCAGTCTCCCTCTCTCTCCCCCTCACACTTTATCTTTGAGTCTTTCTCTCCTCTCTCCCTTTCCCTCTCTCCCTCTCTCGTGCGCCCTCTCTCTACCCTGCTTCCTTCCTCACACAAATACATACACATTTGCAAATACTTGCAAGCCGTGAACATAACCCGAGCTAACATTTGTATTGTGTCTGTGCCCTCTCCATTCAAGCCGCCCTAGATAACAGCCTGGCCGGGTCGACATGTCGGTACCTGTCTGAATTCTGGTCTGGCTCTTCATACCAGACTTGTTTCTCAGTTGGATGTTGGTGTTCATTATTTCTGCAGCTCTTCGCCAGGTGTGTTCAACTTCGGAGGCACATTGTGATAAGGATTTGAGGATGGCTGACTGGATGGTGGGGGAGTGTGGAAGGTAACATTTAGGGTAGAGGTCAATGTACAGAGAATGTTATTGGGAATGAAATGTTGAACATATTGTTCTAGGTCAGCATTTTGTTGGTGTGTAGAGGCCAGCTGTCTTCCTCGCCCAGACACCATTCATAATGGTTGGTTGGTTGGTTATTGATCCAGCGGCATATGTGCTCCTGCCCTTTGACCCAATGCCATATAATGCTATTGGCAAGTGTTTGTTAGCTGTTGTTCTATAAGGGCGTTCAAGCTCCGCGCCTTTCTTGTGAGTAGGGAATACTTGACCAAACGGTTGCTCAGAGGTTATCCCAGCCACATACACAGAACCTGCTGCTTGGTTCACACACCGGGCCCACAGGAAAACTACACCACTCTTCAACCCAACCTCTGACCCACCATACAAACTACACCACTCTTCAACCCAACCTCTGACCCACCATACAAACTATACCCTCCTTCAACCCAACCTCTGACCCACCATACAAACTATACCCTCCTTCAACCCAACCTCTGACCCACCATACAAACTATACCCTCCTTCAACCCAACCTCTGACCCACCATACAAACTATACCCTCCTTCAACCCAACCTCTGACCCACCATACAAACTATACCCTCCTTCAACCCAACCTCTGACCCACCATACAAACTATACCCTCCTTCAACCCAACCTCTGACCCACCATACAAACTATACCCTCCTTCAACCCAACCTCTGACCCACCATACAAACTATACCCTCCTTCAACCCAACCTCTGACCCACCATACAAACTATACACTCCTTCAACCCAACCTCTGTCCCACCATACAAACTATACCCTCCTTCAACCCAACCTCTGACCCACCATACAAACTATACCCTCCTTCAACCCAACCTCTGACCCACCATACAAACTATACCCTCCTTCAACACAGCCATCCTTCAATAGCAGCAACCACGCCCTGATATAACCACAAGACTCTGGTCTATCATTAAAGAGAGCGTATTCTTGGAGATGGGAAATGAACCTACATAACACACGATAAATAATTGGATTCGATCCCCACCCTGTACAATGAGTAGGCAAGGTTTTTATATCACTGCTTATTCAGAATCTCGTAGAAAGAAAATCAAGGACAAAAACAGTGGAAGAAAACTAACGATTGATGGATGAATAAGTGCGTGACAGGTTACTCTGGAAGTGTGGACGAGAGCATGTCATTGAAAGAATAAAAGCGACAGGCGAAATAAATGAGAGAGTTGATCAATGATATATGGCCCTGTGCCCTGACAGGAAGCGAAGCAGAACAAAACAGTACATCATGTGTTTGGTTGATTGGCGACTGGGACGGGGGGGGGGGGGGGGGGGGAGGGGTGCTCGCCCAGCAGAGATGTAAACATGCTTTCTTCTGTAGCTTTTATCCACAATATCTACGTCTCCCACTTCTTCTGTGTTCATTCTCAATCTCCGGCTACCAAGCTTTGCAAATAGTAGGATGTACTCCACAGAACGGATATATCTTCTATAACTTATCAACAATATCTTCTATAACTTATCAGCAATATCTTCTATAACTTATCAACAATATCTTCTATAACATCAACAATATCTTCTATAACTTATCAACAATATCTTCTATAACGTATTAACAATATCTTCTATAACTTATCAACAATATCTTCTATAACTTATCAACAATATCTTCTAAAACTTATCAACAATATCTTCTATAACTTATCAACAATATCTTCTATAACTTATCAACAATATCTTTTATAACTTATCAACAATATCTTCCAGAACGTATCAACAATATCTTCTATAACTTATCAACAATATCTTCTTGACCTTATCAGCAATATCTTCTATAACTTATCAACAATATCTTCTTGACCTTATCAGCAATATCTTCTATAACTCGTGTCAACAATGTATTCTATAATTGAACAATATCTTCTAAAACTTGTATCACCAATATCTTCTATAACTCAACAATATCTTCTAAAACGTGTATCAGCAATTTCTTCTATAACTCAACAATATCTTCTAAAACTTGTATCAACAATATCTTCTAATTCCCAACTTACTGGAGAGGAAAAAAACATAACTACCGCACACTGAGTATACCATAGGTACTCAATCTCTCAAGTGGTGAAGGGTGTGGATGATGACGGTTGCTGTTGCTCGCTGGCTGTACACACTTCTGCTCCGTCCTCTCTTCTGTCCCTCCCTGATGGAACCTCATTTGAGCTTAAGGTTCAGAAATCTGTTTTGTTATCTTCTACTGCAGGGCCATCATCTAACAGGTGGTCATTGAATGACCTCACAATGTCTGTGCCACACAATGTCTGTGCCATCATCTAACAGGTGGTCATTGAATGACCTCACAATGTCTGTGCCATCATCTAACAGGTGGTCATTGAATGACCTCACAATGTCTGTGCCATCATCTAACAGGTGGTCATTGATTGACCTCACAATGTCTGTGCCATCATCTAACAGGTGGTCATTGAATGACCTCACAATGTCTGTGCCATCATCTAACAGGTGGTCATTGAATGACCTCACAATGTCTGTGCCATCATCTAACAGGTGGTCATTGAATGACCTCACAATGTCTGTGCCATTATCTAACAGGTGGTCATTGAATGACCTCACAATGTCTGTGCCATCATCTAACAGGTGGTCATTGAATGACCTCACAATGTCTGTGCCCTCATCTTATCCCCAACCTGATCTCTCACTCAAATCAAGGTCACAATCTGACCTCTCACTCGAACCGAGAAGCCATAACCTGCTATTAATTGTATGAAAGGCGACTAATGTAGCGTGTGTTTTGGACTAGCAGCCTCATCAGGTTAAAGTATCACAGAAATAGCCTTTACAACAACAGCATACACAAAGTTTGACACAGGCTTCCTGTAAGGTAATACCGGATTACTGCAATCCTGGTCTGCGAATTCTGCGTTCAGATTCATAGGTCATGCAAGATCTGCAGGCCTGTCACCAGGACCAAGTCCATCTTATGCTAGGCCAGGGCAGCGGCTTCATGCCATCTACTTTAGCCCCTCATACGCACCTCAACTCCTAACCAAGACTGCCATCATGTGTTTGGACTCGACAGTCCTTCACCTAAGCGCCACCCCCCCCCCCCCCCGCCCCGGCCCCCACCCCCGGGAGGACGGGTGTCCTTCAGGAAGCAACCGCTGGTTAGGGATTGACGTTTTGGGAGACTTCAGTACATTTAGACACGGCTTGTGTGAAGTAGGGAGGGCAGTTCCTGCAGAGATGCACTTTCCGTTCCTAACCCTAGGTCAGGTTGCAATTTACAGCTGGTTCGACTGGAACGTGAAGTTGTATATCAATCATAAATGTGTCATTAAAAACACTAACATTACTGTATTTTGGCATTGCTGAGCAAAAGGGATTTATATTGCTGGAGAATAAAGGTAGCTTGTCTTGATAGTCATCGCGCAGTGTGAAGAAAATGATTTTAATTTTGCCTACGACATAAAAAAGCTGACAGACGGAGGGTTTAAATCCAAATCTTTTTGGTCAAAAGCCCGGTATCTGGATTTCTCCGCTGGGGTCTTTATGTATGACAAGGACAAGAATAGCACCACTGCCACACCGACATCATGTCGTAAGAGGCAACTAACTGTGTGACATGGCATAACACCGGCCATTGTTAGGTGGTTTGTTAAGAGCAGCTAAGATAGCGCCTAACAGGATGCGGATCTACTTAGCTCTAATGTTGTTAAGAGCAGCTAAGAAAGCGCCAAACAGGATGTGGGTCTCCTTAGCTCTAGTATTGTTAAGAGCAGCTAAGATAGCGCATAACAGGCTGTGGGTCTACTTAGCTCTAGTGTTGTTAAGAACAGCTAAGATAGCGCCTAACAGGCTGCGGGTCTACTTAGCTCTAGTGTTGTGAGTCATTAAGATACATTCGCACATCAGTATACAAACTCTGCAGTCTTCTAAACCAGTATCAAGAAGTTAATGCAACTTTCTTCTGTCCGTCATTACCCTCCTTTGCCCTCTTCTGCCCGTCCCTACCTCCTCTTCCCGTCCCAGCTCTCCCCTGACATGCGATGAACTAACCTGAACCGGCACAAGGTATCAGGTAGAGAAACTGGCACGTGCCTAGCCATGTCATTGTTTACATTTGAGTTTAATTTTGTTTTAATTGGTCTACTAACCCCCCCCCCCCCCCCTATCCTGCCCCACAACAGGCGACAGAAACACAGGATACCACCACGACTTGTTTCCCATCAGCCGCTACCATTTTATGAGCGTTTACCGCAATGTTTCTCTAGTCTACCAGTGCATGTACCGTCACTCCCCCCGGTACCGCTCGTTCTCGTCACGCGCATACACCCCCATTAGTGCTCACTAGGGGCTGTAGCGCGTGCCAGCAGCCTGGTCGGTGTCAGGGTGGAGGTCTGAAACGTAGACGAGGTGACAGCAGCTTGGTGGGTTTATTGGGTGAAACATGACCAGCATGATAGAAGAAAATCAAGTTGGAGAGACAGACGATGGAAACCACCAAGAAATGGAGAGGGAACAAAACACGAAAAAAAAGGTAGAATATAACCAGAAAATGAAGAAATAATAAGAAAAAGAAGAAGAAAAAGGAGAAGAAGAAAAAGAAGGAGGAAGAATAAGGGAGGAGGAGGAGGCGTAGATGGGGGAGGACAGAAGAAGAAGGAGCAGGAAGAGGGAGGGAGGAGGAGGAGTAGCTGGAGGAGGAGGAGGAGGAGGAGAGAAGAGGTAGAAATTAGAAAAATGTTTAAAAATAGAATAAGATTTTAACTTAACTTAACGTCTTTATACTGGTTTAGAAGACCCTGCAGAGTCTGTATACAACTAGTTACATTTACATCACCTTGCTCTAAAAGCTATGCGCATCCAGTTTATTCTTAAATGCGTTAACTGTCCCTGCCTCCACTACCTCCCCTGGCAATGCATTCCAAGCAGTCACCACTCTCTGACTAAAAAAATATTTCCTAATATCTAATCTGGACCTCTCTGTAGTCAGCTTGTAGCTATGCCTCGTGTTATTGTGGGTGGCTGTATTTTAAAAAACTTGTTATAGTCTAATTTATCGATTCCTCTGATCACCTTATAAACCTGTATTAAGTCACCACGAATTCTTCTCTCTTCGAGACACTGTAGGCCGGTTTTTCTGAGTCTTTCCTCATAACTGTAATTCTGGAATCCCACTATCAGCTTTGTCGCTCTTTTCTGTATTCTTTCCAGCATGGTTTTATATCCCCTCTATGATAATGACTCCACACCTGTACACAGTACTCCAATCTAGGTCTAACTAAAGTTTTATACAGTTTGACGATCACTTCCTTGCTCCTATGTTTAATATTTCTTTTTATCATACCTAACATTGCATTTGCCTTTTTCACTGCTACCTTAACTTGCTCACTCACCTTTCCTGTATAATCTTTTATAACCCCTAGGTCCCTTTCCTTATCTATCTTTCTAATATTGTTTTCTCCCATTCTGTAATTATGTTCCATATTGGATCTACCCATGTGGATGACTGTACATTTATCTACATTAAACTCCATTTGCCAGCTTACAGACCATTCTCGAATTTTATCTAAATACGACATCAATATATCCACTTCCGCTTTAGATGAGACACTACTGCATAGTTTTATGTCATCAGCAAATTTTGCAATCATGGATCCCATATCAATGTCCAAATCATTTATATATATATAAAGAACAAAATTGGTCCCAAAACCGAGCCCTGTGGCACACCACTTTTCACTTCACACCACTCAGAGTACTCCCTATTTATGCCCACCCTCTGCCTTCTTCCCGTTAACCAATTTTCAATCCATTTGGCAACTTCCCCACCTATTCCATGTGATTTTAACTTTCGAAATAATCTTTGATGAGGTACTCTATCAAAGGCCTTTGCAAAGTCTAGATAAATAACGTCCACTGGCTCCCCTATATCTATGATTTTAGTAACCTCCTCCATGAATTCTAATAGATTTGTTAAGCACGATCTCCCTCTAGTAAACCCTTATTTGACTAGTTCTAATTAAATTAAACTTGTTTAAATGCATTACAATATTTTCTTTGATTATTGACTCTAACAATTTACAGACTATGCTCGTTAAACTCACCGGTCTATAATTTGCTGGATCTGATTTTTTGCCTTTTTTGAATAAGGGGATCACTCCTGCATCTTTCCAATCCCGTGGAACAATCCCTTTTGTAAGTGATTGAGAACATAATATAGCCAAGGTTTTTGCTAGTTGGTCTCTAATTTCATACAGCAATTTTGGATGAATACCATCTTGACCTGGACATTTATTCACTTTCAACCCCTCCAATTTTTTAAAAACCATTTCCTCTGTAATACAGATTGATCTTAATCCCGCTGTATCCATGTCTCTTTGAAAAATATCTATAGGCTCTGGGATCTTGGAGCAGTCCTCTTTTGTGTAGACTGTGCCAAAGTACTGATTGAGCAGATTAGCTGCCTCCCTATTCTCACTTATTATTTTCCCTGTACTCTCAATGAGAGGGTCTTCTTTGTCTTTCGTTCTTTGTTTATTTCTAACATAAGAGAAGAAGCTTTTACTGTCAGTCTTGATCCTCTGAGCAAGTTTTTTTTCAAAGTCTATTTTTGCTGTTTTATTCGCTTTCTGAGATATGTTCTGCTTGTCCAAATATTTTACATATGTTTATTTTGATTTACCTGCCTCTATATATTTTTTCCATGCTTTATTTTTTGCTCTTTTACATTTCACTACAAATCTAGTTATCCACTTTTTACGCTTGGGGTTTACCTCCCTACATGGAGCACATTCCTCTTTTAGCGTTTCTTGAACTGTTTTAAAACTTTCCCACTCCTGTTCAACATCTGTTCCTACGACAATATCTTTCCAGATTATGTGGTTCGCTGCCTCTTTCATCTTCTTAACATCTGCCTTAGAGTAGTCATATGTTCACGTGTTTATGTTTACTTCTTTCCCTGCAATAAGATCCCAACGGATGACTTGATGGTCACTTGAGCCAAACAGTTCCCCAACGGTAACGTTTTCAATCATATTTTCCTCTGTCGTAAAAACTAGGTCGAGTATGTTTTTGCCTCTGGTGGCTGCTTCTACATGTTAAATTTAAAAATTGTCAGTTATGCACTTAACAAAAGGTTTTGACTCTACAAGTGCTTCTGCCATATCCCATTTTATTTCTGGATAGTTGAAATCTCCCATTAATAATAATTTCCCTTTACTTGCCTTTGCTATGCTACTAATCAGCTCCTCATCTTCCTCTTTTGACTTGATGGACATCTATAGCACACTCCAATCACTGTTTTATCACCCCCACTTTCTATTTCTCCCCATACACTTTCATTTTTGTTACCACATGATAAATAATCTTTGATCGTTATAAAGGTAGAGACGCCCTTGAACTGAAGTGACGTGTTCTATATATACTAGCCAATGATATCGTTGCGCTGGTCATGAATATGTATGTCCATCTGTGGCCGCGAACCAGACATGGGTGAAGAGCTAATAATTACCTTAAAACAGCGACCAAGCAATATCGATGATAGTATTTGCGAGTCTTCTTAAGTGGGTCGTCCTTCCAAAGTGGGACGTCCTCCGGAAGGTGGCCGAGAAAATTAATGGGTTGAATCTCCGCTGTGAGGACGCTCCTCTGATGTTCAGACACCCCCTGTTGCAACTCTCCGGGTCAAATTTCTTGACATTGACAATTTAAGCAGAAGATCAAGAGACACGAGAGCCAATAAATCGCCAGTAGACACCATTGAAGTCAGACACGAGGATGGTAGGTCAAGTCCAACCTGTCAAACACCATCACTGAAGAAACGAGAGCAGTTCATCTCGGTAGACCACATGTTCCCAGAGGTCAGATGGTGAATGTCACGGTCATCTTCGAAGGTGCACATAACTCTGAAAATAGTTTCCTTTTCCGCGCATCTGTTCCATTGCTTGTCCTCCCCCATTCTGTTCGTACCCAGGTTGTTCGCTCCAACTTTAGCGTTCAAGTCCTTCATTAAAATTAAGATTTGATTCAATTTCTTTGCGCCAATGACTTCTTGCTGCTCGCTGTAAAACTTTTGCTTTTAATCATCTTTAGCCTCGTTAGTTGGGGCATGGCACTGCATGATGATGTTTTTGTTCCTAGTTCTGAAGGTTGGACTGAGGAATTATTTTTGGGTGGTAGCCTCTCACTATATGAGCTCCATCTCTGTCGCTCTAGAAGGCATCAGTGCCACCCCATCTGTGTGTTGGGCATCAGTGCCACCCCATCTGTGTGTTGGGCATCAGTGCCACCCCATCTGTGTGTTGGGCATCAGTGCCACTCCCTCTGTGTATTGGGCATCAGTGCCACTCCCTCTGTGTGTTGGGCATCAGTGCCACTCCCTCTGTGTGTTGGGCATCAGTGCCACCCCATCTGTGTGTTGGGCATCAGTGCCACCCCCTCTCTGTGTTGGACATCAGTGCCACTCCCCCTCTGTGCTGGACATCAGTGCCACTCCCTCTGTGTGTTGGGCATCAGTGCCACCCCATCTGTGTGCTGGACATCAGTGCCACTCCCTCTCTGTGTTGGGCATCAGTGCCATTCCCTATGAATGCTGGAGATCAGCTCCATAGTTTCTAGAATAAATTATCATTTTCCGAGTTGTAAGTCTCATCTTTCCTGACAGTGTCCATCTTGTTTGACACAGTCCTGGCACCGATATGTTTGTTTTGCACAGTCCTGGCACCGATATGTTTGTTTTGCACAGTCCTGGCACCGATATGTTTGTTTTGCACAGTCCTGGCACCGATATGTTCTAACTTCTCATCTCTTAAGCTATCTGTGTCGTTTTCCCTGTTTGGTTCATAAGGTGTGGATCCAACCACAACCACACTTACACACACGCACTCTTACACAACTCTAACACTCGCTCTCAGAATGAGGCCAATGGACTTTGGCTGGGCTGACCACTCAGATCGCCCTAACTATCATGTTGTGTAGTTCTTCCACCGTAATGGATGAAGACCGCCTTGTCAGTATTTACTGTAAACTGTTACAATAAGTTCCAAGATAGCTAAATTAGCCAATCAGAGCCTTGCATTGTCTGTTGCACTTTGTACAAGGACATAAGACACTTCCGTCCTACAGGGTTGAAGAAGGGTTGATGTGAGTTGACTCGCGAAGAGATCGTCTGTGGTTGGCCTCACCTATTCTTGATGCCTCTTGTCTCTGAACACCCTCAGGAATAGTGCTACGCCAGTCTGTGCGATTGGTGGCGATTCCTTCCCAGTCGTCACGGTTAATACCGCACTGGATCAGGGATCTGTATCATAGATACGTCCAGACGCACACCTGCTTCCAAGCACTGGTTAATACGTCCTTAAATCACATACAGGACTATTGTCCGGGGTGAAAAGAGCCGTGCCTCTGCCAGTAGAATATAGAGAGGCAAACGTTCTACCAAGACTAAAAAAACAAAGCAAATTCCCTACCTGGTACATTGTTCTAACATTCCCTACCTGGTACATTATTCTAACATTCCCTACCTGGTACATTATTCTAATATTCCCTACCCGGTACATTGTTCTAACATTCCCTACCCGGTACATTGTTCTAACATTCTCTACCTGGTACATTGTTCTAACATTCTCTACCTGGTACATCGTTTTAACATTCCCTACCCGGTACATTGTTCTAAAATTCCCCTTCGCTCAATTGGTTTTCATCTTGGTATTCAAAAAGGCTGCTGTGGAGCTTTACTTCGGCCTTTACTCCACTGCCTCATTCTACTCGTTTCCGAAGTCTCTTCCTTTTTCAAGGCCGTTTGCTTTTGTTTGGTTGTCAATGTTTTCATAAAGACCTTCGATTTTATAGCTTTGGCTGAACCACCCTAACCTAACCTGCTGTACTATAGGTGAGCTGTCAGTGTTTGGCTGGTCGGCCCTAACCTAACCTGCTGTACTATAGGTGATCTGTCAGTGTTTGGCTGGTCGGCCCTCACCTAACCTGCTGTACTATAGGTGATCTGTCAGTGTTTGGCTAGTCGGCCCTCACCTAACCTGCTGTACTATAGGTGAGCTGTCAGTGTTTAGTCTATTCACTCCCCCATGACCTATCCCGGTCGGGTCACCCTTCTAGAAGCTTCCGCTGGCTTAGCTCTTGGGAGATCACCGAGGCATGCAGCCTTCCTGACCCTCCTCATTTCAAGGTCACGAGTTCTTAGGAGAAGAATTCACGAACTCTAAGGAGAAGAACTCACGAGCTGTAGGGAGAAAAACTCACGAGCTTTATGGAGTAAAACTCACGAACTCTGAGGAGAAGAACTCACGAGCTCTAGGGAGAAAAACTCACGAGCTCTATGGAGAAAACCTCACGAACTCTAAGGAGAAGAACTCACGAACTGTAGGGAGAAAAACTCACGAGCTGTAGGGAGAAAAACTCACGAGCTCTAGGGAGAAGAACTCACGAACTCTAAGGAGAACATCTCACGAACGCAGGAAACACTATCAAGGATAGGAGTTGTAGAAGTACAAGGACATGTGTTACAAAAGTACAAGGACAGGTGTTACAAAAGTACAAGGACAGGTATTACAAAAGTACAAGGACACATGTTACAAAAGTACAAAGGGCAGGTGTTGCAAAAGTACACGGACAGGTGTTACAAAAGTACTAACGACAGGTGTTACAGAAGCACTAAAGACAGGTGTTACAGAAGCACTAAAGACAGGTGTTACAGAAGCACTAAAGACAGGTGTTACAGAAGCACTAAGATACGAACATACGAAACGACACTAAAGATATTTGCGTAACAGAGGTAAGAGCCTACATGACCCACGCAGCTAATTCATCGTCTGTCTGCCAAACGAAACGCGCCAAAATGAAACCAACAGGCAGGTGTGGCAAGAGAAGACACGTGTGCCTTAGTTAGCCAATTTGTTCTGGACTAGCAAATAACAACTGGTGAGGGTGGTGATTGGGGATATCAGAATGGTCAGTTGGACGGAGAGAGAGATGGACTATTACCCCACATGTGTGTGTCTGTGTGTGTCTGTGTGTGTCTATGTCAGTGGTTGTGTATGTATGTGTGTGTCTGTGTCAGTGGTTGTGTATGTCTGTGTGTGTCAGTGGTTGTGTATGTATGTGTGTGTCTGTGTCAGTGGTTGTGTATGTATGTGTGTGTCTGTGTCAGTGGTTGTGTATGTCTGTGTGTGTCTGTGTCAGTGGTTGTGTATGTATGTGTGTGTCTGTGTCAGTGGTTGTGTATGTCTGTGTGTGTCTGTGTCAGTGGTTGTGTATGTATGTGTGTGTCTGTGTCAGTGGTTGTGTATGTATGTGTGAGTCTGTGTCAGTGGCTGTGTATGTATGTGTGAGTCTGTGTCAGTGGCTGTGTATGTATGTGTGTGTGGTTGTGTGTGTGTATACATATATGTGAGTGTACATGTGTGTGTGTGTGTGTATGTGCGTGTACGTGTGTGTGGTGAGGTGAGGGCAGTGGGGAGGAAGGAAATAATTGTTCAGTGCGTGGGGAAGGGGAGTGGTTGAGGGATAGTTTAGTTGGACTCATCACCAAACAGATTTTTCGATTGTTGAAGGTGATGTCATTGTTACCTGGTTCGAATCTCTATATCATTATTTTCGAAATGTCACCATTTGTGAATGTCTTCATATTTGTTAGATAGATAAGCTTGTTTCTTTAAATCTTTCTGTGCTGGAGGAGTTGACTTTGAGTCAGTGGTACTAGGCTGGGAGAGTCAGTCGTACTAGGCTGGGGGAGTCGGTCGTACTAGGTGCTGGGGGAGTCAGTCGTACTAGGCTGGGGGAGTCAGTCGTACTAGGCGCTGAGGGAGTCAGTCGTAATAGGCTGGGGGAGTCATGCGTACTAGGCTGGGGGAGTCTGTCGTACTAGGTGATGGGGGAGTCAGTCGTACTAAGCTGGGGGAGTCAGTCGTACTAGGCTGAGGGAGTCAGTCGTACTAGGCTGGGGGAGTGGGGGAGTCAGTCGTACTAGGCTGAGGGAGTCAGTCGCACTAGGCTGGGGGATTCAATCGTACTAGGCTGGGGGAGTCAGTCGTACTAGGCTGGGGGAGTCGGTCGTACTAGGCGGTGGGGGAGACAGTCGTATTAGGTGCTGTGGGAGTCAGTCCTACTAGGCTAGGAGAGTCAGTCGTACTAGGCTGAGGGAGTCAGTCGTACTAGGCGCTGAGGGAGTCCGTCGTACTAGGCGCTGGGGGAGTCAGTTCTACTAGGCTGGGGGAGTTAGTCGTACTAGGCTGGGGAAGTCAGTCGTACTAGGCGCTGGGGGAGTCAGTCAAAAAATAAAGCGGGCCGCAACAGCTATCAACTAGATAAACCTACAAGATGTCCCCATCTTATCAAATGACTGAAGCGCAAGCAAGGTTTCGGAAAAACAACAACATCCACACGAGATCAATAGACATAAACGTACCGACGTTTCCACCTAAGTAGACCTTCATCAGGGACTAGACAAACCAAAAACAGAACATCAAATATTTAGTCCTTTTTGAAGACAGTCCAGTCACGTGTGTTAGCCTGTGTTAGGGGACGGCGTGGGATAGTGGTTAAGGGGCACGGCTTACAATTAGAAGGTTCTGGGTTCGATCTCTATCACAGCACCGGTTGTTACGTGACAGAGCCGATTGATTTGATGAGGTCTGTCGCAGACGATAAAGAGATATGCTCTATTCTATTGCACTCTAAACTCACTGTAAATATATTAAAGTAATACTAAATAAAAGCACAATACAACAGGTAACACTGCCAACTATAAACTCTCTAACAACTTAAATTCTTTCCCTCCCACGCTTAACTAAAACACTCATACAGCTAAACCTAACCTTATCGATATTGGGGTAACTGGAAAACTGCCTCAAGCTGCGACTGACGACTTGTAATTACTACCAATACATAATATGAGGGTAGTTACCTTGCTTGTTGCGTGTTTATCTCAACTGCCTCTCCCCGTCGCTTGCTCTCCACTGAACGTCTCTTTTGAATCTACCTCTGTCTCTGAACTGAACGGTTTCCTCATCTAGGGTTCTCAATTCAAAGCTGTGTTTAAATCTCACGACCCGTCTCTGTGTGTCTCATCTCCATTATATCCGATCCTGATCGCGCGGTTTCCAGAGGGTTTGTCGACGACAACAAGTCTACCCGTCTACCACCGCTACCCTCCCACGCGTGGACACATGGTTCAGGTTATGTACGTTTACCTAAACTCTTACCTGCGCACTTTGAGACAAACACGTAGGTGGTTCGTTTTAGTTACTTAAATTCCGGCAGGACTGACTTCAGCTGCACTGACGCGGTCCTTTAAATCCCAAGAAAGAGAAAGAAAAATGGTTGTCTAAGCTCTTCCTATCTTCCTCCCCAACTCTGCTAAATGTTAAAATAGGTCTAAGCCCCTCCTTCCCAACTCTGTTAAAACATGTCTAAGCCCCTCCTTCCCAACTCTGTTAAAACATGTCTAAGCCCCTCCTCCCCAACTCTGTTAAAACATGTCTAAGCCCCTCCATTCTTCCTCCCAACTGTTAAAACCGAAATAAACACAGGGCAGAACGGTGCACATATCCCAGTTCTACTGTCTAACGTCACACAGGGCAGAACGGTGCACACAGGGCAGAACGGTGCACACAGGGACGAACGGTGCACACAGGGACGAACGGTGCACACAGGGACGAACGGTGCACATATCCCAGTTTAGCTGCCACAATGATTTATTATTTTAAAGAAAAAAACAACGAAAAGAGACAAGAAGAAACCTACCAGGCAGATAAGATAGTGTAGCATTAGTTGAGAGAGGGGCCGGAGTAGCGATGGAGAAAGAGAATGGGTGGGGTGTATGATAAGGAGTAGGAGATAGCGACCGCGGTATGGAGAGATGTGATCTTGGATTCCTGCACCATAACTCTGGGAATGTCTGCCGAGTGCGTCAGGTTAACATGAAGCAAGGTGTCCCCTGGGGCTAATGATCGCTCGTGTAATGGGACCGTTCTGATTCCTGGCCTTATCTTGTGAACATTCCTGGTCCAGATTGCCATCTAACAAATGTCTTGAACTGAGGTCTGCAGAGGTCTGCAGCGAGCTAAATGTCACCATATCAGTATTTACAAGACATTTTAAAACTACTATTACAGGTTCCTAGATCCATAGAAGAGTTGAGGGTGGGGAGGGACTGGGGAGGATGACGGAAAAAGGGAAGGGGTGGGGGAGAAAGATTATAGGACTGAAGATTAAAGAGTCGACCCGCAGTGTGTGGGAAAGATTGCAATTATTACGCCAGTGGAACATTGCATGCCTTAAGGAGATGACGATCTCATGTTCAGTTCGTCTAGAAACCGGAAATATAATAGTTCTGTCACCCGCTCCTTGACAAGATGTTGAATGAACGAAATCAGATATCAGGTTCAGAGTGTGGCAATCGGAGATTGACAATGTGGCAATAAGAGATCGAGGTTAGGACATTTACACATGGAGAATGTTACAATCATACATGTAGAGTGTGACAATTAGAGATGGAAAGAGTGACAGTCAGATATCCTAGAATGGCAATCAGAGAGACAATGAAAGAGATTGAGATTAGGACAATATTTGACTCATTTCTGAAGACAGTGCTGACTTTTGTAAACGAAATTCGTAGGGAAAGTTGGGTCGCCACGTGTCAGAGAAAACTTAATAAGGCTGCCAATTCTAAAATAAGATCACCAAGAAATGTAGGGACTTGTTTGCCATCTGATTCCAGAATAAGATCACCAAGAGATGAGGGGACTTGTTTGCCATCTGATTCCAGAATAAGATCACCAAGAAATGTAGGGACTTGTTTGCCATCTGATTCCAGAATAAGGTCACCAAGAGATGTAGGGACATGTTTGCCATCTGATTCCAGAATAAGGTCACCAAGAGATGAGGGGACATGTTTTCCATCTGATTCTAGAATAAGGTCAACAAGAGATGAGGGACATGTAGAATAAGGTCACGACGAGATGAGGGGACATGTAGAATAAGGTCACGACGAGATGAGGGACATGTAGAATAAGGTCACGACGAGATGAGGGACATGTAGAATAAGGTCACGACGAGATGTAGGGACATGTAGAATAAGGTCACCACGAGATGTAGGGACATGTAGAATAAGGTCACCACGAGATGAGGGGACATGTAGAATAAGGTCACCACGAGATGTAGGGACATGTAGAATAAGGTCACCACGAGATGTAGGGACATGTAGAATAAGGTCACCACGAGATGAGGGGACATGTAGAATAAGGTCACCACGAGATGAGGGGACATGTAGAATAAGGTCACCACGAGATGAGGGGACATGTTTGCCATCTGCTCAAGACACAGAAGGAGAAGATCTATTGGAGCAGTTGTCATGACTACATGGAAGGTCAGGTGAAATAGATCTACAAACACTTCTATGTGACTTGTGCAGATGGTAACAAAACTGGGAACCGAACATGGAGACATTCAAAGCTGTTACGAAATGTATGTCTGTATATCTGTTCAGGGGAGGTCTATAGTCATGTCTGCCGTTGACTGTCAGCGCAGCGAGGAGGTTGTCTCGTGCATGTCCGGGTTGGAGAGACAGTGTTGTCTTGTTGGTGACAGAGAGATTACGACCTTGATTGGAGAGATATTGTTGTCTTGTTGGTGACAGAGAGATTACGATCTTGATTGGAGAGATATTGTTGTCTTGTTGGTGACAGAGAGATTACGACCTTGATTGGAGAGATATTGTTGTCTTGCTGGTGACAGAGAGATCATGACTGACATTGGATATTGTAAGGCCAGAGTCACGTGTTTGAAGGTTTATATTTGATATGCCCTCATAACTTTCGGTGGGCTGCATTCCTGGTCTTCAGTGTCACCTAGTTATATCTCCAGATGCCACGGAACTGTAAATATACGTCCAGGTGCCACGTCATTGTAAGGATACGTTCAGGTGCCATGTGACTAAGGATAGGTCCAAGGGCCACATGACTAAGGATACGTCCAGGTGCCACGTGACTAAGGATACGTCCGAGTGCCACGTGATTGTAAGGATACGTCCAAGTGCCATGGGACTAAGGATACGTCCAGGTGCCACGTGACGGTAGCGATACGCTAAGAAACCACGTGCCTGTTACTGTATGCTTAAGTACTACGTGTCTTACTAACTATACAATCAATTACCGCTAGACATGCCCCTACATGGTGAGGTGGCACAAGGTTGTACCCAACAAGGCTGTACCCAACAAGGCTGTACCCAAAAAGGCTGTACCCAACAAGACTGTACCCAACAAGGCTGTACCCAACAAGGCTGTACCCAACAAGGCTGTACCTAACAAGGCTGTACCCAACAAGACTGTACCTACACGTGCCATGAGATTGTACCTGCACCGGTACGAACGGCGAGACCCCCCTATACAGCCAAGCTTGAGATGTTTTCAGAAATGTAAGTAGTTTACCTGTTTACCGAGAAACCGTTATTTTAACCACAAATCATTTCGGTTATAACATGAAGCAGTTACATTCTTGGTGTTGCAGAAAACGGCCTTGGATTAAGGCAGAATTGCTGCGTATCAGTACATGCATGAGGCGACAACATCTGGCTGGTAGCTAGTCCTGGTGCACTTAAAAGCTGCACCGAAAGTCTCGCGCTGTACTACACATGTGCCTACTTCCGGTGCGAGCACACATCTGTGCTCAATAAACTGGCTGATATCGATGCTGGCCGCCTTCGCATCGTGGAAAGTAAATCTACCTTCGTGTTTTTAATATCTGTTTGATTAGATGTTTGCCGTTCTGAATTCTCATGGCGAACACACGAACGTTTCCACCCCAGACAGTAATCCTTTGTATGGTATTAGGGCCTATTGGCCAGTGTGTGGATGCGTGTGAGATATTAGGGCCTTTTGGCCAGTGTGTGGATGCGTGTGAGATATTAGGGCCTTTTGGCCAGTGTGTGGATGCGTGGGAGATATTAGGGCCTTTTGGCCAGTGTGTGGATGCGTGTGAGATATTAGGGCCTATTGGCCAGTGTGTGGATGCGTGTGAGATATTAGGGCCTTTTGGCCAGTGTGTGGATGCGTGTGAGATATTAGGGCCTTTTGGCCAGTGTCTGGATGCGTGTGAGATATTAGGGCCTTTTGGCCAGTGTGTGGATGCGTGTGAGATATTAGGGCCTATTGGCCAGTGTGTGGATGCGTGTGAGATATTAGGGCCTATATTTTTGTGAACCGGTACACAGACAAATAAATAGATTGGAAGACAGATAAATAGTCTGAAGGGGTTCTTAGTCTGAAAAGTTGCTTATAGTCTGAAATAGGGCTCACAGTCTAGAGGGGGCTCGTAGTCTGAAAGGGGGTCTCACATTCTGAAAGGGGGTCTCACATTCTGAAAGGGGGTCTCACATTCTGAAAGGGAGTCTCACATTCTGAAAGGGGGTCTCACATTCTGAAAGGGGGTCTCAAATTCTGAAAGGGGGTCTCACATTCTGAAAGGGGTCTCACATTCTGAAAGGGGGGCTCACATTCTGAAAGGGAGTCTCATATTCTGAAAGGGGGTCTCACATTCTGAAAGGGGGTCTCACATTCTGAAAGGGGGTCTCACATTCTTAAAGGGGTCTCACATTCTGGAAGGGGGTCTGATATTCTGAAAGGGGGTCTCACATTCTGAAAAAGGGTCTCACATTCTGAAAGGGTGTCTCACATTCTGAAAGGGGGTCTCACATTCTTAAAGGGGGTCTCACATTCTGAAAGGGGGCTACATTGTCTGAAGGGACCTCATCGTTTGAAAGAGCCTCTTAGTCTGAAAGGGCACTTTGAAAATTCATATTTTCAACAGCTTAGGATATTTACATGTTCCTTTGGCTTAGGGCCTCTAAAGCTTCCAATAGCTTAGGATATCCCATATGAAATCCTCCCCGAGTTCGTGCCACATGTCCAAGCTGTAAAGCCGGATCAGTTTGAGATTGTAAAACGTTGTAAACAGTTATTCTTGGGACACACACGCTCCTACAAGATGTGGAACCATTCATGTTTCTCTGTACCAATACAGACAAGGTAGTAGGTACATATAACAAGGTAAAGATATACAGGACATGGGAGATTTCACTAGAGAACCCATAGAAATCAACAACAAAATAAGTCTAACATGAAAATAACAATGTTCAATTCCAATGTAAAGTCTGGGTACTTGCGTCTTATTCTTCCACCCCGCCGCCCCACCACCCCCACCCGCCCAACAAAGAAATATATATTTTCAGAGCCGACCTTGTGAGGTAGTGACGTTACATGTCTACTTTTTAACTGTTTGGGGTGTCAAACAGTTTGCGAGAATCAACAAGAATTTCCGCTCCTGCGTCCCCTTCCACCGTCTGAGCGATGAATTGATGATTCTGTGAACGAGGGACCACCCTAAGGAGAGAAACATTCATGTTCTGTCTCAACATGGCATTATCCATGCTGTCAGACGATGCAATAACAGCCATGTTATCTAACCCTAACCATAACCCTAACCATAACCCTAACCATAACCCTAATCATAACCCTAACCATAACCCTAATCATAACACTAAATCTAACCATAGCCCTAAATCGAACCCCAATTTTAGCCCTAAACCTAATTCCAACCCTAAGCCTCAATCTAACCCTTCGACAAACTGAATTGAACCATTTGTTCTACATGTATATAAGCCTTTACTTATTTAAAATAAAATATCAACCTGTCCCCCCCCCCCCCCCCACCCTTGCTCAAAATGGAATGTCCCGTTACGTATGACAAAAACCCAGTGAATTCTGTTTGGGGTGAATTAAGACGTAAGTACAAGCCTTTCTATTATATAGCCGTGAAACATGGAGAATAGCGAACACTCAGAAAATGACAAAGGTGGACAGAGCTGGAAGCTATGACCCAGAACACGATCATTTAGCGTCGATTTCTTAACGACTTGTGCTCCACAGGTAGCTGAGACATGTTGATTGATTGATTGATTTTGTCTGGTTCCATTTTTATCTAGAAATAATTCTGGCTCTGGCGTGTAGTGGCATGACAAACGCCACGCTCAAAGTTACATTTCAAATCGTCAATTTACAAAACGTCAACTTACAAAACGTCAATGATATGACTCCTCAAATGTAAGGGCTCTTTTTTGGTTGCATTTATTCTCATTAACATTTTTTCATTCCTACTTCAGCTTACATTGACATTCTAAAATTTTCTTTGAATAATTTCTTTATTGATATTGCTGCCTGGAAGCTGCTTGCTCGGATTCGCTCAGCCTGGCGCACTGCTATCACACATGGTGCTTGCACTGCTGAGCAGAGGACAATTTCGGAGGGGCAGGAAAAGCGAGCTGCACTAAAGGAAAGAATGCAAGACTGCCTAAATACAAATACAAACTAACTAACGAACTAACTAAGTAACTAACTAGCCAACTAACTAAGTAACTAACTAACCAACTAACTAAGTAACTAACTAACTAAGTAAGAAACTAACTAACTAACTAACTAACTAATTAACTAACTAACTAAGTAACTAACCAACTAACTAAGTAACTAACTAACTAACGAACTAAGTAACTAACTAACTAACGAACTAACTAAGTAACTAACTAAGTAACTAACTAACGAACTAACTAAGTAACTAACTAACTAATTAACTAGCTTACATTAATCGCATCTAAGGTAGCCATTTGCCATCGCCTAGCCAATCACGTTTATTTTTTTAATGACGTGTTGGACGAAGACGTTTTCCTCCTGTGGTCAGAGGACTGTAGCCACCGAAATGACACTTATAAGCCACGAAACTGTAGCAATGTCCTCTTTGACCTCCCGCTCTTGATAGCTTCACATCTCACACACCACGCCTGAGTGTACCGACACGTCGAGTCCAGTAAAGGTTCAGTACTGCAGTTATCGCATTAGCCTCGGTAAGTACTCGAGCTGGCCCCAGATCGATGAGAGAGTATCGGTTCACAAGGTCCTGGTCACAAACTCTGGCTGATTACTGCTGCAAAGTTTGAGTGATTACCACGGAGGAATCATGTAGAACACTATCGATTACTAGACTGAGAAAACTGGCCGACTACTGTCGTTTGGCTAGACTACATAGACGTTCAAGGCCAAATTAGTTTTAAAAACATGACAATTAGGGCGAATGAAAGAAAACTCAAATATAATCAAGTGAATGAAAGAAAAGTCGAAAATAATCAAGTGAATGAAAGAAAAGTCGAATAAAATCAGCTGTCGGTCATACAACTACAGTCAACTAGTGCTAAAACAAAGATGACTGGGAAATACTAGGGTATTTACAATCAAAGAGTGTTGCCGGGACCTGGTGGGAAGGAAAGAAAAGTAGCACTGTAACCTCCCCGGCGTACTGTAAGAAGGATTGAATCCTTGCCCATCCTTGAGATACCTGAAGGCACGAAAACTTGAGCAGAGACGGGCGGGTCAATGTTTCTTGAATTGGCGTGTAGTTGTTGAAGATCTCTGCTCTACATGGAGCTGAACAGATTTTAGTTGAATTATTTATATGCCGAACTTCTAGTCAAGAATACTATCTATCTATCTTCAGTCCACTTGTTGCCGTTAAGCGACGTGGGTAGGTGTGAACTCCTTTGTTTCATATTTTTTGGCAGGATAAAATTCAGTTGGTGACTTGCCAGATCAATCCCAGTATCTGGTAGCCCCTGTAATATACGATCTCCTATTTTGGGAATTGGTGGTAGTGGATATGTCAAATAGAGCAAGGTAGACCTGTATCCTATCAGGCGCCATCTATGCTGCTCCACTAACCACATAACCAAGACCTAGTGGTATAGCCACACACTTCCATATTCTCTGCAGGGCCACTATTCCTGTCTATTGTTTCCAAAGCCACATGTTCTGTTGACACTATTGTAGTATGTTGCCTATAATCATAATTAAAGAAATGTCGCATTTCAATGAGAGATTTGCCAATAAATCAAGAATACATAGGTATACAATTAGGACATGGCAGTAAGTTAATGCTATCAGGTTAGTGCTAACTACGGAGACCTAAACACTCCTTTCAGGTCGGTTGAACGATTGAAGCAACCGTAAGCGGGCATTAATTGTATTGTGAAATCTCGCCTTTTCGGAAAACTACATTGGAATCGGTGTGAATAATTGATGGGCAACAAACCGATAATGGTGCACGGGGTAGGAACCGGCGTTCAAGTTGGGATTGAAACAGCCAGAGGTTTCAGAATGCTGACAAAACGTTTCAAATTTTTAGAGAAACTTGCTAACTAGGCTGATACAAGATGGCGTGTGAGCTCTAGCGACCGATGCAAACTTTGCTTTTATATGAATTTCGGACTAGGACAGGTAAGTGGTGGAGGGGGAGGGGGTGGGGGGGGGGGGGAGTGCGAACAGATGCCACCTTCTCCAGCGTTCAGACGTTAATCCATTATACATGACCATTTCCGGTTTCTCAGATCACTTTCTCCACAAAGGGTGTTCTCAAATAATGAAGTCACTCCTCCGGGCACCTCAGTCATTATCGAGCAGAGCAGCGGTTTCCACCATTTTCGAGACCGCGGGTTGCCTGAAACTAAAGATAATTTGGAGCGGTCTTTATAATTGTCCTTGCCACATGGTGGCAGATTAAATATCTACGCACAAAATATCGATTTCAAATATCTAGGTTTCAATAGCTGGACTTACTACACACTAGCGACAATAGGAACACTATTCTGGTTTTAGCTGGACTAACTACACACTAGCGACAAAAGAAACACTATTCTGGTTTTAGCTGGACTAACTACACACTAGCGACAAAAGAAACACTATTCTGGTTTTAGCTGGACTAACTACACACTAGCGACAAAAGAAACACTATTCTGGTTGTAGCTGGACTAACTACACACTAGCGACAAAAGAAACACTATTCTGGTTGTAGCTGGACTAACTACACACTAGCGACAAAAGAAACACTATTCTGGTTGTAGCTGGACTAACTACACACTAGCGACAAAAGAAACACTATTCTGGTTGTAGCTGGACTAACTACACACTAGCGACAATAGGAACACTTCTGGTTTTAGCTGGACTAACTACACACTACCGCTTCAGGACAATTAATATGGCTTTAGCTGGACAACAGTCCACAATAGTTCAAGCCGCGCTCAAAATTTGTCCATGCTGCTGGGACTGAAGAGGAGCAAAGAATAACAAAACTGTAACATGCCTAACAATTTGAACAAGGCGACTATTAAGTTGTTAAGCCTACGATTAGCTACGTCATTCTGTAGAACCTATAGTCCACAAGAACAAGACAAGAAGTCCGCTATTACCAAGAAACAGAGTAGAGGACCCGTTAAGTACAATATGAACATATTTGTTTGTTAAACCAACTATATCTTGACGAACAACAGGCATTGGACTTGGAATAACAACTTAACATCTTTATACTGGTTTAGAAGACTTTGCAGTCTGTATACAACCTGTTTCTTTGAGAGTGGTTTTATCGATGCCCATCTTAATATACTCAAACACCAAGTAGGGGACGGCGTGGCCTAGTGGTTAAGTGGCACGGCTCACCACCAGAAGGTGCTGGGTTCGATCCCCATCACAGCACCGGCCGTTACCCCGGGGAAGCAAACCCTTAGAAAATGCAGGAGGAAGCAGAACCTTACATAAAATGCATGCTGAAGTCGGATGCACTGGGCCAACAGGGCAAAATAAAAACCACAGTGTAACGCACACACGCCTTGGGAAATAGATAAATAAGGCGAACGCAAAAAAAAAACACCAAGTAGACCCGCAGGCAGTTAGGCGCCAACTATCTACTGCTCTTAACAAGCCATCTGGGGAAAGGTACAAATAATTTTTCTGGTAGATTTTTAGTTATAATTTTAATTTTTGTCCGCGTAGCTGCTGTTAAGCCTACTCTTTTCGATTTCTAACTGGCAAGGAGTTTTTAACGTGCTCGACACTGAACACGGGAGTCCGATCTCACTACCCAGAGATCATGAACATTTTTACCAGAGGATCGACTTTAAAAAATATCCCGGTCTTCAACGTGATTCGAACTCGCGACATCCGGCATCCCAGGTGGACACCTTACCTCTAGTGATCTTACCCAGACATTCTTGATAAGCGAGACTCTCAGTGTAGTATTACCCGGACATTCTTGACAAGCGAGACTCTCAGTGTAGTATTACCCGGACATTCTTGACAAGCGAGACTCAGTGTAGTATTACCCGGACATTCTTGACAAGCGAGACTCTCAGTGTAGTATTACCCGGACATTCTTGACAAGCGAGACTCTCAGTGTAGTATTACCCGGACATTCTTGACAAGCGAGACTCTCAGTGTAGTATTACCCGGACATTCTTGACAAGCGAGACTCTCAGTGTAGTATTACCCGGACATTCTGGACAAGCGAGACTCTCAGTGTAGTATTACCCGGACATTCTTGACAAGCGAGACTCTCAGTTAGTATTACCCGGACATTCTTGACAAGCGAGACTCTCAGTGTAGTATTACCCGGACATTCTTGACAAGCGAGACTCTCAGTGTAGTATTACCCGGACATTCTTGACAAGCGAGACTCTCAGTGTAGTATTACCCGGACATTCTTGACAAGCGAGACTCTCAGTGTAGTATTACCCGGACATTCTTGACAAGCGAGACGTTCCAGAGAGGAGCATCAAGCAATTGGCCAATTTTCCAAAACAACAATTATTCTTAACACAACTTCTTTATGCTGGTTTAGAAGACTCCGAAGATTATGTTTACAAGTTTTTTATTATGAACTTGACCTTAAAACAACAATGTGCATTAAATATATTTTTGAATGCATTAACTGAAAGTGCCTTCTCTATTTCCGATGGCAGTGCATTCCAAGCATTCATCACTCTCTAACTAACAATATTTACTAGTATTTAATGACGAACTTTCTTTAATTCATGTGTAGCTGTGCCCTCTTGTTCCTGTAGCTGTGCCCTCTTGTTGCTGTAGCTGTGCCCTCTTGCTCCTGTAGCTGTGCCCTCTTGTCCCTGTAGCTGTGCCCTCTTGTCCCTGTAGCTGTGCCCTCTTGTTCCTGTAGCTGTGCCCTCTTGTCCCTGTAGCTGTGCCCTCTTGTTCCTGTAGTTGTGCCCTCTTGTCCCTGTAGCTGTGCCCTCTTGTTCCTCTAGCTGAGCCCTCTTGTTCCTCTAGCTGTGCCCTCTTGTTCCTGTAGCTGGGGAACTGTTTACTCTATTTTATCCTTGTCCGATGGGACGATAAGGCTAACGTCTGGTCAGACAAAACACACTGATCAGAGAATGTTAGCCAGGGTCAGACAAAACACACCGATCAGAGAATGTTAGCCAGGGTCAGACAAAACACACTGATCAGAGAATGTTAGCCAGGGTCAGACAAAACACACTGATCAGAGAATATTAGCCAGGGTCAGACAAAACACACTGATCAGAGAATGTTAGCCAGGGTCAGACAAAACACACTGATCAGAGAATGTTATACAGGGTCAGACAAAACACACTGATCAGAGAATGCTAGCCAGGGTCAGGATAAATATGCTGGCCAAGACCGTCACCTGACCTCCTCGTTGGTCGTCCTGGAAACAGGCTGTTGTTGAGGACAACAGTCTGGCTAACAAGGTGAGGTTCGACGAGGTTCCCGTAGTAGTGAGCTACATGCAGATGAAGCCAAACATAGCGGGACTGCCTGCAGGACCCCGGTCCATCTTCATCAGCACACTCGGGATGTGAGGAAAGTTACTACAACCCGCCACTTAACGTCCTTTTCAGGTCGCACGTAAGAGTAAACTACTCATTGTAGTCATTCACAAACAAAGAAATCCTTGTCCGAACTGACGGATACCAGGCGCTACAGACTGATCGGCTCACTATACTAGTAGAGGCCGCCTGGTACAGGGCTAACCCAACCCTAGCTGTCAAACGATAAAGAGAGAAACACGTCCTAATACGACCAAAACCCCACTGAACTTGGGACATGCTTGGATTTTTCAGAAGTCTAAAACCGAACATATAAACAAGCAAATAAATAAACAAGCAAACAAATAAACAAGCAAATACATAAACAAGCAAACAAATAAACAAGCAAACAAATAAACAAGCAAACAAATAAACAAGCAATTTCTAAGCACTTTTCTGCTGTTGCTTGCTGGACTGGAATGGCTACAAATTCTAAGCGTTCTCCCCGTCATATCGGAGATACCATCAACTAATGAGGGCGAAATAAAAACAAATAAGTATTTGGACAGTTTAACATTGATAGAATAACAGACAAAAGAGACTTTACAAAGACCAGAACAAAAGGAAAATAGCACAACAGAAAACAGTGAACAAAGCTGATCGAATAACGTTAAATTGACAAGGACAAAAATCAATGGCACGCGCATTCAAGGGTTCACATCGATTTTAGATTGTTCGAGTCTCAGCTTTTTGATCAAACGTTATTCATTGCATCCAGCCATCTTGTGACCCGTGCATTCTTCTCATTAATCTCACCTCCATGAATCTTCTTTTTTTGTAGAGACGTCCACATCCAGAGGCTAAGGAGAGGTCAATGACATTTGAACACCCAAAAAAAAGACTTGTCGAAAGAAGAAAGTGAAAGAATAAATAGAAGAAGCAGTAGAACAAGAAAAAGAAAACAATGAAAGAAGAAAACAGTGGAAGAGGAAGAAAAAGAAGATTGCAAAAACAAAGTGACGACGAAGAACAAGGACAGGAAATACAAAAGTATAATGCCAAGACAGACGTGACAAGATGGACGTGACAAGATGGACGTGACAAGATAGACAAGTCAGATTTCTGACTTCTAAAACCAGGAAAATACACATTTCTACAACCAGCGCGCCAATATGGCTGTATATCTGCGTGTCTGCCGTCTTGATCCCGCGACTACCTAGCTGTCTGTCTGCATACATGGCTGCCTGTCTGCCTAACTGCTGGTTAACCTGGCTGGCTGTATGTCTGTCTACTTAGCTGTATGTCTGCTTACATGAATGCCAACATTGATGCCTACATGGCTGCCTACATGGCGGCCTACATACCTGCCTACATGGCTGCCTACATGGCTGCCTACATGGCGGCCTACATACCTGCCCGTTAACCTGGCTGGCTGCCTGTCTGTTTAGTTTTATGTCTGTCTACCTGTCTGCCTGCCTGCCTGCCCACCTGTTTACCGTGTAACCGGTCTCACACATTGACATCTGGAACATGGCGTAATGTGGGCGGTGCGGGGGCGGGCTTATATTGTCAACACACGGAACCAAATCGTTTGACCAAACACATGAGTGAGCCTGCGCTGTGGCTGGAAGATGGGTTTACGGAGAGAGGATGAGGTTAGGGAGATCTGATGATTATTAGATGTACCCACATTTAATCAAATTCGACGAACTAGTGACAAAAAATATTTTAAATAATTATGTATACAGACTCTACACCTCACGGTAGAAGAGGAGCGACTAAGTAAGTAAGTAATGAATCAGATTACTTTTGTACAGTCAAGAAAATGTACGCTTTACTCATTTATCCGTACACAATACAGAAAGATGACTTCTCGGCGCATGTGTAAGCTGTGTTCAGCAATTCGATTGCAACGGAATTAATTGTATGTAAGTAAGGCTAGCGTACAGTTTGAGCGGGACGATTATCGCGCGCGTGTCTGTGTGTGGATGTGGATGTGTGTGGGTGGATGCGTGTGGGTGTGGATGTGTTTGTGTGAGTGAAAGTACTAATGTCAATCGCAAGCGCAGATAGCGACACAGTCAGACTAGTGCCGCGTGATGTGATCTTAACTACACCTGGCCCAGCAGACCCTGACGCACCCGGTGCACACATGTGAGGAGTCAGCTGTGGAGTCGTTGCGCGTTCTGCTCTGTCAGGTGACACGCTTTCTATGAACCTATCAGTCCGTTTTTGGATCTGCGATCCGAGCACCTTTGGTGATGATTGTGCGCTAGGCAGAACAGTTCTGTGGAATGAATTGGCAGAAGATGACATCAACGTTGAGGCCTTTCACATGCAGGCTGTGTTGCGTTTCTTCTGTCCCCCTAGAGTGCGTCTTCCTGTTCTGGGCTCACCGTATAACAGCTGCTTGGGAATTCCCACATTGGGCACGCAAAGAACATGTACCGTTCATCTTGTAAGGGCCTTTCACAGAAACGTATGGGCGCAAGTTGAATCTAATCAGAAATAGTCAGCATGTGTTTACTAGAGGGAGATCATGCTTAACAAATCTATTAGAATTCATGGAGGAGGTTACTAAAATGATAGATAAAGAGGAGCTAGTGGACGTTATTTATCTAGATTTTGCAAAGTACACCATCAAAAATTATTTAGAAAGCTTAAATCACATGGAATAGGCGGGGAGTTGCCAAATGCATTGAAAATTGGTTAACCGGTACAAAGCAGAGAGGGCATAAATACGGAGTACTCTGAGTGGTGTGAAAAGTGGGACCAATTTTGTTCTTAATATATATAAATGATTTAGACATTGATATGGGATCCACGATTGACAAATTCGCCGATGACACAAAACTGTGCAGTAGTGTCTCATCTAAAGCAGAAGTGGATATATTGATGTCGGATTTCGAGAATGGTCTGCAAGCTGGCAAATGGAGTTTAATGTAGATAAATGTACAGTCATCCACATGGGTAGATCCAATATGGAACATAATTATAGAATGGGAGAGAACAATATTAGAAAGATAAATAAGGAAAGGGACCTAGGGGTTATAAAAGATCCAACAGGTAAGGTGAGTGAGCAAGTTCAGGATGCAGTGAAAAAGGCAAATGCAATGTTAGGTATGATAAAAAGAAATATTAAACATAGGAGCAAGGAAGTGATAGTCAAACTGTATAAAGCTTTAGTTAGACCTAGATTGGAGTACTGTGTACAGGTGTGGAGTCCTTATCATAGAGTGGATATAGACATGCTGGAAAGGATACCAAAAAAAAGCGACAAAGCTGATAGTGGGATTCCAGAATTACAGTTATGAGGAAAAACCAGCCTACAGTGTCTAGAAAAGAGAAGAATTCGGGGTGACTTAATACAGGTTTATAAGATGATCAAAGGAATGGATAAATTAGATTCTAACAGGATTTTAAAAAATACAGCCACCCACAAAAACAAGCGGGCATAGCTACAAATTAACTAAAGAGAGGTCCAGATTAGATATTAGGAAATATTTTTGTAGTCAGAAAGTGGTGAATGCTAGGAATGCATTGCCAATGGAAGTAATGGTGGCAGTGACAATTAATGCATTTAAGAATATATTGGATGCACGTAGCTTTTAGAGCAAGAAAATGTAAATGAAACTGGTTGTATACAGACTCTGCAGAATCTTCTAAACCAGTATAAAGACGTTAAGTTAACACACATACAATCTCTATACCATTCGCGACTAAGGTAAACTCATTCAAGCATATGGTATGTAGGACATTTCTGGTTTGTTGTTTTTTGTTGTTTTTTTTGTGTTCGTCTTATTTCTATATTTTCGAAGGCGACGTGCGTTGCACTATGTTTTTATTTTGCGCCTGTTGGCCCAGTGCATCCGCATATGGCCAATATTTTATGTAAGGGTCTGCTTCCTCCTGCATTTTCTAAGGGTTTGATTTCCCGGGGTAACGGCCGGTCATGTCACTAGGGAGCGAACCCAGCACATTCGAGTTGTGAGCTGTGTTACTTAACCACTAGGCAACGCCGTGCCTTACATATGACATAAGTTGTCCGTCGAAAACGGATGTGTCGGACCAAAAGGTGCAAATATCGAAGTCAAGCTGTAAACTAGCGGCACAACGCATTCCGTTCTTCAGACTACATCCTGCTATTTCCAAAGCCCCGTTCATGGCTTGGTAGTGGGAGATTGAGAACGTTCAGGGCTTGGTAGTGGGAGATTGAGAACCTTCAGGGCTTGGTAGTGGGAGATTGAGAACGTTCAGGGCTTGGTAGTGGGAGATTGAGAACGTTCAGGGCTTGGTAGTGGGAGATTGAGAACGTTCAGGGCTTGGTAGTGGGAGATTGAGAACGTTCAGGGCTTGGTAGTGGGAGATTGAGAACCTTCAGAGCTTGGTAGTGGGAGATTGAGAACGTTCAGGGCTTGGTAGTGGGAGATTGAGAACGTTCAGGGCTTGGTAGTGGGAGATTGAGAACGTTCAGGGCTTGGAAGTGGGAGATTGAGAACGTTCAGGGCTTGGTAGTGGGAGATTGAGAACGTTCAGGGCTTGGTAGTGGGAGATTGAGAACGTTCAGGGCTTGGTAGTGGGAGATTGAGAACCTTCAGGGCTTGGTAGTGGGAGATTGAGAACGTTCAGGGCTTGGTAGTGGGAGATTGAGAACGTTCAGGGCTTGGTAGTGGGAGATTGAGAACGTTCAGGGCTTGGAAGTGGGAGATGAGAACGTTCAGGGCTTGGTAGTGGGAGATTGAGAACGTTCAGGGCTTGGTAGTGGGAGATTGAGAACGTTCAGGGCTTGGTAGTGGGAGATTAAGAACCTTCAGGACTTGGTAGTGGGAGATTGAGAACGAACGCAGAAGAAGAAGGGAAGAACCACATGGGTTGGACAGTATTCTACCCTAGCGTGGTTAACTCTGAGACTGTAAGTACATCTAATTGCTGGAGCGTGGTCAATGGGTTGCGGGAATTTTTGGTCAATGGACGGCGAGCTTGGTTAACAAACGTTAAGTGCCAGGTTCAATTCTCGTCGGGTTCGCATCGACCGACCGGAAGGCCGTGGGTTTTATTTTAATGGTAGACCCAACTGTAAATGGGTAACTGACCTTGAGAAGGAAACGGTATGACCGATTGTTCCAGTAGACCCAACTGTAAATGGGTACCTGACCTTGAGAAGGAAACGGTATGACCGATTGTTCCAGTAGACCCAACTGTAAATGGGTACCTGTCGTGGAGAGTGAAATATTCGAAGCAGACGAGGAGCTACGGAGTTCATACTCTGCTGTAGGCGTCTTTCAGCAATGGGAGGGGGGGGGGACATACGGGGAGACGCCCATGTTCAATGAGAGGGATTGTGAGGTGGTGGGGGGCTTACGGGGACACGCCCAGGTTCAATGAGAAGGAATGTGAGGTGGGGGGGGGGGGGCACATGTGGAGACGGCCATGTTAATGAGAGTGTTGAATGCCTATTGGGGGGGGGGGGGGGGGGAGGACGGTTCGTTCTATCAGCCATTTCTCATTTATTTTGCAATAAACAAACACTCACACAGCAGAAATTTATTGTATAAAATACAGACACACACACAGCAGAAATATATTGTATAAAATACAGACACACACACAGCAGAAATATATTGTATAAAATACAGACACACACACAGCAGAAATATATTGTATAAAATACAGACACACACACAGCAGAAATATATTGTATAAAATACAGACACACACACAGCAGAAATATATTGTATAAAATACAAACACTCACACGGCAGAAATATATTGTATAGAATACAGACACACACACAGCAGAAATATATTGTATAGAATACAAACACACACACAGCATACACAGGAAAGATGAACGTCGAAGCCAGGTGGGTGAATATTTATTTATATTACATACACGTAAATGAAGACAGGTAATGTGGTCACACAAGACATACAATATAATAGACACATAACAGACAAACATCAATGCATGCAACTGAGATGAATTTCAACACACACGGGATATGAATTGTGATCTCTACACGCTGGAAAATTCAAGGTAGCGCACACAGGGATGAAAGCAATAGCTTTCATATACACACAGGGGAGATAAACATAACTTTCAAAACTTACAAAGAGCAGATAACTTTAATGCAAATACAAGGGAGATGAAAAGGATATATGGCTGCAGGTCGTTATTTGCAACACTTCTTATACACGGCAAACTTGCTTCTATTTCAGGTCTCAATAATTAGCCAGCTACGAACTCCTACCAGCATCTCCCGCTGACGATTTGGACTGGAGAAACTGGAGAAGAAGCAAGCGGGAGGGGCGAGGGAGCAGGAGAAGATAATCAATAACGCGTCCTCAGTGGGAGCAGCCAGGCTAACTCTCGAATTAAGGAGATAGAAAAATGCTGGATGGGTCTGACGAGTGTTTTCCTCCTTCCAGACTTACATCAGATCTCGCGAGATCACATTCACACGCGAGATTTGTGTAAGCATATAGCAGATTTAATAATGCAGGCGTTATCTATTTTCTGTGTGTGTATGTGTGTGTGAGTTTTTGTACGTATATATGCGTGTAAATTGTGTCAATTGTAAATTGTATGTACATACAATGTATGTTTTAAAGCACAAGCGAGGACACACACTCATACATGTATATGTGACCATTTCCTGAAAGATTGTCTGAAACGCGTACTACATATTCGCAGGCATGACCCAATCACAGATAAGTGATGGCCAGAGCCAACATGCCAGGTATTCATACGTTTTGAGAAAAGATAAACTGCGCGCTGGTCACCTTGTTCGAAGGTCAAGGTCAAGGCCTCCAAAGAGGCTCCTGTACAATGAACTGAGGGACAGAGAGCGATCACAGGGACGTGCAAACTAGCGTGTCATGGTGGCCTGAATGAGTCCCTTAAGTGTTGCCAAATAGAAACCTGCGAAAGCCAGGCCAAAATCGTTCAACCTGGAAAAGTGCGATCACAAACAGTTGAAATCAGCGAGGGACTCCCTGTTCAGGCAGCCCTGGACCGACGCGCAATCAGCAAAGACCTCCGCGGTAATGCAGCCCTGGATCGACGCGCAATCAGCAAAGACCTCCGCGTTAATGTAGCCCTGGATCGACGCGCAATCAGCAAAGACCTCCGCGTTAATGCAGCCTTGGATCGACGCGCAATCAGGAAGTCTAGAGCAGAGAGAATACAAGAGGGCTGCTGCGGACTGTTTGCTAGCCGTGTCCTAGAACTATTCGCCCTCACATTGGCCCAGTCACTAACGTACTGACCTGTTCAAGGATACAGTATGACATGGGGATGCTGTTGGTGGTCCTCCCCGACGGTGCTGGACGAAGTGTTATCACTACACATAGATATACACGAGCAGGCCCGCGCACGAGAGCAAATCGGTAAGTAAGTCAAAATGGCTATATATAAACAATTAACTAAATGAGATTATGAACTTGGAAACCATTTACTATTACGGTGACATTGTCCCTTATTGCTCAAACATAAGGTCCATTGATACACATATCTCATGGCTCTATCCGTGCACCAAAACATGTAGCCTAGAAGTCATTGGTCTGCTACTTTCGTCACATTTACACTTCCTGTTCAACCTCTTCGTCATTTTTGGAACATCTCCCGCCAATGTGGAATCGTGCATTATAAGGCTAGCTAAACCACGTGAACACCCTAGCGCAGCTGCTTTACTGTTTATCAATTCTCGTCTGTCGGCTCGAATCATCTCTCTTACTGACCGCACAAACATGAAGGTTGCAGTCTGAACAAGACGACCAGGACGGACTTCATTAGCAATGTTTGGGTGTCCTTAGAAAAATATCTCAACTCATTTATGCAACGATTTTTGCGACACAACTTCTCGCGGTAAACAGGAATCATTTCATTATTAATATAGATAGTACTTCCCCCCCCCCCCTCCCACCAATTGATAAATAAATAAATAAAATAAAGCACATCCCAACAGGCTGATCTTTGATAGTACACTCAGCCAAGTTGTTTATCTCAACTGCGTACGTGCATGCAACACCGAACGTCTGCCTACCTAGAGTAATCACAAAGCTGGATGGGGCTACCACCTAATGACACCTTTGGAAACAACCAACTACATTTTTTAGTTATTCCATATCAGAATGTGACCTACTTACTGACTTACCCTCGTATATGTGTGTGTGTGTGTCATGTTTGTGTGTGCCTTGTGTCTGTGTATGTGTCATATGTGTGTGTGTCATGTATGTGTGTGTGAGTCATGTGTGTGTGTCATGTGTGTGTGCGTGTGTTATGTGTGTGTGTGTCATGTGTGTGTCATGTGTGTATGTCATGTGTGTGTGTAGGTCATGTGTGTGTGTGTCATGTGTGTGTGTGTCATGTGTGTGTGTGTAGGTCATGTGTCTGTGTGTGAGTCATGTGTCTGTGTGTGAGTCATGTGTGTGTGTCATGTGTGTGTGCGTGTGTTATATGTGTGTGTGATGTGTGTGTGTGTGATGTGTGTGTGCCATGCGTGCGTGAGTGCGTCTGTGTGCGTGGGTACGCGTACATGCATTTACTTTTAGTGAGTGCCTACGTCTGTGTACTGTCTATGTCCGCCTATCTGATTCTACGTTACACATCAAACCTAACACTCCCTGTAGACAGATCAATAAACGATCGACTAGTTGATCCATTTCTGTCAACCTGTCTTCCGTGTAAGCTTCTGGTTCGTCATTATCTTATGTTTTTATGTCAGCACTACCGGTCTACATTACCTGACTATGTTACCTGCCTACATTACTTGTCTACATTACCTGTCTACAGTACCTGTTTACGTTACATGTCTATGTTATCTGTCTAAATTACTTGTCTACATTACCTGTCTATGTTATTTGTCTATGTTACTTCTCTACATTACCTATCTATGTTACTTGTCTATGTTACCTGTCTATGTTACTTGTCTATGTTGCTTGTATATGTTACTTGTCGATGTTACATGTCTACGTTACCTGTCTATGTTACTTGTCTATGTTACCTGTCTACGGTTTTTTGTCAAGGTTACTTGTCTACGTTGGATGTCTATTTTACTTGTCTATGTCTATATTAGGTTCATTCTAAATTTAGAGCGAGGAACTGGTGACCGACTGGTTATAAGACGTGTCTCTTGACCAAATGGGGCACTAGTTCAAAACCCTGGTAAAGCTTAGGTACCTTTCTGTCAAAAGTAAAATATGAAACTAGCCTGCACATCGCGAGACGATTGTATGGGTAAGCAGCGTTTATTCCTCAACCCAATAAATAATCATCCCGACAGACTCCGGTGTGGGTCTAAGTGAAACAATACTTTAACTGTTTATAAAGTAGGTCTTACAAAGGAGAGTCAGAGAGATCATAAAGGAGAGTCAGAGAGACAGATCATAAAGGAGAGTCAGAGAGACAGATCATAAAGGAGAGTCAGAGAGACAGATCATAAAGGAGAGACAGAGAGACAGATCATAAAGGAGAGACAGAGACAAATCATAAAGGAGAGTCAGAGAGACAGATCATAAAGGAGAGACAGAGAGACAGATCATAAAGGAGAGACAGAGGCAAATCATAAAGGAGAGTCAGAGAGATCATAAAGGAGAGTCGGACAGATCATAAAGGAGAGTCAGAGAGATCATAAAGGAGAGTCAGAGAGACAGATCATAAAGGAGAGACAGAGGCAAATCATAAAGGAGAGTCAGAGAGATCATAAAGGAGAGTCAGAGAGATCATAAAGGAGAGTCGGATAGATCATAAAAGAGAGTCAGAGAGATCATACAGGAGAGTCGGACAGATCATAAAAGAGAGTCAGAGATATCATACAGGAGAGTCGGACAGATCATAAAAGAGAGTCAGAGATATCATACAGGAGAGTCGGACAAATCATAAAAGAGAGTCAGAGAGATCATACAGGAGAGTCGGACAGATCATAAAAGAGAGTCAGAGATACCATACAGGAGAGTCAGAGAAATCATAATGGAAAGTCAAAGATATCATAATGGGGAGTCAGAGATATCATACAGAAGAGTCAGAGAGATAATAAAGGAGAGAATCTCTGACTCTCTAATATATTTGACGCTAACATATGGGACTCTCTAACATATGTGATTCTCTAACATATGTGACTCTTTAACATTTGTGACTCTCTAACATTTGTGACTCTCTAACATCTGTGACTCTCTAACATGTGACTCTCTAACATGTGACTCTCTAACATCTGTGACTCTCTAACATGTGACTCTCTAACATCTGTGACTCTCTAACATATGTGGCTCTCTAACATATGTGACTCTCTAACATCTGCGACTCTCTAACATATGTGACTCTCTAACATCTGTGACTCTCTAACATATGTGACTCTCTAACATGTGACTCTCTAACATCTGTGACTCTTCAACAAATAATACCTCCAGCTGCCACACTCCCCCATCTACTCCTCTATATATGACCCAGTCCAAGAACCTGTTCTCAATGTTTGCACTGATTATATTCACAATAACTGCACAACCTTGACAAGGACCGCCTCCAACAGAAGAGAATCACGACCAAGAATCGAACCCATGGTTTCAAACAATAGGTCTCAACAACACAGAACAGCGTGTGTTCCAGCAGACGGTCGAGAGAATAACAATGTTTTATGTGGGAGTCAGACAACAGGTTGATCGTCCATGTTTCAGATAGTCCTGCCTTTCAGCCTCGGTTAACTCTCGGTAGATGGCGCTGTTTGCAAGTGAGATTTCGCGCATAATTACCCTCCCAGCAGATATTTGCATTGCGATTTGTCGGGGCTTGGATCGGGAAATGCAAATGGCCACTGGTATCAACGGAAGCTATTCAATGAGATGGCGAATAAGAAATGTGTTTTTTGCTTTTTGTCTTGACTTGGGCTTGTTTTATTTTTGTATTAATTTTTATTTCTACCTCTCGACAGCTTCAGAGACTAAAAAATGTCTTTGTGAACATTCACTGAGGAATTCTTACATTTAAAATATGCATTGAGCGAGAGGAGTGAGACTGTGTTCACTGGAGGGGTAGGAGGGAGTGCCTGTCACAGTTTGTCAATTTGGTTGGGGGTTCCTGATGCCTGGTTCACACAAGCATGATACCAGGGCATGATATTAGTTAATAAACTCCAGTTTATCAGGCATCTGAAATTACTGTACGAACGCGAGCATGCATTTGAGCAGACGGTATTGACAGGTGGTCACTAGTTCAGGCTGAGGCAAGCGCAGACCAAGTCTACAATATTGGTTAAACTACGAATGGCATATAGTGGTAATGTGAGAGACACAGACATAAGGACAGACATTATGAGAGGTTCAGGTAGGGGAGACATAAGGACAGACATTATGAGAGGTTCAGGTAGGGGAGACATAAGGACAGACATTATGAGAGGTTCAGGTAGGGGAGACATAAGGACAGACATTATGAGAGGTTCAGGTAGGGGAGACATAAGGACAGACATTATGAGAGGTTCAGGTAGGGGAGACATAAGGACAGACATTATGAGAGATTCAGGTAGGGGAGACATAAGGACAGACATTATGAGAGGTTCAGGTAGGGGAGACATAAGGACAGACATTATGAGAGGTTCAGGTAGGGGAGACATAAGGACAGACATTATGAGAGATTCAGGTAGGGGAGACATAAGGACAGACATTATGAGAGGTTCAGGTAGGGGAGACATAAGGACAGACATTATGAGAGATTCAGGTAGGGGAGACATAAGGACAGACATTATGAGAGGTTCAGGTAGGGGAGACATAAGGACAGACATTATGAGAGATTCAGGTAGGGGAGACATAAGGACAGACATTATGAGAGATTCAGGTAGGGGAGACATAAGGACAGACATTATGAGAGATTCAGGTAGGGGAGACATACGGACAGACATTATGAGAGATTCAGGTAGGGGAGACATAAGGACAGACATTATGAGAGATTCAGGTAGGGGAGACATACGGACAGACATTATGAGAGGTTCAAGACGGGGAGACATAAGAGCAGACACTATGAGAGATTCAGGTAGAGGAGACATTAGGACAGACATTATGAGAGGTTCAGGCCAGGGAGACACAGACATAAGGACAGACAATATGAGAGGATCGGGAGACACAGACATAAGGACAGACATTATGAGAGGATCGGGAGACACAGACAAAAGGACATACATTATGAGAGGATCAGGAGACACAGACATAAGGACAGACATTATGAGAGGATCAGGACGGGGAGACATAAGGACAGACATTATAAGAGGATCAGGAGACACAGACATAAGGACATACATTATGAGAGGATCAGGAGACACAGACATAAGGACATACATTATGAGAGGATCAGGAGACACAGACATAAGGACATACATTATGAGAGGATCAGGAGACACAGACATAAGGACATACATTATGAGAGGATCAGGAGACACAGACATAAGGACATACATTATGAGAGGATCAGGAGACACAGACATAAGGACATACATTATGAGAGGATCAGGAGACACAGACATAAGGACATACATTATGAGAGGATCAGGAGACACAGACATAAGGACATACATTATGAGAGGATCAGGAGACACAGACATAAGGACATACATTATGAGAGGATCAGGAGACACAGACATAAGGACATACATTATGAGAGGATCAGGAGACACAGACATAAGGACATACATTATGAGAGGATCAGGAGACACAGACATAAGGACATACATTATGAGAGGATCAGGAGACACAGACATAAGGACATACATTATGAGAGGATCAGGAGACACAGACATAAGGACATACATTATGAGAGGATCAGGAGACACAGACATAAGGACATACATTATGAGAGGATCAGATAGGGGAGATAATAATAGTTGCCCATTGCAGGCGAAGATGACGACAGCATGAGACTAAGGCTACGAGATGTGTTCTCTGATGGCTGTAGAGACCAATCTTGGAACGGCACACCCTGCCACCCTGCCACATTCACGACACACATGCGCGGAGCCGGTTGTGGAATCGTTATGGGTTTTGTAGTTTTGGAGAGCACGCTTTCACTGAGATTCTGCGATAGCTGTTGTCTCTGCCATTTGAGCACCCTCTGTGATCTTCGTTGGCCAGGCGAGTGTGGCTCCGTGCAAGAATTTGGATGTGCAGATACAAACGATAAGCCACACAATGTGAGAGGGTCGGGATATGGGCATCATGCATGAATATGAACGATACGATATGAAGGCAGCTTACACAGACAGACAGACAATATGATTTGAAGGCAGCTTACACAGACAGACAGACAATATGATATGAAATCAGCTTACACAGACATACAGACAATATTATATGAAGGCAGCTAACCAGACAGACAATATGATATGAAGGCAGCTTACACAGACAGACAGACAATATGATATGAAGAGAGCTTACACAGACAGACAATATGATATGAAGGGAGCTTACACAGAAAGACAGACAATACGATATGAAGACAGCTCAGACAGACACAGATATAAAGGTAACGGTGAACGGTAAATGTAGTGACAGACAAGTCACTGCCGTTGAAGAATGAGTGTACTCGGTCTCAGCGCCCACCTATGGCCGAGTAGCAAGTTGACCTCTTGCTGTCTTGTCTTCCATAAAATTTTGTTCGTGTGAATGCCGAGGCATAATCCTTGCAGGGAGAGAGAGAGAGAGAGAGAGAGAGAGAGAAAGAGTGAGAGAGAGAGAGAGGGAGAGAGAGAGAGAGAAAGAAAGAGTGAGAGAGAGAGAAAGAAAGAGTGAGAGAGAGAGAGTGAGAGAGAGAGAGAGAGAAAGAAAGAGTGAGAGAGAGAGTGAGAGAGAGAGAGAGAAAGAAAGAGTGAGAGAGAGAGTGAGAGAGTGAGAGAGAGAGAGAGAAAGAAAGAGTGAGAGAGAGTGAGAGAGTGAGAGAGAGAGAAAGAGTGAGAGAGAGAGAGTGAGAGAGAGAGAGAGAAAGAAAGAGTGAGAGAGAGAGAGTGAGAGAGAGAGAGAGAAAGAAAGAGTGAGAGAGAGAGAGTGAGAGAGAGAGAGAGATGCACCAGTCGCTCTGTCCCTCAGACAGACAAACATAATATGGGATTACGGCAAGGGCACACAGACATACAAAACATAACCAAGGTGTAGTCCCTGTTAAGAACAGACACAGACAGACAAACACAGACAGACAAATACAGACAGGCAGAAACAGATAGACACAGACAGACACAGATAGACACAGACAGACAGACACAGATTGACACAGACAGGCACAGACAGACACAGATAGACACAGACATACACAGACAGACACAGACAGACACAGACAGACACATATAGACATAGACAGACAGACACAGACAGACACAGATAGACACAGATAGACACAGACAGACACAGATAGACACAGATAGATAGACACAGACAGACACAGACAGACACAGATAGACACAGACAGATAGACACAGACAGACACAGACAGACATAGACAGACACAGACAGACACAGACAGACACAGACAGACACAGATAGACACAGATAGACACAGACAGACACAGATAGACACAGATAGACACAGATAGACACAGACAGACAGGCACAGACAGACACAGACAGACATAGACAGACACAGACAGAAACAGATAGACACAGACAGATAGACACAGATAGACACAGACAGACACAGACAGACACAGACAGACACAGATAGACACAGACAGACAGACACAGACAGACACAGATAGACACAGCCAGATAGACACAGATAGACACAGACAGACACAGATAGACACAGATAGACACAGACAGATAGACACAGATAGACACAGACAGACACAGACAGACAGACCAGCTCAGAAAATAGCAAATGGTAAGAGAAAGAAAGGCGTATCAGTTTGAGGTGGACATCACACAGAACTAGCAACATGCGTTACGACCCAACAGGTCTTCGTTGTGGACTAAAAATAACACAAGTAACATTTTCTTAATAATGTAAACAACCCCGACGGTGTCTAATTTAGACACTAATCAGAAACCGATTTCGTCATTTTGAAATAGTCAAGAGAAAAAATCTATGTGATAGCAGCATCGTTATGTACAATTTCAGACAACATGTTGGCATACTAACAGCAAGAGTTGGAGCTTGGGAAGAGACATGGCCCCAAGGATGTCATCGCCGGGAGTGGATTCACGAAGGAGTTTCCAGTTCTAACTAAATATTCACAAGACAGGTACAATGTGACATTAAACTGCAATTGCCCAGTTGGTGGCACGGACGGGTGGATAGACAAACAGTCTCTCTCACACAACCAGAGACGGACGGGCGGATATACAAAGAGTCTCTCTCACACAACCAGAGACGGACGGGCGGATATACAAAGAGTCTCTCTCACACAACCAGAGACGGACGGGCGGATATACAAAGAGTCTCTCTCACACAATCAGAGACGGACGGGCGGATATACAAAGAGTCTCTCTCACACAACCAGAGACGGACGGGCGGATATACAAAGAGTCTCTCTCACACAACCAGAGACGGACGGGCGGATATACAAAGAGTCTCTCTCACACAACCAGAGACGGACGGGCGGATATACAAAGAGTCTCTCTCACACAACCAGAGAAGGACGGGCGGATATACAAAGAGTCTCTCTCACACAACCAGAGAAGGACGGGCGGATATACAAAGAGTCTCTCTCACACAACCAGAGACAGACGGGCGGATATACAAAGAGTCTCTCTCACACAACCAGAGAAGGACGGGCGGATATACAAAGAGTCTCTCTCACACAACCAGAGACGGACGGGCGGATATACAAAGAGTCTCTCTCACACAACCAGAGACGGACGGGCGGATATACAAAGAGTCTCTCTCACACAACCAGAGACGGACGGGCGGATATACAAAGAGTCTCTCTCACACAACCAGAGACGGACGGGCGGATATACAAAGAGTCTCTCTCACACAACCAGAGACGGACGGGCGGATATACAAAGAGTCTCTCTCACACAACCAGAGACGGACGGGCGGAAATACAAACACAGTCTCTCTCACACAACCAGAGAAGGACGGGCGGATATACAAAGAGTCTCTCTCACACAACCAGAGACGGACGGGCGGATATACAAACACAGTCTCTCTCACACAACCAGAGAAGGACGGGCGGATATACAAAGAGTCTATCTCACACAACCAGAGACGGACGGGCGGATATACAAAGAGTCTCTCTCACACAACCAGAGAAGGACGGGCGGATATACAAAGAGTCTCTCTCACACAACCAGAGACGGACGGGCGGATATACAAAGAGTCTCTCTCACACAACCAGAGAAGGACGGGCGGATATACAAAGAGTCTATCTCACACAACCAGAGACGGACGGGCGGATATACAAAGAGTCTCTCTCACACAACCAGAGACGGACGGGCGGATATACAAAGAGTCTCTCTCACACAACCAGAGACAGACGGGCGGATATACAAAGAGTCTCTCTCACACAACCAGAGACGGACGGGCGGATATACAAAGAGTCTATCTCACACAACCAGAGACGGACGGGCGGATATACAAAGAGTCTCTCTCACACAACCAGAGACGGACGGGCGGATATACAAAGAGTCTCTCTCACACAACCAGAGAAGGACGGGCGGATATACAAAGAGTCTCTCTCACACAACCAGAGACAGACGGGCGGATATACAAAGAGTCTCTCTCACACAACCAGAGACGGACGGGCGGATATACAAAGAGTCTCTCTCACACAACCAGAGACGGACGGGCGGATATACAAAGAGTCTCTCTCACACAACCAGAGACGGACGGGCGGATATACAAAGAGTCTCTCTCACACAACCAGAGACGGACGGGCGGATATACAAACACAGTCTCTCTCACACAACCAGAGAAGGACGGGCGGATATACAAAGAGTCTCTCTCACACAACCAGAGACGGACGGGCGGATATACAAACACAGTCTCTCTCACACAACCAGAGAAGGACGGGCGGATATACAAAGAGTCTCTCTCACACAACCAGAGAAGGACGGGCGGATATACAAAGAGTCTCTCTCACACAACCAGAGAAGGACGGGCGGATATACAGAGAGTCTCTCTCACACAACCAGAGACGGACGGGCGGATATACAAACACAGTCTCTCTCACACAACCAGAGAAGGACGGGCGGATATACAAAGAGTCTCTCTCACACAACCAGAGAAGGACGGGCGGATATACAAAGAGTCTCTCTCACACAACCAGAGAAGGACGGGCGGATATACAAAGAGTCTCTCTCACACAACCAGAGACGGACGGGCGGATATACAAACACAGTCTCTCTCACACAACCAGAGAAGGACGGGCGGATATACAAAGAGTCTCTCTCACACAACCAGAGACGGACGGGCGGATATACAAAGAGTCTCTCTCACACAACCAGAGACTGACGGGCGGATATACAAACACAGTATTTCTCACACAACCAGAGAAGGACGGGCGGATATACAAAGAGTCTCTCTCACACAAACAGAGACGGACGGGCGGATATACAAAGAGTCTCTCTCACACAACCAGAGAAGGACGGGCGGATATACAAAGAGTCTCTCTCACACAACCAGAGACGGACGGGCGGATATACAAAGAGTCTCTCTCACACAACCAGAGAAGGACGGGCGGATATACAAAGAGTCTCTCTCACACAAACAGAGACGGACGGGCGGATATACAAAGAGTCTCTCTCACACAACCAGAGAAGGACGGGCGGATATACAAAGAGTCTCTCTCACACAACCAGAGACGGACGGGCGGATATACAAAGAGTCTCTCTCACACAACCAGAGACGGACGGGCGGATATACAAAGAGTCTCTCTCACACAACCAGAGACGGACGGGTGATATACAAAGAGTCTCTCTCACACAACCAGAGACGGACGGGCGGATACACAAAGAGTCTCTCTCACACAACCAGAGACGGACGGGCGGATATACAAAGAGTCTCTCTCACACAACCAGAGACGGACGGGCGGATATACAAAGAGTCTCTCTCACACAACCAGAGACAGACGGGCGGATATACAAAGAGTCTCTCTCACACAACCAGAGACGGACGGGCGGATATACAAAGAGTCTCTCTCACACAAACAGAGACGGACGGGCGGATATACAAAGAGTCTCTCTCACACAACCAGAGACGGACGGGCGGATATACAAAGAGTCTCTCTCACACAACCAGAGACAGACGGGCGGATATACAAAGAGTCTCTCTCACACAACCAGAGACGGACGGGCGGATATACAAAGAGTCTCTCTCACACAACCAGAGACGGACGGGCGGATATACAAACACAGTCTCTCTCACACAACCAGAGACGGACGGGCGGATATACAAAGAGTCTCTCTCACACAACCAGAGACGGACGGGCGGATATACAAACACAGTCTCTCTCACACAACCAGAGACGGACGGGCGGATATACAAAGAGTCTCTCTCACACAACCAGAGAAGGACGGGCGGATATACAAAGAGTCTCTCTCACACAACCAGAGAAGGACGGGCGGATATACAAAGAGTCTCTCTCACACAACCAGAGACGGACGGGCGGATATACAAACACAGTCTCTCTCACACAACCAGAGAAGGACGGGCGGATATACAAAGAGTCTCTCTCACACAACCAGAGACGGACGGGCGGATATACAAAGAGTCTCTCTCACACAACCAGAGAAGGACTGGCGGATATACAAAGAGTCTCTCTGACACAACCAGAGACGGACGGGCGGAAATACAAACACAGTCTCTCTCACACAACCAGAGAAGGACGGGCGGATATACAAAGAGTCTCTCTCACACAACCAGAGACGGACGGGCGGAAATACAAACACAGTCTCTCTCACACAACCAGAGAAGGACGGGCGGATATACAAAGAGTCTATCTCACACAACCAGAGACGGACGGGCGGATATACAAACACAGTCTCTCTCACACAACCAGAGAAGGACGGGCGGATATACAAAGAGTCTCTCTCACACAACCAGAGAAGGACGGGCGGATATACAAAGAGTCTCTCTCACACAACCAGAGACAGACGGGCGGATATACAAAGAGTCTCTCTCACACAACCAGAGACAGACGGGCGGATATACAAAGAGTCTCTCTCACACAACCAGAGACGGACGGGCGGATATACAAAGAGTCTCTCTCACACAACCAGAGACGGACGGGCGGATATACAAAGAGTCTCTCTCACACAACCAGAGAAGGACGGGCGGATATACAAAGAGTCTCTCTCACACAACCAGAGACGGACGGGCGGATATACAAACACAGTCTCTCTCACACAACCAGAGACGGACGGGCGGATATACAAAGAGTCTCTCTCACACAACCAGAGAAGGACGGGCGGATATACAAAGAGTCTCTCTCACACAACCAGAGAAGGACGGGCGGATATACAAAGAGTCTCTCTCACACAACCAGAGACGGACGGGCGGATATACAAACACAGTCTCTCTCACACAACCAGAGAAGGACGGGCGGATATACAAAGAGTCTCTCTCACACAACCAGAGACGGACGGGCGGATATACAAAGAGTCTCTCTCACACAACCAGAGACGGACGGGCGGAAATACAAACACAGTCTCTCTCACACAACCAGAGAAGGACGGGCGGATATACAAAGAGTCTCTCTCACACAACCAGAGAAGGACGGGCGGATATACAAAGAGTCTCTCTCACACAACCAGAGACGGACGGGCGGAAATACAAACACAGTCTCTCTCACACAACTAGAGAAGGACGGGCGGATATACAAAGAGTCTCTCTCACACAACCAGAGACGGACGGGCGGAAATACAAACACAGTCTCTCTCACACAACCAGAGAAGGACGGGCGGATATACAAAGAGTCTATCTCACACAACCAGAGACGGACGGGCGGATATACAAACACAGTCTCTCTCACACAACCAGAGAAGGACGGGCGGATATACAAAGAGTCTCTCTCACACAACCAGAGAAGGACGGGCGGATATACAAAGAGTCTCTCTCACACAACCAGAGACGGACGGGCGGATATACAAACACAGTCTCTCACACAACCAGAGACGGACGGGTTGATATACAAACACAGTCTCTCTCACACAACCAGAGACGGACGGGCGGATATACAAACACAGTCTCTCACACAACCAGAGACGGACGGGTTGATATACAAACACAGTCTCTCACACAACCAGAGAGGACGGGTTGATATACAAACACAGTCTCTCTCACACAACCAGACAAGCAAACAGTATCACTTACCGGAACTTGCAGCTGCCACACAGAAGATCATAGGCCAGTATATCCACGAGAGAAGGGCTGTATACGGCGCCATATCCGTACGCTCTAGTTTACTTCCCTTGTTTGTCGTGGCTCACAAAATGGTGGAAATCCGATGACACATTTTGGAATCGCGCAATGTCAAAAATAAACACAGAACTTGGAGCCTTCACAAACTCCTTCAAGTGCGAAGGTTGGTTACGCCAGTTGAGTTAGCTCCGGCAGGGCTTGAACCCAGATCTATATCATCCGCCAAAAGTAGATCTGTAATCGACGAAATCAAACACGATCGTGGTTAAACAGAATTGCTTTCTCTTGGGAAGTCACGATTTCGTCCTGCACAGACTTGGTACAGCTAGAAAATAGTAGTCGTCCTGCACAGACGTGGTACAGCTAGAAAACAGTATTCGTCCTACACAGACTTGGTACAGCTAGAAAACAGTATTCGTCCTGCACAGACTTGGTACAGCTAGAAAACAGTATTCGTCCTGCACAGACTTGGTACAGCTAGAAAACAGAAGTCGTCCTGCCCTCTCACATATAGATCGGGCATCGATTACGTTCAATATAGAATCGTTGGTCTTAGTCGATGTTTGTACTGACTGCACTTAGTTTCACATCGACAATTCTGGAGTGACCTGTTCAAATAAAAATAGAACAAATAAATGTATTATAATTTAGCTTTAACATTTTCGCTCTAAGTGAATCATAGGATCACATATAAAGCTGACCTTAACGCAGGAAGTTGTATCCGAACATCTGCAGTGATGAAGAAGAAGACGAAGACGACGAAGTAGACGACAAAAACGACGCGACTACCGATGTAGAAGAAGGACGAGCGAGCAGAAGCAGCGGATCCAACGACAACAGCAGCAGCAGACACAACAACAACAACAACATTATATACAGCTAAAAAAATATATCCTACTGCCACAGGTAACACATTACTGAATACACTGCCATCGGGAATGAAGTGCTAGAGACTTGATTGCACTAAACCACTACTGGTATTTGGTTGGTGGTCAGGTCCCTTCTTGGCTGTCTTTCCTTCCCTAACCGTGGGTCAGTTAACCGTTAACAACCGCATCTCTTGCAGCTGGGTCGACTGGAAGCATGCAGGTAGCAGGAGTTGAACCCCATGCCTTTTACCATGAATAGCCAGTGCTCTACCACACAACTCGTTAGATGCCATACAGGTATCAACCACGCGACACATCCGCGGGTATCGCTGCAGGTAACATCACGTCCCAGACAAAAGTCAGACCTCCACCACGTCCCAGACAAAAGTCAGTCCTCCACCACGTCCCAGACAAAAGTCAGTCCTCCACGACGTCCCAGACAAAAGGCAGTCCTCCATCACGTCTCAGACAAAAGTCAGTCCTCCACCACGTCCCAGACAAAAGTTAGTCCTCCACCACGTCAATGAGATTAAAGACATATCCCGTCCCGGACAAAAGTCAGTCCTCCATCACGTCTCAGACAAAAGTCAGTCATCCACCACGTCCCAGACAAAAGCCAGTCCTCCATCACGTCTTAGACAAAAGTCAGTCCTCCATCACGTCTCAGATAAAAGACAAGAAACACAGAGAGCAACAAGAAATGTACCACCACATAGATGTTTAAAAATGCCAGAAATCAAACAAAACTAACAGATAATACAAGAAGTGCTGATCCAGTCATTCTTATGAGAGCCTCACATAGAACGATCGACAGCTATCCAGGAGAATGGATACATGTCTATACTGATGGATCTGCTTTGAAGACCACCATTAAAGCTGGATATGGAGTCAACATAGAGTATCCAGACAGGGCATCTAATGAGCTGTTTGATGCCTGTGGGGAGATATGTTCAAATTATGAGTCAGAAATAACAGCACTGAAAGTAGCTCTGTACCACTTGAGGACTGTATTTGATGCTTTCCCATCAAAAGCCCAAAGCATCGTAATCTTTACAGACTCATTATCTGCCCTTCAAGCTCTGGAAGACTATGGTCACTGCAGGCCTGGACTTACCCCAATTTCTCTAGATGGCAACCATCTTCTCACATCCCATAAAGTCAGAATAGTTATACAATGGATCCCTGGTCACTCAAATACACCTGGCAGTGACAAGGCAGACAGACTGGCTAAGAAGGGAGCAAGTCAAGAATAAAAATACACACAAACAACCCTACAAACAGTCAGACAACAACTGAAAACTGCGAACAGAGAGGCCTGGCTGAATAGATGGGCAATGGGAAATACTGGGAGAGAAATCTACAAACATATGGCCATCCCAAATCTCAAAAGATAACACCAGTCTCCTCAAAAGGAGAGACCAAAGCACTATTTTCCGACTTCCCACTCAACACATACACCTTAACAGCCACCTGAACAGAATCCAACCAGAACATACTCCAGAGTGCTGGCTGTGCACACATTCCATACTCCAGAGTGCCGGCTGTGCACACATCCCTATGAAACTGTTGAACATCATCTTTTTGAATGTCCGGCCCTTGCGGGTGTTAGGAAAGAGCTCCTTCCTCCTAGACCAGACAAATGAAACACTTTGTACGAAACTAAACAACAGTTTACAAACACTTGCAGATACCACTATCTGGCATTGGGCCAAAGGGCAGGAGCCCGGAGGCCGCTAGATCAATAACCAACCAACCAGGCGCATGTTACGTAGGAGTCCTCAGTTTCAGTCATACATTATTTCTCTCTACTGTAGCCACAGACGAAGCGAATCAAATGGCAGAATTTACGGTAAAAATGTGTACGGGTTCAGTAAATTTGATCAGGTAAGCAGCGAGCCAGGTAAGAAAAAACATACAAACTCAAGTACGGCTTTATTCGTATTACTGGGGTACTGGAGGAGTTACTAGACCAGGGACTACAGGCCGCTTAACCATGCTGTCACCACGTCGTGTGCTAGGGTAGTGGAGGGGTTAATTAGACTGGGGACAACAGGCCGCTTCATCCTGCTGTCGCCACGTCGTGTGCTGGGGTAGTGGAGGGGTTATTGACCGGGGACTACATGCCGCTTCACCCTGGTGTCGCCACGTCGTGTGCTGGGGTAGTGGAGAGGTTATTAGACCGGGGACAACAGGCCGCTTAACCCTGCTGTCGCCACGTCGTGTGCTGTGGTAGTGGAGGAATTATTAGACCGGGAACAACAGGCCGCTTCCACCTGATGTCGCCACGTCGTGTGCTGGGGTAGTGGAGGGGTTATTAGACCGGGTACTACATGCCGCTTCACCCTGGTGTCGCCACGTCGTGTGCTGGGGTAGTGGAGAGGTTATTAGACCGGGGACAACAGGCCGCTTAACCCTGCTGTCGCCACGTCGTGTGCTGTGGTAGTGGAGGAATTATTAGACCGGGAACAACAGGCCGCTTTCACCTGATGTCGCCACGTCGTGTGCTGGCTATATTTGTTTATTTTACCCCACACAGAAAAAAACATTTGTCTTTTCAGGGATTCGAACCGCTGCCTTCCTTGTCAGCAGGCAGGCATGGAAACTGTACGGCCACACGTTTAAGAAGAGGAAGAAGAAGGAGAGAAAGAAGCAGAGGGGGAGGAAGGATAAAGAAATGCTAATATTAGAAGACTCAAGAAAATGTTATCGATCCTTCTTCTTCTTCTTCTTCTTCTTCTTCTTCTTTTTTTCTTCTTCTTCTTCTTCTTCGTACGCAGTCAGACAGTAACCATTATTTTTTCGAAAAAAGCGGCGGTCATCCTGAGGCTGTCGCCACTGCCATAGAGCTTGTCTTGCAGTTCCACTGGTGATGGCCACATCTGCTCTCTCTGATCCTCGTATGTCGGGCAGTTCTGCAGCAGATGTTCAGCGGTCATTTTACCAGTACCGCACGGGCATTCGTCGGTACCACCTATCTTCAATTTGTTGAATAGGTGGTACCTCAGTCTATTGTGGCCAGTGCGAAGTCTGAAGACAACGACCTGCTCTCTTCGGTTCAACTGGTAATACGCATCGTTTTTGGTGTAACCAGTATGTTCGGTTTCCCATTTGGTCATGTATCTGGCTTTGATAAGCCGTTTTGACTCTTCGTACGTCATACTGGTATCTGTTTGTGGTAGTCTTGCACCTTCTTTTGCCAGTCTGTCTGCCTCCTCGTTGCCTTGGATGTTGCAGTGTGACGGAACCCACTGTACCACTACTCTTTTTGGTGAGGACTGCTGGCATAGTTGACAGAGTGCTGTTCTTAAGTCATTAAGCTCAGTGTTTTTCTGGCTTTTTAGCGCTGTGACTACGGCGAAAGCATCTGTAAGCAGGACTATATGGCTTTCATTTTCTTTATGTGTCACCATTTCTTCCACTGCCGCCCTCAGTGCCTCTGCCTCCGCTCTGAAATTGCTTGTGTACTTACCAGTAGCGAATGACAGTGTTATTTTTCTGCCATTTGGTAGGTTCAGGAATGCTCCTGCCCCTCCGTTCTGTGTAGTGTTTGTTACAGAACCGTCGGTGTATGCATGGGTCCAGTCCATGCTTGGGTGGTTTTTCGATATAAAGCTTAGGGTAGTATCTCTCCTTTCTTTTTCAGTCTGGCAGTTTTTGTTTGCAATACCTGGTATATTTTCTACCACCTCTGGAAATATATCCTGCCTCCAGGTAGGTTTTCGTACAGTGGTGATGGGCTTTGGTGTTGTTAGTGCGTTTATGGGATCTTCGTGCATCTTTGCTTTGGCTATTTCTGCAAAGTTTCTCCGCTTTAGTTTCCCATTTCCCAAATTGTTTAGTCTCTGGTGCATTGGATGGTCAGTCAGTCTTCGGAGTTTCTCTGACTGCAGCTGGGCTCTGCAGTCTCTTCTATCGGTCATGGATTGCAGTTTTGTAATCTTTTCAAGTTCTACAATTGGCGTTGACTTCATGCCTCCTGTTATAACTCTCATGGCTTGGTTTTGAAGTTTGCTAACTTTATCGAAGTTCGCCTTTGCTGCTGTTGTCCATGCCGCAATGCCATACTCGAGAAATGGTCTCACTCTTCCAGTGTACAGTTTCTTTAGTATGCTTTCGTCTGCTCCCCAGATTGTGCCAGCAAGTTTCCTCATGATTGCCATTCTTTCTCTGGCTCTCATTCGGTTTCTCTGGATCTGACTTTTCCATGTCATGCGCCGATCAAATGTGACTCCCGGATAGTTTGGGTTGTCATTTGGCTGCAGGAATTTGCCATTTAGGCTTAATTTGGTGTTTTGTGGTTTGATCGAAAGCGAGAATATTGTGCATGTGGTTTTCTCGTCGTTTATTTTGACCAGCCATGAGTTCGCCCACTCTTCCAGCGATGTTAGGGCCTGCTGCATCCGATTTCTTGCTATGGTGAGATTCTTTTCAGAGGTCCACATAGCCAGATCGTCTGCAAACATTGAGCTATGGACTCTTCTTGGTATATTCTCTGTTATGTCGTTTATATACACCAGGAAGAGTGTGGGTGACAGTACTCCCCCTTTAGGTACTCCCTACTCGAGTGTCACCTTTTTGCTCATCTGCCCTTGTACTTTTACTCTGGCCGTTCTTTTTTTTTGAGGTAGTGGTTGATCCACTTGTACATTCTCCCACAAACTTCACTTCTCCTTAGCTTGGCTTTAAGTCCGTCTTTCCAGACTTTGTCAAATGCCTTCTCCAGGTCCACCCAAACCGCGACTGTGTGTTTCTGTGCCTGGTAGGCATCTTCTATTTCCTGGGCTATGAGGATGACCTGGTCCTCGGTGGATCTGTGCTGTCTAAAGCCGGCTTGCTGTGAAATTAGTATTCGTTTTTCTTCCAGATGCCACATCAGTCCGGTGTTTATCATACGTTCCATCAGTTTGCCAACACAGCTCAGTAGGCTGATAGGCCTGTATCCATTTGGATCTGTTTTGTCCTTTCCATTCTTTGGTACTGGTACAAGTACTGCGTCTTTCCATGCCTGGGGTACAATTCCCCTTTTCCAGCTTTCGTTCAGGACCGATAGCAGTTTCCTCTTCGCTGTTTGGCCCAGCCCCATCAGCATTTCGTTTGTTATCCCGTCTTTTCCGGGAGATTTCCTTTTCTTTAATGTTCTCATGGCCTCTTCCATTTCACTCATTGTTAATTTGGCCATCATATGCTCTTCTGTTGCCGTATTGATGTTGTCGTGCCCCTTTTGCTCTTCACTAATGTCAATATGCCTATCTGTAGGGACCTCGATGTGGTTTGCTTTGGCATAGTGTTCTACAAAAGCGTTTGCAGCTTTTTTTCCCGTGAGCAGGTTTTCGCCCTGCTTGATGGTAATTTGTTTGTTTGAAGGGGTTTCGTCGTTAATGGCTCTGACTAGCTTCCATAGCTTGTTCCCTTCTTTGTCTAGGTTGAGACTTTCATTTTTGTTTTTCCAGCTCTCTCTTGCTGTTTGGTTGAGAGTGTATTTGTATTTCGCTGTGGCGGCTTTGAGGGCGATATTTGCCTCCATAGATTGTTCTCGCTCTGCCATGTTCCTAGCATTATCGATCCAATCACACCTGAATCCAACAAGCTGGGTAGTCCAACCCGTCATTGACACATTCAACCTCTCCGCTAAACATACACAATATGTACAGTATTTCAGCCCAGCATGGACACATTCAACCTCAGTCAGACGTGCACACATGTGCACTGAACAGATGTGCCCTGTGCCCAATAGCCTAACTGTGTGTTAGACAAACACAGGTCAGGCTAAAAGTTGAAATATATTATAGGACTCAGCGCGCGTTCTTGCGCGTACACGCATATATTATAATAATTTAGCGCCCTGTCACGCTGCCCGCCCCCTACCCTTTTCTAAATCCAATTTACTCCCTATTGTAAATCTGTTTGTGTCTACCTGTAAGCAAGTGTTTACCTGTAAGCAAGTGTTTACCTCAGAGCAAGTGTCTACATGAGAGCAAATATTTACCTGAAAGCAAGTATCTACCTATAAGCAAATATTTACCTGAGAGCAAGTGTCTACATGAGAGCAAGTGTCTACCTGAGAGCAAGTGTCTACCTGAGAGCAAGTGTCTACCTGAGAGCAAGTGTCTCCCTGAGATCAAGTGTCTACCTGAGAGCAAGTGTCTACATGAGAGCAAGTGTCTACCTGAGAGCAAGTGTCTACCTGAGAGCAAGTGTCTCCCTGAGAGCAAGTGTCTACCTGAGATCAAGTGTCTACCTGAGAGCAAGTGTCTACATGAGAGCAAGTGTCTACCTGAGAGCAAGTGTCTACCTGAGAGCAAGTGTCTACCTGAGAGCAAGTGTCTCCCTGAGAGCAAGTGTCTACCTGAGATCAAGTGTCTACCTGAGATCAAGTGTCTACCTGAGAGCAAGTGTACACCTGAAAGCAAATATTTACCTGAGAGCAATTGTCTACCTGAGATCAGTGTCCACCTGTAAGCAGGTGTCTACCTATAAGCAAATATTTACCTGAGAGCAAGTGTCTACCTGAGAGCAAGTGTCTACATGAGAGCAAGTGTCTACCTGCAAGCAAGTGTCTACCTGAGAGCAAGTGTCTAACTGAGAGCAAGTGTCTACCTGAGAGCAAGTGTCTACCTGAGAGCAAGTGTCTACATGAGAGCAAGTGTCTACCTGAGAGCAAGTGTCTACCTGAGAGCAAGTGTCTACCTGAGCGCATGTGTCTACCTGAGAGCAAGTGTCTACCTGAGATCAAGTGTCTACCTGAGAGCGTCTACCTGAGAGCAAGTGTCTACCTGAGCGCATGTGTCTACCTGAGAGCAAGTGTCTACCTGAGATCAAGTGTCTACCTGAGAGCGTCTACCTGAGAGCAAGTATCTACCTGCAAGCAAATGTCTACCTGAGAGCAAGTGTCTACATGAGAGCAAGTGTCTACCTGAGAGCGTCTACCTGAGAGCAAGTATCTACCTGCAAGCAAGTGTCTACCTGAGAGCAAGTGTCTACCTGAGAGCAAGTGTCTACCTGAGAGCAAGTGTCTACCTGAGATCAAGTGTCTACCTGAGAGCAAGTGTCTACCTGAGAGCAAGTGTCTACCTGAGAGCAAGCATCTACCTGCAAGCAAGTGTCTACCTGAGAGTAAGTGTCTACCTGTAAGCAAGTGTCTACCTGTAAGCAAGTGTCTACCTGAGAGCAAGTGTCTACCTGAGAGCAAGTGTCTACCTGTAAGCAAGTGTCTACCTGTAAGCAAGTGTCTACCTGAGAGCAAGTGTCTACCTGCCAGCAAGTGTCTACCTGAGAGCAAGTGTCTACCTGAGAGCAAGTGTCTACCTGAGAGCAAGAGTCTACCTGAGAGCAAGTGTCAACCTGAGAGCAAGTGTCTACCTGAGAGCAAGTGTCTACCTGAGAGCAAGCATCTACCTGCAAGCAAGTGTCTACCTGAGAGTAAGTGTCTACCTGTAAGCAAGTGTCTACCTGTAAGCAAGTGTCTACCTGAGAGCAAGTGTCTACCTGAGAGCAAGTGTCTACCTGTAAGCAAGTGTCTACCTGTAAGCAAGTGTCTACCTGAGAGCAAGTGTCTACCTGAGAGCAAGTGTCTACCTGAGAGCAAGTGTCTACCTGAGAGCAAGTGTCTACCTGAGAGCAAGTGTCTACCTGAGAGCAAGTATCTACCTGCAAGCAAGTGTCTACCTGAGAGCAATATTTTACCTGATAGATATTTCATAATACAGATTATCTAAGTTGCCATGGGCACTACTAATGTCTGTAGGAAAGCTTTCAGTCTCTTGTGGATCACGTGTTTTTAAAACAAATATTTACTTCCCACCTGTCCTGATTCATTCGCTTCAGTTACCTCCACGTCTTCCTGGTCACGTGTCTGTCTTATTCTGGTCATGTGTCTGTCTTGTTCTAGTGACGTGTCTGTCTTGTTCTAGTGACGAGTCTGTCTTGTTCTAGTGACGTGCCTGTCTTAATCTGGTCACGTGTCTGTCTTGTTCTGATCACGTGTCTGTCTTGTTCTGGTTACGATTCTGTCTTGTTCTGGTTACGATTCTGTCTTGTTCTGTTCACGTGTCTGTCTTGTTCTCGTCACGTGTCTGTTTCGATCTCTCTTCCTCGTGTATATTTTGGTCCGCCTTTATTCTCTGGTATCCTGACAGGAGACCGCCTTGTCGTATTGCCATCAGGTAACCTCAGTAGATATCCTCCCTAATTCTCGCTACTTCTTTATATCCACAGCTTCCAGTCCACGGCATTTACTCGTAACAGATATCTCTGCACATTTCGACCATTCGTGAAAAATCGATTTTTAAAAAAGTCATCTTTATACTCGTATCTCTCATGTTTAAACTTTCATAAACTTTTCTCTCATGTTTAGACTTTCATAAACTTTTCTCTCATGTTTAGACTTTCATAAACTGTTCTCTCATGTTTAGACTTTCATAAACTTTTCTCTCATGTTTAGACTTTCATAAAACAAATTACTATCAAGCAGGGCGAGAACTTGATCACAGGTAAGAAAGCCGCAAACGCCTTTGTCGATCACTATGCCAGAGCAAACCACATCGAGGTCCCTGCAGATAAGCATACAGACATTAGCGAAGAGCTAAAGGGACACGAAAACATAAATACGGCTCCTGAAGAGCACATGATGGCCAAACTAACAATGCGCGAAATGGAAGAGGCTATGAGAACACTAAAGAAAAGGAAATCTCCCGGAAAAGACGGGATAACAAACGAAATGCTGATGGGGCTGGGCCAAACAGCGAAGCGGAAATTTACCATCAGTCCTGAACCAAAGCTGGAAAAGGGGTATTGTACCCCAGGCATGGAAAGACGCAATACTGGTACCAGTACCAAAAACAGGAAAGGATAAAACAGATCCAAATGGATACAGGCCCATCAGCCTACTGAGCTGTGTCGGCAAGCTGATGGAACGGATGATAAACACCAGACTGATGTGGCATCTGGAAGAAAAACGAATACTAATTCCACAGCAAGCCGGCTTTAGACAGCACAGATCCACTGAGGACCAGGTCATCCTCATAGCCCAGGAGATAGAAGATGCCTACCAGGCACAGAAACACACAGTAGCTGTTTGGGTGGATCTGGAAAAGGCATTTGACAAAGTCTGGAAGGACGGACTTAGAGTCAAACTAAGAAGAAGTGATGTCTGTGGGAAGATGTACAAGTGGATCAACCACTACCTCAAACAAAGAACGGCCAGAGTCTAAGTACAAGGGCAGATGAGCAAAAAGGTGACACTCGAGCAGGGAGTACCCCAAGGGGGAGTATTGTCACCCACACTCTTCCTGGTATATATAAACGATATCACAGAGAATATACCAAGAAGAGTCCATAGCTCAATGTTTGCAGACGATCTGGCTATGTGGACCTCTGAAAAGAATCTCACCATAGAAAGAAATCGGATGCAGACGGCCCTAACATCGCTGGAAGAGTGGGCGAACTCATGGCTGGTCAAAATAAACGAGGAGAAAACCACATGCACAATATTTTCGCTTTCATTAAAACCCCAAAGTACCAAATTAAGTCTAAATGGCAAAATCCTGCAGCCAAACGACAACCCAACTTATCTGGGAGTGACATTTGATCGGCGCATGACATGGAAAAGTCAGATTGAGAGAAACCGAATGAAAGCCAGAGAAAGAATGGCAATCATGAGGAAACTTGCTGGCACAAGCTGGGGAGCAGACGAAGGTATACTAAAGAAACTGTACACTGGAAGAGTGAGACCAGTTCTCGAGTATGGCATTGCGGCATGGACAACAGCAGCGAAGGCGAACTTCGATAAAGTTAACAAACTTCAAAACCAAGCCATGAGAATTATAACAGGTGGCATGAAGTCAACGCCAATTGTAGAACTTGAAAAGATTACAAAACTGCAATCCATGACCGATAGAAGAGACTGCAGAGCCCAGCTGCAGTCAGAGAAACTCCGAAGACTGACTGACCATCCAATGCACCAGAGACTAAACAATTTGGGAAATGGGAAACTAAAGCGGAGAAACTTTGCAGAAATAGCCAAAGCAAAGATGCACGAAGATCCCAAAAACGCACTAACAACACCAAAACCCATCACTACTGTACGAAAACCTACCTGGAGGCAGGATATATTTCCAGAGGTGGTAGAAAATATACCAGGTATTGCAAACAAAAACTGCCAGACTGAAAAAGAAAGGAGAGATACTACCGTAAGCTTCATAAAGAAAAGCTACCCAAGCATGGACTGGACCCATGCATACACCGACGGTTCTGTAACAAACACTACACAGAACGGAGGGGCAGGAGCATTCCTGAACCTACCAAATGGCAGAAAAATAACACTGTCATTCGCTACTGGTAAGTACACAAGCAATTTCAGAGCGGAGGCAGAGGCACTGAGGGCGGCAGTGGAAGAAATGGTGACACACAGTGAAAATGAGAGCCATATAGTCCTGCTGACAGATGCTCTCAACGTAGTCACAACGCTAAAAAGCCAGAAAAACACTGAGCTCAATGACTTAAGAGCAGCACTCTGCAAACTGTGCCAGCAGTCCGCACCAAAAAGGGTAGTGGTACAGTGGGTTCCGTCACACTGCAACATCCAAGGCAACGAGGAGGCAGGCAGACTGGCAAAAGAAGGGGCAAGACTACCACAAACAGATACCAATATGACGTACGAAGAGTCAAAACGGCTTATCAAAGCCAGATACATGACCAAATGGGAAACCGAACATACTGGTTACACCAAAAACGATGCCTATTACCAGTTGAACCGAAGAGAGCAGGTCGTTGTCTTCAGACTTCGCACTGGCCACAACAGACTGAGGTACCACCTATTCAACAAATTGAAGATAGGTGGTACCGACGAATGCCCGTGCGGTACCGGTAAAATGACCGCTGAACATCTGCTGCAGAACTGCCCGACATACGAGGATCAGAGAGAGCAGATGTGGCCATTACCAGTGGAACTGCAAGACAAGCTCTATGGCAGTGGCGAGAGCCTCAGGATGACCGCCGCTTTTTTCGAAAAAATAATGGTTACTGTCTGACTGCGTACGAAGAAGAAGAAGAAGAAGAAGACTTTCATAAACCTTTCTCTCATTTTTAAACTTTCATAAGCTTTTCTCTCATGTTTAGACCTTTATAAACTTTTCTCTCATGTTTAAACCTTCATAAACTTTCTCTCCCGTTTAGACTTTCATAAACATTTCTCTCATGTTTAGACCTTCATAAACTTTTCTTTCATGTTTAGACTTTCATAAACTTTTCTTTCATGTTTAGACTTTCATAAACTTTTCTCTCATGTTTAGACTTTCGTAAACTTTTCTCTCATGTTTAGAACTTCATAAACTTTCTCTCCGTTTAGACTTTCATAAACCTTTCTCTCATGTTTAGACTTTCATAAACTTTTCTTTCATGTTTAGACTTTCATAAATTGTTCTCTCACGTTTAGACCTTCATACACTTTTCTCTCATGTTTAGACCTTCATAAACTTTCTCTCCCGCTTAGACTTTCATAAACTTTTCTCTCATGTTCAGACTTTCATAAACTGCTCAATCATGTTTAGACTTTCATAAACTTTTCTCTCATGTTTAGACTTTCAGCTATGGTTCACTGACCCTGACGCAAGCTATGAGTCGTTGGTTGGTGTCAGCTATGGTTCTCTGAAAACATTATCCTTATAAAACATGACATTCTACATGTCAGCATTATAGAATAGGGTTATTACAAAAATTATCCTTTTCAAAGAGAAACATGAAATTGGCAGCTACAGACAAGGCGCTAGCATATTATTATTATTATCAATAATAATCTTATAACACAAAGCTAACAAAATGTCATCCTTGGTCAATAATAACTGACAGAATATCATCCTTATAGAAGAAACGTACTGGTGATCTAGTACTTTTGTGAGGTCGACATGCTTCGGTTGAAAAGTGGTCGATCGATCAAGATGCAGGTCTCAAGTCAGAAACACACGGATTCAAACACAGTAAGAATGTTGGTTTATTTCCGTGAAGAACGAAAAAGAAAACAGAGCCTACACACTGCACTGCGATTGCTGCGACCTTTATTCCTCAGCCCTATCAATCCTTCTTGTGAACGTCAGAAAATGGAAAAACCAGTGACGTTTTCGTTAGACAACACAGCGCGCGCGGACGCATCTGTCTGGTTGGTCTAAAGCTAGACAGGAAACGCTGAACTGGCCAGATCTGGGTCAGCATGCAGTGCTCAATGTGCCGTCTTAAGATGAGATCCCCACCACACCACAGAACGGCCTGACCACTAAGCTGGCAGCAGATGTTCGTGCGGCATGCCGCGAGCCAGGTCTTCGACCCGGCTCTGGGCATTTGGTGGAAGGAACAAACAGCCTGTCTGGATTGTCAGATCAGATTTGGGGTTTCCTGCTAAAGATGCTGAGTGTGGCTACACGTGACAGTCGAGAGTGGCTACACACCACATCAGAGAGTGGCTACACACCACAGTAAAGCGTGGCTACACATAACAATAGATGGTGGCTACACACGACAGTAGAGTGGCTACACACGACAGTAGAGAGTGGCTACACACGACAGTAGAGCGTGGCTACACACCACAGTAGAGCGTGGCTACACATAATAGATGGTGTCTACACACAACAGTAGAGTGGCTACACACCACAATAGAGCGTGGCTACACACAACAGTAGAGTGGCTACACACGACAATAGAGAGTGGCTACACACGACAGTAGAGAGTGGCTACACACGACAGTTGAGGATGACTACAGACGACAGTAGAGCGTGGCTACACACAACAGTAGATAATGGCTACACACGACAGTAGATAGTGGCTACACACGACAGTAAAGCATGGCTACACACAACAGCATATGTTTTCTCTCAATGTTTGTGCTTGCTGTCCGATCGGCTTATCGAATGACAACCGGCAGAATGTAGCCTGGTCTCTATGCCATGTAGCCTGGTCTCTATGTCATGTTAACCTGGTCTCTATGTCATGTTAACCTGGTCTCTATGTCATGTTAACCTGATCTCGCCCTAAGGGAATGTCATTCACCGGGACGGTACAAGAGGTAATATCACACTGAAGGGGGGTACAATATGGGATGTTAAGCTCCAATCAACAATCTAATTCTTTGATTGATGTGGCCCCAGCTGTCAAGCTTTACATTGAAGACCATTGCCTTTGACCTCCATTTAAAACAGGTGCCTAAAGGTGAATCGTCCGTGTGACAGTCTCAACGTACCAGGTTCTAATCACGCGCGTGCCTAGTTTGGCAAACATGGTTTTTTTTCGCTCCTCCACGGACTGAAAGTAATGGCAACCTACCATACTGCATACTTGCCAAGAAACCTATAACAGCCAGACAGGTTGGCGGTTGGAGGAAGCCACGTTCTACACACCTCCGAAGAAACCTGAAACAGCTAGACAGGTGGCCGGTGGAAGAAGCCACGTACTGTATAGGATATGCTACTTACTTTCTTTGTATGAAATGACACTTTCTACAGCATAGTCTTAGAGATAGAGAAAGAGCAAGAAAAAGGTTGACTGATGGTGTTACAGAAACATTACAGAGGCTTGGACTGAAAATATGAAGGGCCATACATATAGCACATGGAAAAAGTCAAACATCTCCCCATGATTCCCAGGACAAAAGTGATCAGATGAGATGATGAAGCGTTGAATTATTTATGTGGCCTTGACGCAGTCGCTGGTTCAGGACATTTCTGCGGCTCATGAGCCTTCATCTGTCTCGAGATGACCTGATAATGATTTATGTACGTGACATTCCGAGACTGATGGCATCTCACTGACCCCGGCTTGTCCATGTCTGACGTCGACTGGAACAGGCGATCAAGGTGTCACAAATGGTTCTGTTCCGAGGGGTAGTCATCAATTCTCGTGATGTCAGAAGCTTCAAAGATATTTAAGATTTATATTATACAGAGTCGATATAACTGCATCCCAGGCAGACCCACCGGAAGCTGGTGTAGAGTATGAAACAGATAGCTCCCGTGACACACTTGTAGCGAACGATGTTTCCGAGGACTGATACAGATGTGTAAAATGTCTACACATTAATTGAACCATTCGATCATCAATCAATCGATTCAGTTTGAAAAATTTGTTCAGCGATAATAATTCGAAGTAGCATTGTTTTGTTTTAAAAATGTAAACAATTAACTAACTAATTAATTTAAAACGTTTTCTGAGAAAGAGTTCTTTCAAATATGTTTTTAATACAATACATAACTCCAAAGATGCAGATGTTTGCGATATTATTAGAAAGCTATAAAGTTCCTATTTCTTCTATTCCATTCAAACAAGTACACATAAAATGAAGATAGGTGGCACTGACGAATGCACCTGTAGTACAGGGAAAATGACCGCTGAACATCTGCTGCAAAATTGACCGAAATGCGAGGACCAGAGAAAGCACATGTGGCCATCACCAGTGGCAACACTAGACACGCTCTATGGCAGTGTCGACAGCCTCAGGATAACAGCTGCTTTCTTTGAACAAATTCAAGTTGACGTCTGACAGCGTACGAAGATGAAGAACAATAGGAAACAAGTATTCTGGTAAAATCACACATTTGTCTAACAAGTACACTGGTACAACAAGTACACTGGGATAATCACACATTTGTCTAACAAGTACACTGGTACCTCACGTACACGGGACAATCACACATTTGTCTAACAAGTACACTGGTACAACAAGTACACTGGGACAATCACACATTTGTCTAACAAGTACACTGGTACAACAAGTATTCTGGTAAAATCACACATTTGTCTAACAAGTACACTGGTACAACAAGTACACTGGGACAATCACACATTTGTCTAACAAGTACACTGGTACCTCACGTACACGGGACAATCACACATTTGTCTAACAAGTACACTGGTACAACAAGTACACTGGGACAATCACACATTTGTCTAACAAGTACACTGATCAGCCTCGTTTTCAGAGATCAAAGTAACGCACTTTTGTGTGGACAATATGATCTGATGAACTGAGCAGGCCATCATATGGGACAGATGTACCTGAAATGTGTAAGATGATTTTTGTCAAAAACCAGCAAACATTGAGAATCTGTGGCTATGCAGTTTTCAACAAGCAAGAGGATTCTCTGTCCCTAGAATCTGATCTTCCTTAGTGAGATTATTTCTTCCTCTGATACATCAGTGTTTGCATTTGTGAATGTCAATTTTGGTTTCTTGTTAGCTAATTCTTGAAACCAGTCATTAGTTGGCAACCTTCGTTCACTTGGGCTGGTCGACGGATTGCTTGCTACAAAATTCTTTCATCTATTTGTAAAGAACATCCCACACTGATATTGAAGACCATCCCAGACTGATATTGAAGACCATCACAGACTGATATTGTAGAACACCCACACTGATATTGTAGAACATCCCAGACTACTGCTGTCACACATACCTTCCATGACCTGGGCTGGCTGTAACCTAGATCTGAAGTAGCAGCGATTTGCAAGATTGGCAAGACATAGTAACCTTGACCTCCTACAGTCAGATCATCTAATGAAGAATCCGAACACGAGCTATCTTTGTTACACTGACAACAGTGAATATTATCGGCATTATCAATACTGCGTGTTGAATCCACGAGAGGAACACAGTAGCAGCAATGCCCTTTTTGTTTCTCCTAGACAGAAGAAAAAGGGTAAGGTAACACGAGGAGATTGTGGTCGGTCGTCAAGTTTATGTGGCAACCTTATTTCGCTATGTGAGGGAGGAACTGTTTGAGGGATGAACTGTTTGAGGGATGAACTGTGTGAAATAGATGTGGCTGGTTGTGTTTGAACAACGAATAGAATGAAGAAGGCCAGACGATATCTTAGCATGGGAAAATGGGACATTTAAGATAGTAGTTTGACTAACAGCAATGAGGACCAAACCAGTTATTGGAATCGCCAAAATATCATTGGAGTGTAGGCCAATCGTGACCCGTTGACCAGAAGAAGACCATTTTCTCCCTGAAGTGATATGAGAATGTTCCAGAAGAAGATAATCCCCGTTCCCAGCATGTCTTGTCCATGACGTAATTCTGGCTCCTTTTTGGCTTAAAGATGGATCATAAATACACAATCTGGCTGTAATTGCATTTCACAAAAACAGAATTTGCTAAATCCAAGGTTCAAAGCTAAATTGAATGCCATGTTGTCGCAAGGTGTGCTAACAACGCCCATGCTCCATCTCGGATACATACAAGAGTTATTCTTGGCACACTTTTGTATTCGTATAAGTGCTGGTTGCTCTCTTCCAAATAACGGCATTTATTCCCTTATAAGCGATCCTTCTCATGTTTCACTCATCGCCATACAGTTTGTTCATCAATTGGGTTGGTGAAGATCATGTTGTCACTGCGCTCCTCTCGTGGAACCGGAAGACCTGGAGAACATGTACCATCCCTTTTTATTTTGTTCTCTTCTTCCTAGATGGGCACATTTCTGTGTGTACATTCTGTGTGTACATTATTAAAGAGTTTGTTCGGGAAATGTTTGGTGAGTCTGTATACTGTCACTGAGTCTCTTCTTGGCAAGGACTCGTATGGGCAGACCTGAAGAGGGTTGTTATTAGTGATGTTGCCGTGCTGCTGCTGTTATTATTGTTGGTGTTGTAATATTTTTCTTCTTCGTCATATTCTTTTTCTTTGGTTATTGCTGCTGCTGTTGTTGTTGTTGTTGTTGCTGTTGTTGTTGTTGTTGTTGTTGCTGTTGTTGTTGTTGTTGCTGCTGTTGTTGTTGCTGTTCCTAGTGCTGTTGCACAGTGAAAAGCAAGACCTGTCAGCATACTCATCACCAAAAAGATCGCAGTTTCGATCCTCATCTTGTTGGCCAGGCTGCTGTAACACTTCATATTTCTATGAGCTGTACTAGGACATGAGGTGGGGCATTGGGCAGTATGTTTCGCCTGTTTCTGTGTGAACATTAACTCTTAGTGTGCTGCTATAGTGTCAGGGAGGAGAAAAAGGAGACAGTGACAGAAAGGAGCGGACGACTACTATACACGCTCAGAGAGGCAAATATAATGAAGGAGAGAGAATAGACGATTTACAGCGTGTGGCTACACTTACAGAGACAATGAGAACGGTAGAGAGAGGAGAGTAGAAGTGTGTGGTTATAATATCAAAGAGACAAAGGGAATGACAGAGAAGAGAAGAGAATGACAGAGAAGAGAAATCAATGACAGAGAAGAGAAGGGAATGACAGAGAAGAGAAGGGAATGACAGAGAAGAGAAGGGAATGACAGAGAAGAGAAATCAATGACAGAGAAGAGAAGGGAATGACAGAGAAGAGAAGGGAATGACAGAGAAGAGAAGGAAATGACAGAGAAGAGAAGGGAATGACAGAGAAGAGAAATCAATGACAGAGAAGAGAAGGAAATGACAGAGAAGAGAAGGGAATGACAGAGAAGAGAAGGAAATGACAGAGAAGAGAAGGGAATGACAGAGAAGAGAAGGAAATGACAGAGAAGAGAAGGGAATGACAGAGAAGAGAAGGAAATGACAGAGAAGAGAAGGGAATGACAGAGAAGGGAATGACAGAGAAGAGAAGAGACGGAAATGACAGAGAAGAGAAGGGAATGACAGAGAAGGGAATGACAGAGAAGAGAAGAGACGGAAATGACAGACGAGAGGCGAATAGAAGTAGGGTAATGCTATCAGAGAGGCAAATAGAACGTCTCATAGGACAGACGAAAAGACGTATGGTTATACTATCAGAGAGGCAAATAGAACGGCTCATAGGACAGACGAAAAGACGTATGGTTATACTATCAGAGATAGAAAGAGAACGGCTCATAGGACAGACGAAAAGACGTATGGTTATACTATCAGAGATAGAAAGAGAACGGCTCATAGGACAGACGAAAAGACGTATGGTTATACTATCAGAGAGGCAAATAGAACGGCTCATAGGACAGACGAAAAGACGTATGGTTATACTATCAGACAGGCAAATAGAACGTCTCATAGGACAGACGAAAAGACGTATGGTTATACTATCAGAGAGGCAAATAGAACGGCTCATAGGACAGACGAAAAGACGTATGGTTATACTATCAGAGATAGAAAGAGAACGGCTCATAGGACAGACGAAAAGACGTATGGTTATACTATCAGAGATAGAAAGAGAACGGCTCATAGGACAGACGAAAAGACGTATGGTTATACTATCAGAGAGGCAAATAGAACGGCTCATAGGACAGACGAAAAGACGTATGGTTATACTATCAGACAGGCAAATAGAACGGCTCATAGGACAGACGAAAAGACGTATGGTTATACTATCAGACAGGCAAATAGAACAGCAGGCGAGAGACACATTCAAGAGTTTACTATCGCGTACACCCAGAAGGGCTAAAGACCCGAAATGATGAAGAATTGAGTATCCGACACGCGAAGCATGTTGCGAACAGTTGACACATGCTGATGATGGATGTCAGCGTGTGACAGGAGATTCGAAAACGCTGGCAGGACACCTGGAGATATTAGCCCACACTACCTAGACTCCACGTCTCAGACGGATATGTCTGGGGGCTCAGACTTTGCGCGAGCGGAAAGTGTATGTGTGTGTGTTTGAGGTCGATTTCCCAGTGAAGATAAACAATGCAGACGACATTGTGTGTGTGTTAATGTAGTTTTTTATCCATTCAACAGTGGGCCTCTAGAGTGTTTATGTGTGTGTTTTATCAATTACTGCTTGTACTGTGTGTGGATTTTGAGTTTGTGAAGTTTCTTGGAAACTATAAAGAACGCCTAAGATCGATTTCAGGTCCAAGCAGCATGAGGTGAAACCTCCAGGGAGATTGAACAGGAGAATGCTCTAAAGATTCAATTCTCGGTCAGTTTTTTGTCTAAAAACGCACAATACATTAAACGTATTCAGGAACTGGCTGCAACTGACAACTACAAGAACTGACAACAACTACAAGAACTGACAACAACTACAAGAACTGACAACAACTACAAGAACTGAAAACAACTACAAGAACTGACAACAACTACAAGAACTAACAACAACTACAAGAACTGACAACAACTACAAGAACTGACAACAACTACAAGAACTGACAACAACTACAAGAGCTGACAACAACTACAAGAATTGACAACAAGTACAAGAACTGACAACAACTACAAGAACTGACAACTACAAGAACTGACAACAACTACAAGAACTGACAACAACTACAAGAACTGACAACAACTACAAGAACTGACAACTACAAGAACTGACAACAACTACAAAAACTGACAACAACTACAAGAACTGACAACAAGTACAAGAACTGACAACAACTAACTACAAGAACTGACAACAACTACAAGAACTGACAACAACTACAAGAACTGACAACAACTACAAGAACTGACAACAACTACAAGAACTGACAACAACTACAAGAACTGACAACAACTACAAGAACTGACAACAACTACAAGAACTGACAACAACTACAAGAACTGACAACAACTACAAGAACTGACAACAACTACAAGAACTGACAACAACTACAAAAACTGACAACAACTACAAGAACTGACAACAACTACAAGAACTGACAACAACTACAAGAACTGACAACAACTACAAGAACTGACAACTATAAGAACTGAGAACAACTACAAGAACTGACAACAACTACAAGAACTGACAACAACTACAAGAACTGACAACAACTACAAGAACTGACAACAACTACAAGAACTGACAACAACTACAAGAACTGACAACAACTACAAGAACTGACAACAACTACAAGAACTGACAACAACTACAAGAACTGACAACAACTACAAGAACTGACAACAACTACAAGAACTGACAACTACAAGAACTGACAACAACTACAAGAACTGACAACAACTACAAGAACTGACAACAACTACAAGAACTGACAACAACTACAAGAACTGACAACTACAAGAACTGACAACAACTACAAGAACTGACAACAACTACAAGAACTGACAACAACTACAAGAACTGACAACAACTACAAGAACTGACAACAACTACAAGAACTGACAACAACTACATGAACTGACAACAACTACAAGAACTGACAACAACTAACTACAAGAACTGACAACAACTACAAGAACTGACAACAACTACAAGAACTGACAACAACTACAAGAACTGACAACTACAAGAACTGACAACAACTACAAGAACTGACAACAACTACAAGAACTGACAACAACTACAAGAACTGACAACAACTACAAGAACTGACAACAACTACAAGAACTGACAACTACAAGAACTGACAACAACTACAAGAACTGACAACAACTACAAGAACTGACAACAACTACAAGAACTGACAACAACTAACTACAAGAACTGACAACAACTACAAGAACTGACAACAACTAACTAACAAGAACTCACAACAACTACAAGAACTGACAACCACTACAAGAACTGACAACAACTAACTACAAGAACTGACAACAACTACAAGAACTGACAACAACTAACTACAAGAACTGACAACAACTATAAGAACTGACAACCACTAACTACAAGAACTGACAACAACTACAAGAACTGACAACAACTACAAGAACTGACAACTACAGGAACAAACAACTACAAGAACTGACAACAACTACAAGAACTGACAACAACTACAAGAACTGACAACTACAAGAACTGACAACAACTACAAGAACTGACAACAACTACAAGAACTGACAACAACTACAAGAACTGACAACAACTACAAGAACTGACAACTACAAGAACTGACAACAACTACAAGAACTGACAACAACTACAAGAACTGACAACAACTACAAGAACTGACAACAACTACAAGAACTGACAACAACTACAAGAACTGACAACAACTACAAGAACTGACAACAACTACAAGAACTGACAACAACTACAAGAACTGACAACAACTAACTACAAGAACTGACAACAACTACAAGAACTGACAACAACTACAAGAACTGACAACAACTACAAGAACTGACAACTACAAGAACTGACAACAACTACAAGAACTGACAACAACTACAAGAACTGACAACAACTACAAGAACTGACAACAACTACAAGAACTGACAACAACTACAAGAACTGACAACTACAAGAACTGACAACAACTACAAGAACTGACAACAACTACAAGAACTGACAACAACTACAAGAACTGACAACAACTAACTACAAGAACTGACAACAACTACAAGAACTGACAACAACTAACTAACAAGAACTCACAACAACTACAAGAACTGACAACAACTACAAGAACTGACAACAACTAACTACAAGAACTGACAACAACTACAAGAACTGACAACAACTAACTACAAGAACTGACAACAACTACAAGAACTGACAACAACTAACTACAAGAACTGACAACAACTACAAGAACTGACAACAACTATAAGAACTGACAACAACTAACTACAAGAACTGACAACAACTACAAGAACTGACAACAACTACAAGAACTGACAACTACAGGAACAAACAACTACAAGAACTGACAACAACTACAAGAACTGACAACAACTACAAGAACTGACAACTACAAGAACTGACAACAACTACAAGAACTGACAACAACTACAAGAACTGACAACAACTACAAGAACTGACAACAACTACAAGAACTGACAACTACAAGAACTGACAACAACTACAAGAACTGACAACAACTACAAGAACTGACAACAACTACAAGAACTGACAACAACTACAAGAACTGACAACAACTACAAGAACTGACAACAACTACAAGAACTGACAACAACTACAAGAACTGACAACAACTACAAGAACTGACAACAACTAACTACAAGAACTGACAACAACTACAAGAACTGACAACAACTACAAGAACTGACAACAACTACAAGAACTGACAACTACAAGAACTGACAACAACTACAAGAACTGACAACAACTACAAGAACTGACAACAACTACAAGAACTGACAACAACTACAAGAACTGACAACAACTACAAGAACTGACAACTACAAGAACTGACAACAACTACAAGAACTGACAACAACTACAAGAACTGACAACAACTACAAGAACTGACAACAACTAACTACAAGAACTGACAACAACTACAAGAACTGACAACAACTAACTAACAAGAACTCACAACAACTACAAGAACTGACAACAACTACAAGAACTGACAACAACTAACTACAAGAACTGACAACAACTACAAGAACTGACAACAACTAACTACAAGAACTGACAACAACTACAAGAACTGACAACAACTATAAGAACTGACAACAACTAACTACAAGAACTGACAACAACTACAAGAACTGACAACAACTACAAGAACTGACAACTACAGGAACACACAACTACAAGAACTGACAACAACTACAAGAACTGACAACTACAAGAACTGAGAACAAATACAAGAACTGACAACTACAAGAACTGACAACAACTACAAGAACTGATAACTACAAGAACTGACAACAACTACAAGAACTGACAACTACAAGAACTGACAACAACTACAAGAACTGACAACTACAAGAACTGACAACAACTACAAGAACTGACAACTACAAGAACTGACAACTACAAGAACTGACAACAACTACAAGAACTGACAACAACTACAAGAACTGACAACAACTACAAGAACTGACAACAACAACAAGAACTGACAACTACAAGAACTGACAACTACAAGAACTGACAACAACTACAAGAACTGACAACTATAAGAACTGACAACAACTACAAGAACTGACAACAACTACAAGAACTGACAACAACTACAAGAACTGACAACAACTACAAGAACTGACAACAACTACAAGAACTGACAACTACAAGAACTGACAACAACTACAAGAACTGACAACAACTACAAGAACTGACAACAACTACAAGAACTGACAACAACTAACTACAAGAACTGACAACAACTACAAGAACTGACAACAACTACAAGAACTGACAACAACTAACTACAAGAACTGACAACAACTACAAGAACTGACAACAACTACAAGAACTGACAACTACAGGAACAAACAACTACAAGAACTGACAACAACTACAAGAACTGACTACTACAAGAACTGAGAACAAATACAAGAACTGACAACTACAAGAACTGACAACAACTATAAGAACTGATAACTACAAGAACTGACAACAACTACAAGAACTGACAACTACAAGAACTGACAACAACTACAAGAACTGACAACTACAAGAACTGACAACAACTACAAGAACTGACAACTACAAGAACTGACAACAACTACAAGAACTGACAACAACTACAAGAACTGACAACAACTACAAGAACTGACAACAACTACAAGAACTGACAACAACTACAAGAACTGACAACTACAAGAACTGACAACAACTACAAGAACTGACAACAACTACAAGAACTGACAACAACTACAAGAACTGACAACAACTAACTACAAGAACTGACAACAACTACAAGAACTGACAACAACTAACTAACAAGAACTCACAACAACTACAAGAACTGACAACAACTACAAGAACTGACAACAACTAACTACAAGAACTGACAACAACTACAAGAACTGACAACAACTAACTACAAGAACTGACAACAACTATAAGAACTGACAACAACTAACTACAAGAACTGACAACAACTACAAGAACTGACAACAACTACAAGAACTGACAACTACAGGAACAAACAACTACAAGAACTGACAACAACTACAAGAACTGACAACAAGTACAAGAACTGACAACTACAAGAACTGACAACAACTACAAGAACTGACAACAACTACAAGAACTGACAACAACTACAAGAACTGACAACAACTACAAGAACTGACAACAACAACAAGAACTAACAACTACAAGAACTGACAACTACAAGAACTGACAACTACAAGAACTGACAACAAATACAAGAACTGACAACTACAAGAACTGACAACAACTACAAGAACTGACAACAACTACAAGAACTGACAACAACTACAAGAACTGACAACAACTACAAGAACTGACAACAACTACAAGAACTGACAACAACTACAAGAACTGACAACAACTAACTACAAGAACTGACAACAACTACAAGAACTGACAACAACTAACTAACAAGAACTGACAACAACTACAAGAACTGACAACAACTACAAGAACTGACAACAACTAACTACAAGAACTGACAACAACTACAAGAACTGACAACAACTAACTACAAGAACTGACAACAACTACAAGAACTGACAACAACTAACTACAAGAACTGACAACAACTACAAGAACTGACAACAACTACAAGAACTGACAACAACTAACTACAAGAACTGACAACAACTACAAGAACTGACAACAACTACAAGAACTGACAACTACAGGAACAAACAACTACAAGAACTGACAACAACTACAAGAACTGACAACTACAAGAACTGAGAACAAATACAAGAACTGACAACTACAAGAACTGACAACAACTACAAGAACTGACAACTACAAGAACTGACAACAACTACAAGAACTGACAACTACAAGAACTGACAACAACTACAAGAACTGACAACTACAAGAACTGACAACAACTACAAGAACTGACAACTACAAGAACTGACAACAACTAACTACAAGAACTGACAACAACTACAAGAACTGACAACAACTACAAGAACTGACAACTACAGGAACAAACAACTACAAGAACTGACAACAACTACAAGAACTGACAACTACAAGAACTGAGAACAAATACAAGAACTGACAACTACAAGAACTGACAACAACTACAAGAACTGACAACAACTACAAGAACTGACAACAACTACAAGAACTGACAACTACAAGAACTGACAACAACTACAAGAACTGACAACTACAAGAACTGACAACAACTACAAGAACTGACAACTACAAGAACTGACAACAACTACAAGAACTGACAACTACAAGAACTGACAACTACAAGAACTGACAACAACTACAAGAACTGACAACAACTACAAGAACTGACAACAACTACAAGAACTGACAACAACAACAAGAACTGACAACTACAAGAACTGACAACTACAAGAACTGACAACTACAAGAACTTACAACAACTACAAGAACTGACAACAACTACAAGAACTGACAACAACTACAAGAACTGACAACTATAAGAACTGAGAACAACTACAAGAACTGACAACAACTACAAGAACTGACAACAACTACAAGAACTGACAACTACAAGAACTGACAACTACAAGAACTGACAACAACTACAAGAACTGACAACAACTAAAAGAACTGACAACTACAAGAACTGACAACAACTACAAGAACTGACAACAACTACAAGAACTGACAACAACTACAAGAACTGACAACAACTACAAGAACTGACAACAACTAACTAACAAGAACTGACAACAACTACAAGAACTGACAACAACTACAAGAACTGACAACAACTACAAGAACTGACAACAACTACAAGAACTGACAACAACTAACTACAAGAACTGACAACAACTACAAGAACTGACAACAACTACAAGAACTGACAACTACAGGAACAAACAACTACAAGAACTGACAACAACTACAAGAACTGACAACTACAAGAACTGAGAACAAATACAAGAACTGACAACTACAAGAACTGACAACAACTACAAGAACTGACAACTACAAGAACTGACAACAACTACAAGAACTGACAACTACAAGAACTGACAACAACTACAAGAACTGACAACTACAAGAACTGACAACAACTACAAGAACTGACAACTACAAGAACTGACAACAACTAACTACAAGAACTGACAACAACTACAAGAACTGACAACAACTACAAGAACTGACAACTACAGGAACAAACAACTACAAGAACTGACAACAACTACAAGAACTGACAACTACAAGAACTGAGAACAAATACAAGAACTGACAACTACAAGAACTGACAACAACTACAAGAACTGACAACAACTACAAGAACTGACAACAACTACAAGAACTGACAACTACAAGAACTGACAACAACTACAAGAACTGACAACTACAAGAACTGACAACAACTACAAGAACTGACAACTACAAGAACTGACAACAACTACAAGAACTGACAACTACAAGAACTGACAACTACAAGAACTGACAACAACTACAAGAACTGACAACAACTACAAGAACTGACAACAACTACAAGAACTGACAACAACAACAAGAACTGACAACTACAAGAACTGACAACTACAAGAACTGACAACTACAAGAACTTACAACAACTACAAGAACTGACAACAACTACAAGAACTGACAACAACTACAAGAACTGACAACTATAAGAACTGAGAACAACTACAAGAACTGACAACAACTACAAGAACTGACAACAACTACAAGAACTGACAACTACAAGAACTGACAACTACAAGAACTGACAACAACTACAAGAACTGACAACAACTACAAGAACTGACAACTACAAGAACTGACAACAACTACAAGAACTGACAACAACTACAAGAACTGACAACAACTACAAGAACTGACAACAACTACAAGAACTGACAACAACTAACTAACAAGAACTGACAACAACTACAAGAACTGACAACAACTACAAGAACTGACAACAACTACAAGAACTGACAACAACTACAAGAACTGACAACAACTACAAGAACTGACAACAACTACAAGAACTGACAACAACTACAAGAACTGACAACAACTACAAGAACTGACAACAACTACAAGAACTAACAACAACTACAAGAACTGACAACAACTACAAGAACTGACAACAACTACAAGAACTGACAACAACTACAAGAACTGACAACAACTACAATGTTTGTGAACAAATAACATACGAACTAACGCAGTTGAAAAAACAGCTGACTGATTTGCCACAGGGTTATCAAAAACATACATCATTCGTGCGTCAATAACTAATGCTTCTGGACATTATTTGCGACTTTTGTTCGTGGACATTTCTCTCAAGCCTGACACAACATTCACATGAATTACGCGACAAATGGGATCTTCTATTTATGTTATTATCGATCTCCCTGTTGGATATGGCCATGTGATTTGCCAGACAAAGCTATATTGGCCAGGCGAAGACTAGGAATTAGGCCAGACCAGGCTACTGTATGCCAGACTAGCTGTCAGCATGTTTTATGCTTCGTGGCTTCAACTGTAGACCCCCTCCAATATGGTCGGCCATCTCACTTGTCAGAGATTGTGAATCTCTTGATTTTATCAGTCAGTTTATTGATACTAATCTTCACTTCGCCATCTTATCTTTCTTGGTCTCCCAAATCATCCCATATATCTTCTCCTGTCTCTCAAATCAACTCTCATATCTTCTCATGTCTTCCCCTGTCTCTCAAATCATCCCTCATATCTTCTCATATCTTCCCCTGTCTCTCAAATCATCCCTCATATCTTCTCATATCTTCCCCTGTCTCTCAAATCATCCCTCATATCTTCTCATATCTTCCCCTGTCTCTCAAATCATCCCTCATATCTTCTCATATCTTCCCCTGTCTCACAAATCATCTCTCATATCTTTCCCTGTTTCTCAAATCATCTCATATTTTTTCATTTCTATCTTCCCCTGTCTCTCAAATCATCTCTCATATCTTCTCATATCTTCCCCTGTCTCTCAAATCATCTCTCATATCTTTCCCTGTTTCTCAAATCATCTCATATTTTTTCATTTCTATCTTCCCCTGTCTCTCAAATCATCCCTCAAATCTTGTCATATCTTCCCCTGTCTCTCAAATCATAACCCATATCATCCCATATATCTTCCCCAGTTTATCATATCATCCCATATATCTTCCCCAGTTTATCATATCATCCCATATATCTTCCCCAGTTTATCATACCATCCCATATATCTTCAAATGTCTCCCCAGTCTCTCCTACCATTGATCTCACCCTCCCTGTGTATGTGTCCAACAACGCTAGCCCCTCTTACTCCTGTTTCGATTATCCCTGCTAGTGGTTGCATGCTGTTGTTGTGTAATGTTCTTGATTGAATACCTGTAGGTTGTCCATGGCTTTGGTATAATTATCCAGGACTCACACTTCTGTTACTGCAAGTGATTTCTCTGTTTGTACATTTATTGTCCATGATTCAGGTTCATTCACTTATATTGGCAAGACTATTTTAGACTTACGCTGGCGTGGCTATTCAATATTTAAATATGGGGCAACAACTGATAGATAGACAGACGCACACGCAAAGGCACATACACACACTCAACCAAACACATAGTCATACACACACAATCACATATACAGCCCCACCCACACACACACAATCACATATACAGTCCCACCCACACACAGACACACACAATCACGCACACAATCACATACACATCCCCACCCACACACACACACACACAATCACATATACAGCTCCACTATCGTAAAAACAATCACATATACAGCCCTACCTACACACACAAACACACTCAATCGCACACACGAATACACACACAAACACGCACACAATCAACCCCAAAAAACACACATTCGCCTACACACACCGGCGCACATACACACCCACCGGCGCACATACACACCCACCGGCACACACACCGACCCACACACACTGACCCACACACACCGACCCACACACACCAACCCACACACACCGACCCACACACACCGACCCACACACACCGACCCACACACACCAACCCACGCACAGACCCACACACACCGACCCACACACACACCGACCCACACATACACCGACCCACACACACACCGACCCACACACACCGACCCCCACACCGACCCACACACACCGACCCACACACACACCGACCCACACACACACCGACCCACACACACCGACCCACACACACACCGACCCACACACACATACCGACCCACACCCACCGGCACACACACACACACCGACCCACACACACCAACCCACACACACCACCCACACACACCGACTAACACACACAGACCCACACACACCGACCCACACACACACACACCGACCCACACACACACACCGACCCACACACACTGACCCACACACACCGACCCACACACACCGACCCACACATCCACAGATTCCCACTCTAGACTAACCAGAAACACCTGCTAATCTGTAATCTCAACATCGGTGGATCTTTCTTCAGGATATGGATATGGATGTGGATACTGTTGGATCCGCTTATCCACACACGTAACTCGTCTTCTAATGGAAACGTCTATGCTGGATCTATAGCTGATTGACAGTATGTCTATGCTCGATCTATAGCTGATTGACAGTCTGTCTATGCTCGATCTATAGCTGATTGACAGTATGTCTATGCTCGATCTATAGGTGATTGACAGTATGTCTATGCTCGATCTATAGGTGATTGACAGTATGTCTATGCTCGATCTATAGCTGACTCCAGACTACTGCAGTCTGTGATGTAGACCCACTCATCATGCCAGCATCTAACAGTCGAATAGAATCAGCGAGAGAAAGATAGGCCCCTAAAAGGAGTGATTATGTAGACATTATGTGTGAAAGTCTCCCAACTTACAAATATCCTCACAGGTTTTGACAGGGGTCCAACCGGAATAAAAGAGGGGGTACATGTGACACGTCTGTTTTGGCGTCAACTACCGAGGCTGGCAAAGATAATGGCCAACAAGGAACAGCCATGAGAACACATCGCTCAAGATCACTCAACTGAGTCAATGAGGGATGAGAGAAGGAATTCACATTCTCATTTGTCCATGTCCTATGACCAACGCTTTAATTCTCTGTGGGACATATATCTTTGACACAATGATTAACTCCCTAGTCTCTGTGTACTTGGACGTTAGCTAGAATAATAACACCCTGACACGACACCACAACAAGAATATCAACACGAGAACACCAACAATAATACATACTTTATAACAGCGCAGAAACAACACAGCAAGCACATTACAACACGAACAACAACAACGCACGCACAACAATCCCAATTAGCCAACAAAACAAACAGCACATATATAACTAGTCCACTAGACACAGACATTGTACCAGCACGTGCGTGCTGTTTACCTGTGCTCAGTTTGTAACGATGAAAGTCAGCGAATCTAATTACCTGTCATGTGAGAACTACAGTTTCGTCAGCAGACTACATCTTGAATTGGATTACGTGGTCGGGTATGTGAATGTGATACGTGTGTGAGTGATTGGGGTGTTATGTGATACGTGTGTGAGTGATTGGGGTGTTATGTGATACGTGTGTGAGGGATTGGGGTGTTATGTGATACGTGTGTGTGTGATTGGGATGTTATGTGATACGTGTGTGAGGAATTGGGATGTTATGTGATACGTATGTGAGGGATTGGGGTGTTATGTGATACGTGTGTGAGGGATTGGTGTGCTATAGGATACGTGTGGGATTGATTGGTGTGTTATGGGATACGTGTGGGATTGATTGGGGTATTATGTGATACGCGTGTGAGGCATGCGGGTGTCTGTAGTTACGTGTGTGCGGTGAGTGGGTGTCTGTAGTTACGTGTGTGAGGCATGCGGGTGTCTGTAGTTACGTATGTGAGGAATGTGGGTGTCTGTAGTTACGTGTGTGAGGCATGCGGGTGTCTGTAGTTACATGTGTGAGGCATGCGGGTGTCTGTAGTTACGTATGTGAGGAATGCGTTTGTCTGTAGTTACGTGTGTGAGGCATGCGGGTGTCTGTAGTTACATGTGTGAGGCATGCGGGTGTCTGTAGTTACGTGTGTGAGGCATGCGGGTGTCTGCAGTTACATGTGTGATGCATGCGGGTGTCTGTAGTTACATGCGGGTGTCTGTAGTTACGTGTGTGCTATTGTCCACATCTTCCAGAATACAATTCTCCAAACTAAGTAGTGTATGTCTACGATATCGTGTCTGTGCCCAGACATTATAATTTATTCCTGGCCGAGCTGAAAACAATTTTATTTGGTCAGCCAGTCCTGCACGCCATCTTTGTAAGCGATGAATTTGTAATCCGGCAGTAAATGCCCAATAGTCAGACGGCCTTCTTAAATTAGACACCCAGACCTGACAACAGACAAATGTTGCCTTGCATGTAAACTGTGAACAGGTGGCTACGAACGAGCTCCAAGACATACATGCTGAAAACGGATGCACTGTGCTTTTCGGCGCAGAACATAGTGCAACGCCACCCGTCTCATAAAGACAGCCGCAGATATAACTTTGTTAGAGCCATTGATGTGGGTGTCTGATGGCTAATGATTAAGACGATATTGTACTTGGTACTGCTTTCTTGTACGCCAACTTCGGAAGCCAGCAAAATAACTGAACGATAGCCATAATGGTCTGGAATGTAGGTCACGTCATGACAGATTTATAAGGATGTGCCATTTTTTGGTCATCAAATATGCACGCACACGGGTATTCGGATGAGGAGATCGATGTGAGATATCATATTCACAAACTCAAGAAGGAATGGCAGACCGAATACTTCATTTATAAATCCAGAATCAGAAGAATTCTGACAAATATGACTCCTCCTGGGTAGGGTAGCAGCCTGCTACCAAACAGACGTAATAGCCCTCAATATTCCTCCATCAGACACGTCCATACAAATAGGAGGTCAGACGTTTCTTTGCCCTTTTCAGCGTTCGCTCTGAAAGGGACGCTGTGTCATCGTGTACAACGAGGCTGCGATCTGTGTTCCTTTTGAAACGAAATATCCGGTTTCAGCGCGGTATTTTTGGGACCGAGTTTGCTTTCCCCTCTCTGATCTCTATTATCTTAGGTAGGCTGCATGCGTGCAGTCTATTTTCAGAGCCGCCGCTTGGAGGAGGAAACGGGTATTGTCCACCTATGGTTTACTGACGCTGACGCAAGCTACCAGTTATGGAAGGCGCTACAAGCATGAGATGTTGTGTGTGCCCATTCCCTGGTTCACAGTTTTATTATTCATCCAAACCTCCCACATCCAAGCCCTAAACTTTCTGTCACTCCCACTACCAAGCCCTAAACTTTCTGTCACTCCCACTACCAAGCCCTAAACTTTCTGTCACTCCCACTACCAAGCCCTAAACTTTCTGTCACTCCCACTACCAAGCCCTAAACTTTCTGTCACTCCCACTACCAAGCCCTAAACTTTCTGTCACTCCCACTACCAAGCCCTAAACTTTCTGTCACTCCCACTACCAAGTCCTGAATGTTCTCAAACTCCCGCTACCAAGTCCTGGACGACCTCAATCTCCCACTACCAAGTCCTGGACGACCTCAATCTCCCACTACCAAGCAGCCTGCTGTCATGATCACCGCGTGGAGGTGTAGAAAGGTCTTATCAACTCTGGGTCGCTGGCCCTGACGCTAGCATGAGCAGTGGATCGCTGATCCTGACGCTAGCATTAGCTGTGGATCGCTGACCGTTAACCGTGGTTCACAGTGCCACGCTTGACGCTACAGCAACTGTCAGACACTGTCGTGGCGGATGGAGTGTTGAGACTTGATTGCGCCCTGACTCATCGTTTTTAGAGGCTAGAGCATAATATCTCATCATAACTACCTGTCTTCTAAAGCTGTACGTATGGTCTACATTTACCTCTGGGTAGTCTGGAGAGTATCAACGCCGGAGACCGACCATATTTACTATAAAGCTACAGTACGTTTTAACTACTGGACCATAAATCTCTACAAAGACAGTTGTGTGTATTCCTGTTGTGGAGGCGGGACATCATCTGCAACAAAAATGTGAAATCTTCGTCCCAGAGAAGAGCCAGGGGGTCACAAGTGGTGGTGTTGGTGGTGGTGGTGGTGGTGGTGATGGTGGTGATAGGGGTGATGGTTTGATGGTGGTGATGGTGGTGGTGATGGTGGTGATGGTGGTGGTAGGGGTGATGGTTTGATGGTGGTGATGGTGGTGTTGTTGATGGTGGTGATGGTGGTGTTCGTGGTGGTGGTGTTGGTGGTGGTGTTGTTGATGGTGGTGATGGTGGTGGTGGTGGTGATGGTGGTGGTGGTGGTGGTGTTGTGATGGTGGTGGTGGTGGTGGTGGTGATGGTGGTTGTGGTGGTGGTGTTGTGATGGTGGTGGTGGTGATGTTTTGATGGTGGTGATGGTTTGATGGTGGTGATGGTTTGATGGTGGTGATGGTGTGGTTATGGTGATAGTGGTGGTGGTGGCGGTGGTGGTGGTGATGTTGTGATGGTGGTGATGGAGGTGATGTTGTGATTATGGTGATGAGGAGATGGTGTGATGGCGCTGGCCATGTTAGAATCTGCGTGTAACCTTGACATTGATTGTGAGAATGTATTCGATGTTTCCATTGTGCTCGATAACAGCCGGTATAAAAACTGAACGGATGTTTGAGCAGTTACTGCTGGACGTTTTGTGTGTGCCTAGGGGTTGTTTGTGGCGCGTCATGTGGTGGGAGACAGGCCTGGGCTACGCTACACACACCAAATGAAAGGGGAGTGCTTTCAAGGCCAGGTTTGTTGGCAGGAGTCGAGTCGTGCTAGTGTGGGTCGTGCTAGTGTGGGTCGTACTAGTGTGGTGTTAGTGTGGGTCGTACTAGTGTGGTGTTAGTGTGGGTCGTGCTAGTGTGGGTCGTACTAGTGTGGTGTTAGTGTGGGTCGTGCTAGTGTGGGTCGTACTAGTATGGTGTTAGTGTGGGTCGTGCTAGTGTGGGTCGTGCTAGTGTGGGTTGTACTAGTGTGGTGTTAGTGTGGGTCGTGCTAGTGTGGGTCGTGCTAGTGTGGGTCGTACTAGTGTGGGTCGTACTAGTGTGGTGTTAGTGTGGGTCGTGCTAGTGTGGGTCATGCTAGTGTGGTGCTAGTGTGGGTCGTGCTAGTGTGGGTCGTGCTAGTGTGGGTCGTGCTAGTGTGGGTCGTGCTAGTGTGGGTCGTGCTAGTGTGGTGTTAGTGTGGGTCGTGCTAGTGTGGGTCGTGCTAGTGTGGGTCGTGCTAGTGTGGGTCGTGCTAGTGTGGGTCGTGCTAGTGTGGTGTTAGTGTGGGTCGTGCTAGTGTGGGTCGTGCTAGTGTGGGTCGTGCTAGTGGGGTGTTAGTGTGGGTCGTGCTAGTGTGGGTCGTGCTAGTGTGGTGTTAGTGTGGGTCGTGCTAGTGTGGGTCGTGCTAGTGTGGTGCTAGTGTGGGTCGTACTAGTGTGGGTCGTGCTAGTGTGGTGTTAGTGTGGGTCGTGCTAGTGTGGTGTTAGTGTGGGTCGTGATAGTGTCGGTCGTGCTAGTGTGGGTCGTGCTAGTGTGGTACTAGTGTGGGTCGTACTAGTGTGGGTCGTGCTAGTGTGGGTCGTGCTAGTGTGGTGCTAGTGTGGGTCGTACTAGTGTGGGTCGTGCTAGTGTAGGTCGTGCTAGTGTAGGTCATGCTAGCGTGGTGCTAGTGTGGGTCGTGCTAGTGTGGGTCGTGCTAGTGTGGTGCTAGTATGGGTTGTGCTAGTGTGGGTCGTGCTAGTGTGGTGCTAGTATGGGTTGTGCTAGTGTGGGTCGTGCTAGTGTGGTGCTAGTATGGGTCGTGCTAGTGTGGTGCTAGTATGGGTCGTGCTAGTGTGGGTCGTGCTAGTGGGGTGCTAGTATGGGTCGTGCTAGTGTGGTGCTAGGATGGGTCGTGCTAGTGATGGTCATGCTAGTGTGGGTCGTACTAGTGTGGTTCGTGATAGTGTGTGTCGTGATAGTGTGGGTCGTGCTAGTATGGGTCGTGATAGTGTGAGTCGTGCTAATGTGGGTCGTGCTAATGTGGGTCGCTCTAGTGTGGTGATAGTGTGGGTCGTGCTAGTGTGGGTCGTGCTAGTAATGGTCATGCTAGTGTGGGTCGTGCTAGTGATGGTCATACTAGTGTGGGTCGTACTAGTGTGGGTCGTGCTAGCAAGGGCCGTACTAGTGTGGGTCTTGCTAGTGTGGGTCGTGCTAGTGTGGGTCGTGCTAGTGTTGGTCGTGCTAGTGTGGGTCGTGCTAGTGTGGGTCGTGCTAGTGGGGGTCGTGCTAGTGTGGGTCGTGCTAGTGTGGGTCGTGCTAGTGTGGGTCGTGCTAGTGTGGGTCGTGCTAGTGTGGGTCGTGCTAGTGTGGGTCGCACTAGTGTGGGTCGATGTTAGGAGAGAAATACAGAGAGAACAAGAAGAGAAGACACAGAAAGAGAAGAGAAAGAGGCAGAAGAGAGGAAGAGCAGGAGGAAAAAGAGGAGGAGGAAAAAGAGGAGGAGGAAAAAGAGGAGGAGGAAAAAGAGCAGGAGGAAAAAGAGCAGGAGGAAAAAGAGCAGGAAGAAAAAGAGCAGGAGGAAAAAGAGCAGGAGGAAAAAGAGCAGAAGGAAGAGAAAGAGGAAGAGGCAGAGGAACAGGAAGAGACAGAGAGACAGGAAGAGACAAGAAGAGCAAGGTAACATCATGAATAATGATGGAATGTGTTTCATTCATCAACCGTAAGACATTCCATGAGGAAGATTAGACTGTCTTCTAATACAAATCGACGTCACCTCCCTGACAAACCGTAGCCAATACGGGTCCTTAACCTCACAGTCATCATCAACAAAGACCTTTAGTTATACCCTGAAGTCGTCAACACTCCATCCCCAACGGCAATGGGACAACTAACCCGCCACTTAACGCCATTTTTAGGGCGCATAAGAGAGTAAACTTATGGACCCTCAACAACAATGACTGAACTAGTACAGACAAATGTGCGTGCTGTTGGGGTTACTGCACTCAGATATACAGTCCCCATTTAACCCAGCAGCCCGTTTCAACGGTTAGAACAGATTGTGCCTGGATCTAGCAGATTAAGTGTACAACATCACTACTACTGACACCAGCAGTACTCTCAAATCTTGGTACAGACAAACAGTACTCTCAAATCTTGGAACAGACAAACAGTACTCTCAAATCTTGGAACAGACAAACAGTACTCTCAAATCTTGGAACAGACAAAACGGTACTCTCAAATCTTGGTACAGACAAACAGCACTCTCAAATCTTGGTACAGACAAGCAGCACTCTCAAATCTTGGTACAGACAAGCAGTACTCTCAAATCTTGGTACAGACAAGCAGTACTCTCAAATCTTGGAACAGACAAAACGGTACTCTCAAATCTTGGTACAGACAAACAGTACTCTTAAATCTTGGAACAGACAAACGGTACTCTCAAATCTTGGTACAGACAAACAGTACTCTCAAATCTTGGTACAGACAAACAGTACTCTCAAATCTTGGAACAGACAAAACGGTACTCTCAAATCTTGGTACAGACAAACAGTACTCTTAAATCTTGGAACAGACAAACAGTACTCTCAAATCTTGGAACAGACAAACAGTACTCTCAAATCTTGGAACAGACAAAACGGTACTCTCAAATCTTGGTACAGACAAACAGTACTCTTAAATCTTGGAACAGACAAACAGTACTCTCAAATCTTGGTACAGACAAACAGCACTCTCAAATCTTGGTACAGACAAGCAGCACTCTCAAATCTTGGTACAGACAAGCAGTACTCTCAAATCTTGGTACAGACAAACAGCACTCTCAAATCTTGGTACAGACAAGCAGTACTCTCAAATCTTGACACAGACAAAGCGACAGATTGAGAGATGCCATTCTTAAACAATCTCCAGAATGAAGCAACCTCAGAGCGTACTTGCGGTACTGACAGAATGCCTCCTGGACGTCTCATGGAGATGTTGCCAACATACCAGCAGCACCAGAACCACTCCTGGCGATAACAACAACCTCAGATTGACCGATACTTTACTTGGATACGTTCAAGTTGGTATCTCCCCGCGTACAACGGGAAACTGGCAGTACACACATCCATGGATGACATCCCAATCCATTGTACAACTTACCTACGACATTGCGCTGACAGAAGTCAATGACTTATAGGTTGCTCGTGTATCAGTCAACCACAGCGGACCAAGACCCTATTTCACCTCCAAGGGACGGCCCCGGAAACAGGCTGCACTAATGTGGTCAGGCTAAGAAGTAGAGATATTTTCAACCGGCAGGTCTACCTACATTCGGTGATGTTTGTCCCAAGTATTGGCAAGTCTTCTACCCTAGAGAGAAAACACGAGCTTTGAAGAAACTGGATAGCAGAGAACACAACTGGTACATTTCCTCCCTCTGGCAGCTCAGTGGCCGAGTAAACAGAATTGTGACGTATTGAAATAAGGCGGGTGTTTGCTCCCCAGATTTGAGGGCCGATCTCTCAGGATTCCCTTAATGCCTAGTGAATGTTTCGTGGATTTCAAATCCCTGTAGCCGCACCCGGCAGTTGTCGGGTCCCAGTTGGAGCTTAGCGTTGTCGAGCAAACATCTCTTCCTCTGAGAACGGTGACCTTGACAACAGAAGAAGATACCTCCCGAAAATTCCAGCACAAAAATGGGTTTATTTGATCGAGCCGTCCTTGAAAGGGTTATCCAACACCGGCTGGAGACAGGGGTGACAATAAACATGTCCGCTTGCTTGGATTATTAGCCCCTGGCTGTTTGACTTGCCCATTTTTGGTTCGATCAGTGCTGTTTGAATGGACTCTTCATCTCTTGCTCCGGAATGTACAGAAGGGATGGCAGCAGCATGAGGGGATAGCCCAGAAAGAGGCCCCAAACTCCAAGATTTGGTGTGGATCTACCGTCTTTGTTATGCTGGAGTGTACGGCAATGAATCAACTGATATCAACAGTTAGAGGGTTGGGAAGGGGGTTGGGGCAGGGGTTTGAGATAAGATGGGGGGGGGGGGGGTTGGAGCAGGGGTTTGAGATTAGAGGGGAGGGAGTTGGGGCAGGGGTGTGAGATTAGACGGGAGGGAGTTGGGGCAGGGGTTTGAGATTAGAGGGGAGGGAGTTGGGGCAGGGGTTTGAGATTACAAGGGGGGGGGGAGTTGGGGCAGGGGTTTGAGATTAGAGGGGAGGGAGTTAAGGCAGGCGTTTGAGATTATACGCAGGGGGAGTTGGAGTAGGAATTTGAGATTAGACGGGGGAGTTGGGGCAGGGGTTTGAGATTAGAGGGGGTTTGGGGGCATGGGTTTGAGATTAGAGGGGGGTTGGGGGCATGGGTTTGAGATTAGAGGGGGGTTGGGGGCATGGGTTTGGGATTAGAGGGGGTTTGGGGGCATGGGTTTGAGATTAGAGGGGGGTTGGGGGCATGGGTTTGGGATTAGAGGGGGTTTGGGGGCATGGGTTTGAGATTAGAGGGGGGAGTTGGGGGCAGGGGTTTGAGATAAGAGGGGGAGAGTTGGGGCAGGGGGTTGAGATTAGAGGGGGGAGTTGGGGCAGGGGGTTTGAGATTAGAGGGAGGGGAGTTGGGGCAGGCTTTGAGATTAGACGCGGGGGGAGTGGGGTAGTGGTTTGAGATTAGAGGGGATGGGGGGGGGGGGTTGGGTTGGGTCAGTAATTTGAGATTAGGCGCAAGGAACTATTGTTATCGTTGTGTTGTAGTGTGGTTGCTGCTGCCTTCGTTTTTGTTGTTGTTATTGTTATCCGTGTTGTTGTTGCTGCTGTTGTTATCGGTGTTGGTGATGTTGCTGCTGCCGTTGTTGTTGTGGAACTGGCCTTGACACAACCAACGTTGCACCCCTCCCCCGTATTAACGCCTAAAGGACTGAATAGTTCCGTCTCTAGACCTGTACAGGGCTTGGTAGCGGGAGATTGAGAACGAACGCAGAAGATGAAGAAGAAGAAGTTCCGTCTCTGTTGTGGTCTCTTCCATTCATTGACTCCCTCCCCCTCTCTCACTCTCCTGCTTATCCTGTCCATGAGTTTCCAATCCTCCCTCTCCCTCCTGCGCCCTCCCTCTGGGACACATCCCATAATCACCTCTCAGACAAACAACAGATTGTCACGGCAACCCTCACAACACAAGATGTCCCCTGGAGACGCCCTCGCACATCGACTGGTCTACAGAACACAGACACGACTTGTATATTCGGATCATAAAATGCCTTCTTTCTAAATCACATTATACTGCAGCTGTGGTTTTTACAGATTAATTAATCGATACAAATTATCGATCGATTAATTGTGTTGTGCAGGAAAACACGGTCTGTCTTATTTGATTGAGAGCAGTTCCCAATTTCGAGAATAAACAACATGGCGAGAAACGGAAGCGCCAAACGTTGGAGTGGAAAGTTCAGTTATCTTTTAACTTTCAGTGAATTGGAAAAAGTTGAGGCTGACAGGAATAATCACGGTTTGCGTTATGGCAGACAGCTGGAGTGCATGGCTAGGGTCGGAGATCAGGTAAAACATACTGACCAAGTCTTCGACCTCACGTTAGAGCCAGGTGAAACATACTGACCAAGCCTTCCACCTCACGTTAGAGCCAGGTGAAACATACTCACCAAAACCACACCTCATATCGGAGCCAGGTGAAACATACTCACCAAAACCACACCTCATGTCGGAGCCAGGAGAAACATACTGACCAAAACCACACCTCATGTCGGAGCCAGGTGAAACATACTGACCAAAACCACACCTCATGTCGGAGCCAGGTGAAACATACTGACCAAAACCACACCTCATGTCGGAGCCAGGTGAAACATACTGACCAAAACCACACCTCATGTCGGAGCCAGGTGAAACATACTGACCAAAACCACACCTCATGTCAGAGCCAGGTGAAACATACTGACCAAAACCACACCTCATGTCGGAGCCAGGTGAAACATACTGACCAAGTCTCTCACCTCATGTCGGAGCCAGGTGAAACATACTGACCAAGTCTCTCTCCTCATGTCGGAGCCAGGTGAAACATAGTGACCAAAACCACACCTCATGTCGGAGCCAGGTGAAACATACTGACCAAAACCACACCTCATGTCGGAGCCAGGTGAAACATACTGACCAAAACCACACCTCATGTCGGAGCCAGGTGAAACATACTGACCAAGTCTCTCTCCTCATGTCGGAGCCAGGTGAAACATAGTGACCAAAACCACACCTCATGTCGGAGCCAGGTGAAACATACTGACCAAAACCACACCTCATGTCGGAGCCAGGTGAAACATACTGACCAAAACCACACCTCATGTCGGAGCCAGGTGAAACATACTGACCAAAACCACACCTCATGTCGGAGCCAGGTGAAACATACTGACCAAAACCACACCTCATGTCGGAGCCAGGTGAAACATACTGACCAAGTCTCTCACCTCATGTCGGAGCCAGGTGAAACATAGTGACCAAAACCACACCTCATGTCGGAGCCAGGTGAAACATACTGACCAAAACCACACCTCATGTCGGAGCCAGGTGAAACATACTGACCAAAACCACACCTCATGTCGGAGCCAGGTGAAACATACTGACCAAAACCACACCTCATGTCGGAGCCAGGTGAAACATACTGACCAAAACCACACCTCATGTCGGAGCCAGGTGAAACATACTGACCAAGTCTCTCACCTCATGTCGGAGCCAGGTGAAACATACTGACCAAAACCACACCTCATGTCGGAGCCAGGTGAAACATACTGACCAAAACCACACCTCATGTCGGAGCCAGGTGAAACATACTGACCAAAACCACACCTCATGTCGGAGCCAGGTGAAACATACTGACCAAAACCACACCTCATGTCGGAGCCAGGTGAAACATACTGACCAAAACCACACCTCATGTCGGAGCCAGGTGAAACATACTGACCAAAACCACACCTCATGTCGGAGCCAGGTGAAACATACTGACCAAAACCACACCTCATGTCGGAGCCAGGTGAAACATACTGACCAAAACCACACCTCATGTCGGAGCCAGGTGAAACATACTGACCAAAACCACACCTCATGTCGGAGCCAGGTGAAACATACTGACCAAAACCACACCTCATGTCGGAGCCAGGTGAAACATACTGACACAAGACAGCTTCACACTACACCTCCCCCCCCCCCCCCCCTCGCAACTATTTCTCCGACAATTTCCTTTACTTCTCAACACAATGTCCCCAACGTCGGCTATGATACACTTATCCCATGGCTCTATCAGTGCACTAACGCCAGCTGCACCATGGAGTGCTGCCTCAACCAGGTTTCCACTTCGTGTTCTACCGCTGGTTGTTTGTGTACATTACATGGTTTCTAATAGGGTTGTTACACTGTACATCAGCCTACAACAGCATACAACAGCCTACATCAGCCTACATCAGCCTACAACAGCCTACAACAGCGCACATCAGCCTACATCAGCCTACAACAGCCTACAACAGCGCACATCAGCCTACATCAGCCTACAACAGCGCACATCAGCCTACATCATTTTACAACAGCCTACAACAGCGCACATCAGTCTACATCAGCCTACAACAGCTTATAGCAGCCTACAACAGCGGTCATCAATCTACATCAGCCTACATCAGTCTGCAACAGCCTACAGCAGCCTACAACAGCCTACAACAGCGCACATCAGCCAAGAACAGCCTACAACCTACCTACAAAAGCGCGCATCAGTCAGGAACAGCCTACATCAGCCTACATCAGCGAATAACATCCTTTCACTCCCAGACCCCTAAGTCCCCTGTGAAGAACAGGTTAGCCCCTGGGGGCATACTTGCCCCAGATTGGGGACCCATGTTGTGGGACGGATTGATGGCCGGCACGGCGTCACAAGCCAAGAGATGTGACGTCGGAGTGACAATTGGGGACTCCTGGGGGAACAGGTGAAAGAGGTGACGGTGGGGAGTGGGGAGGAGGTCGAGAGGGCGCTCAATGGAAAACTTGTCTGTCAATATTCGGTGGCTTAAATTGGAGTCACTCAGTCACAGCCGTGCCGCTCAGTGTTTGGATGGCGGCAAACATTAGCCAATCCAGTGAATGGAGCGGGTTCGAAGCGCGCTTTGTGTTCGATGGCTTTTGTCGACTAGCGGCGGCCAGCGCGGATTAAATATAGCTGGAGAGTGTGGGGGAGATGATTATTCTGAGCTGATCAGCCGAGAGTGTGTTGCAGGATGTGAAATAGAATTGGGACTTGTGTCAGCCCAGAGTCAAAGACTAGAGAGTGTGGGAGATGAGTGTGGGGAGATGAGTGTGTGGGAGATGAGAGTGTGGGAGATGAGTGTGTGGGAGATGAGAGTGTGGGAGATGAGTGTGGGGAGATGAGTGTGTGGGAGATGAGTGTGTGGGAGACGAGTATGTGGGAGATGAGTGTGGGGAGATGAGTGTGTGGGAGATGAGTGTGTGGGAGATGAGTGTGTGGGAGATGAGTGTGTGGGAGATTAGTGTGTGGGAGATGAGTGTGTGGGAGATGAGTGTGGGGAGATGAGTATGTGGGAGATGAGTGTGGGGAGATGAGTGTGTGGGAGATGAGTGTGTGGGAGATGAGTATGTGGGAGATGAGTGTGGGGAGATGAGTGTGTGGGAGATGAGTATGTGAGAGATGAGTGTGTGGGAGATGAGTGTGTGGGAGATGAGTGTGTGGGAGATGAGTGTGTGGGAGATGCGTGTGTGGGAGATGAGTGTGTAGGAGATGATCGTGAGAGAGATGAGCGTGAGAGAGATGAGTGTGTGGGAGATGAGTGTGTGGGAGATGAGTGTGTGGGAGATGAGTGCGTGGGAGATGTGTGTTGGGAGATGTGAATGTAGGACGCGAGAGTGTGTGAGAGATGTGAGTGTGGGACGCTAGACTGTGTGGGAGATGTGAGTGTGGGACGCGAGAGTGTGTGGGAGATGTGAGTGTGGGACTCGAGAGTGTGTGGGAGATGTGAGTGTGGGACGCTAGAGTGTGTGAGAGATGTGAGTGTGGGACACGAGAGTGTGTGGGAGATGTGAGTGTGGGATGCTAGAGTGTGTGGGAGATGTGCGTGTGGGACGCGAGAGTGTGTGGGAGATGTGAGTGTGGGACGCGAGAGTGTATGGGGAAAAAGGGATTGTGTGAGAGGCGAATGGGAGGGATAGTGTGAGAAAGGCAGAAAGACTGACAGAGAGTGTGTGAGAGAAAGAGTGATAGAGAGTGTATGAGAGAAAGAGTGATAGAGAGTGTATGAGAGAAAGAGTGATAGAGAGTGTATGAGAGAAAGAGTGATAGAGAGTGTATGAGAGAAAGAGTGATAGAGAGTGTATGAGAGAAAGAGTGATAGAGAGTGTATGAGAGAAAGAGTGATAGAGAGTGTATGAGAGAAAGAGTGATAGAGAGTGTATGAGAGAAAGAGTGATAGAGAGTGTATGAGAGAAAGAGTGATAGAGAGTGTATGAGAGAAAGAGTGATAGAGAGTGTATAAGAGAAAGAGTGATAGAGAGTGTATGAGAGAGAGTGATAGAGAGTGTATGAGAGAAAGAGTGATAGAGAGTGTATGAGAGAAAGAGTGATAGAGAGTGTATGAGAGAAAGAGTGATAGAGAGTGTATGAGAGAAAGAGTGATAGAGAGTGTATGAGAGAAAGAGTGATAGAGAGTGTATGAGAGAAAGAGTGATAGAGTGTGTATGAGAGAAAGAGTGATAGAGAGTGTATGAGAGAAAGAGTGATAGAGAGTGTATGAGAGAAAGAGTGATAGAGAGTGTATGAGAGAAAGAGTGATAGAGAGTGTATGAGAGAAAGAGTGATAGAGAGTGTATGAGAGAAAGAGTGATAGAGAGTGTATGAGAGAAAGAGTGATAGAGAGTGTATGAGAGAAAGACATACAGAGAGTGTATGAGAGAAAGAGTGACAGAGGGTGTATGAGAGAAAGAGTGACAGAGGGTGAATAAAAGAAAAAGTGACAGAAAGTGAATAAAAGAAAGAGTGACAGAGAGTGAATAAAAGAAAGAGTGACAGAGAGTGAATAAAAGAAAAAGTGACAGAGAGTGAATAAAAGAAAGAGTGACAGAGAGTGAATAAAAGAAAGAGTGACAGAGAGTGAATAAAATAAAGAGTGACAGAGAGTGAATGTTGACGTGACGCCACAGAAGGTGAACGCAAGTGACGGTGAGTGCCAGAAACAGAGAGCGAGTGAAAATGAGGTACAGAGGAACTGCAAGCGAGAGAATAGACAGAAAGAGGCAGACAGAGCGATAGAGACACATAGAGTGAAAGAGAGTGAGAGAGAGAGATACATGGTGAATGTGTTAGATACAGGGTGTGAGAGAGAGAGAGAAAGAGAGGGAGGCTCAGATGAAAACATGTTTGTCCCTCTCTATTCAGACTCGAGAGATGTCCTCCTTGTAGAACTGGGGTTCTCGACTGCGACAGACTTCCATCTGTTGGGGTCATGTTAGTGTTTATTAGTCAAGTCAGGTTTCGACAGCTGCCGAAGATGGATGTTTCGGACCGAAAAGTGCAAATATCGCGGTCAAGCTGTAAACTAGCGACACAACGCATTCCGTTCTCCAGACTACATCCTGCTACTTGCAAAGCCCTGTTCAGGTCTTGGTAGTGGGAGATTGAGAACGGATGCAGATGAAGAAGAGGTTTCGACAATAAGTTGTATTGATGCACCACCTCGCCCAAACCATCTCCCGCTGTGTTGGGGGTGGTGTTGTTCGTTCGCTCCTGTCTGTTCTAAGGCTGAGGTATGTTGTTCGACATGTTACAGTTAGACTGCGATAATTGCACATTTGGGCCCGGCTCTTCCAATTTACGCAAGTCTTATTTTTTAACCAGGTTAACTCTAGCGCACCTGGGCTGTCACCATACTGCCTGGAAGGCGACAGCTGGATTGAAGTTGAGTTTTACTACTTGTATATGATTTACTAAGTATGGCTTACACCAGCTTCGTTTACCTAGAGCATGGGTTAAGGACGTCAGAGATTTGCACCTCGCCTCTTGTTTTCCTTTGAGAAAACCTGTATTCTACAGCTGGACTGTGATATGTCCCACATCGGTCAGACATATCCTATGCCTTGTTATCAAGATTAAGTTCCCTCCCCCCCCCCCTGCCTGTGGCAGCCCGAAAGACAATCCGTAACACCACGCTGAGGCAGACAGTTTCCAGGACCGCCACTAGGAGGGGACCAGGGTCACCATCACCTCTAGCTAGCTGACCCTTGTACCAGGAGACGTCCGTGAGCCCGCGCTTGCTCTTAGCTCATTCCGTGTATTGCATCTTCGATCTCTAAACAGCGAACCATAATCAACAAACGCAAGAGAGTGAGCAGGGTACCAATATACAAATAAGTAAATGATACGTAAATAACAAAACAACAAAGCGTGGTTGTCAGTCATTTTGACGACTATCATCTATTACTGTTCTCATAGAAGGCCTAAACCTAGCCTTGCTATGGCTTGGTCATTTCAGACATCGAGTTTGACCTGCCCCTTGTCTACTTAACCCAAACAGGCAAGGGGCTTTCTATACGTCGGATAACATTTATACATACAATCCTCATTGATCACCTTGTTACATTGGCTCTGATAGGAGCATGGTTCGGCGACCACTGATGTAGACCTCTTTTTTTCTCCTACAAGTGGACCCTCGCGACCCACTTCCCAGAATGGATCAAATGGTTCCTTATTGAGACCGAAAGAAAAGAAGGCACATACCATCTCTTTATGCATGACGTCAGACACAGCTAAGCACAGACTTCCCGCGTGGCTGACTGCCTAATTGTGGTCAAACCAAATGATACAAAAGAAATCTCTACTTCATAAAATCATGCTTCGGTGCAGACTTCCTGCGGGGATCAACTTCAGTGGTGACCCCCATGCTCCCACAAACGCGATAGATAATGAAGACGAACTAATTGTTTTCATTTTTCATTTTTTTTTTAATTAACAATTGCTTTGTTTTAATGTACACACTGATATTTGCTAATGTTTGTTGGTAAGTCTGTCATTTCCATCTACACATACGCCCCTGTTTGTTGGTAAGTCTGTCATTTCCATCTACACATACGCCCCTGTTTGTTGGTAAGTCTGTCTCTTCCATCTACACATACGCCCCTGTTTGTTGGTAAGTCTGTCGCTTCCCTCTACACATACACCCCTGTTTGTTGGTAAGTCTGTCTCTTCCATCTACACATACGCCCCTGTTTGTTTGTAAGTCTGTCATTTCCATCTACACATATGCCCCTGTTTGTTAATAAGTCTGTCATTTCCATCTACACATATGCCCCTGTTTGTTAATAAGTCTGTCATTTCCATCTACACATACGCCCCTGTTTGTTTGTAAGTCTGTCATTTCCATCTACACATATGCCCCTGTTTGTTGGTAAGTCTGTCATTTCCATCTACACATACGCCCCTGTTTGTTGGTAAGTCTGTCATTTCCATCTACACATACGCCCCTGTTTGTTGGTAAGTCTGTCATTTCCATCTACACATACGCCCCTGTTTGTTGGTAAGTCTGTCATTTCCATCTACACATACGCCCCTGTTTGTTGGTAAGTCTGTCATTTCCATCTACACATACGCCCCTGTTTGTTGGTAAGTCTGTCATTTCTATCTACACATACGCCCCTGTTTGTTGGTAAGTCTGTCATTTCCATCTACACATACGCCCCTGTTTGTTGGTAAGTCTGTCGCTTCCATCTACACATACGCCCCTGTTTGTTGGTAAGTCTGTCATTTCTATCTACACATACGCCCCTGTTTGTTGGTAAGTCTGTCGCTTCCGTCTACACATACGCCCCTGTTTGTTGGTAAGTCTGTCGCTTCCGTCTACACATACGCCCCTGTTTGTTGGTAAGCATGTCGCTTCCATCTACACATACGCCCCTGTTTGTTGGTAAGTCTGTCGCTTCCGTCTACACATACGCCCCTGTTTGTTGGTAAGCATGTCGCTTCCATCTACACATACGCCCCAGTTTGTTGGTAATGGGTACTCTCTTCTAACGTCAACCTTGACACCAGCATCCATCTATAATCACGGAGCCCAGTTAGCCTTAATGTCAGGACATTACTCAGCGTTTTGTGTTGTGGAGTAATGGGACCTGGCAAGAGATGGAGCTAAGTGCATCAGCAGCCCTCGTCAGCGAGTGTCGCTACGACAAGCTGGGACCTGCTAACGTCATTCAGAGATTAGGGATGCAAGCTACGGGCAGATAGAGAGATATACGGGCAGAGTGTGAGAGAGATATATAGGAAGAGTGTGAGAGAGATATACAGGAAGAGTGTGAGAGAGATATACAGGAAGAGTGTGAGAGAGATATACAGGAAGAGTGTGAGAGAGATATACAGGAAGAGTGTGAGAGAGATATACAGGAAGAGTGTGAGAGAGATATACAGACAGAGTGTGAGAGAGATATACAGGAAGAGTGTGAGAGAGATATACAGGAAGAGTGTGAGAGAGATATACAGGAAGAGTGTGAGAGAGATATACAGGAAGAGTGTGAGAGAGATATACAGGAAGAGTGTGAGAGAGATATACAGACAGAGTGTGAGAGAGATATACAGGAAGAGTGTGAGAGAGATATACAGGAAGAGTGTGAGAGAGATATACAGGAAGAGTGTGAGAGAGATATACAGACAGAGTGTGAGAGAGATATACAGGAAGAGTGTGAGAGAGATATACAGGCAGAGTGTGAGAGAGGGATAGAGGCAGAGAGATATACAGACAGAGTGTGAGAGAGATATACAGGAAGAGTGTGAGAGAGATATACAGGAAGAGTGTGAGAGAGATATACAGACAGAGTGTGAGAGAGGGATAGAGGCAGAGTGTGAGAGAGGGATAGAGGCTGAGTGTGAGAGAGGGATAGAGGCAGAGTGTGAGAGAGGGATAGAGGTAGAGTATGAGAGAACGATAGAGGCACAGATATATACAGGCAGAGTGTGAGAGAGGGATAGAGGCAGAGAGAGGAATAGAGGCAGAGTGAGAGAAAGTACGAGAGTGTGAAAGAGAAAGAACCAGAGTGGCGAGGAGAAGGGGCATGTGACAGAGATTGCTACATCCTCTCTGCTGCTATGATTGCTTCAATCATAGATTAGACTAGCACCACCCACCTACCAGGGGTCTAGTTGTGTTGTGAGGGCACGAGAAACACAAGCTTCACCAATATTGAGGGGGCTTGCGGAGACTAGAGTGGTTTGACATGAAACCAGTAACGTGGGTTTGTTGAAGAGACCCAGACAGACAAGGCAACAGGAGGGGAAGGGAAGATGCGGGGTTGAGGCAGGAGATACACTTAGGTAGCTAATTGATAGCATTATGATGCTGCCAGTAGCGCACATATTGCTTTAGGCTGGTTCTAGCATTGAGGTTTACCAGGCACAGTCGTCTGTGTGAAACAGAGGCACTGATTCTCTCTCTTTCTCTCTCTTTTTCTCCCTCTCTCGCACACATACACACACTTGTCTCTGTTGTGTGCCTCTCACACTCCCTCCCACTCTTATAAACTCATTCTCACTCTTTCACTCTGTATCTCTCTCACACACTCACCTTTTCTTTCTATCTTTCACACTCCTTCCCATTCTCTCTCTAATCCACTCTCTCTCTCCCTCCTTTCCTCTCTCATTACACCCCAAACCTAATCTTCTCTCTTCTAGCCGTATTTATAGCTTGTTGTATCGTTTCCCCATGTGTTTCCCTATGCCCTGTCCTCGTCAGCTGAAAGTCCACTGGCTCGTCCTTACCTTCTCCCACAACAAGACGTCCTTGGTTAGGCCGGCGCTCTCCAGCGTAGTTGCACGTCTTGGACCTCCTAGTATGGAATGGGACTTGGTCACTCGTGAGATGGGACTTGGTCACTCGTGAGATGGAACTTGGTCACTCGTGAGATGGAACTTGGTCATCCGTGAGATGGAACTTGGTCACTCGTGAGATGGGACGTGCTGACTCGTGAGATGGGACTTGGTCACTCGTGAGATGGAACTTGGTCACTCGTGAGATGGGACGTGCTGACTCGTGGGATGGGACTTGGTCACTTGTGAGATGGAACTTGGTCACTCGTGAGATGGGACGTGCTGACTCGTGGGATGGGACGTGAGATGGGACGTACTAACTCGTAAGATTGGACGTACTGACTTGTCAGATGGGACTTGGTCACTCGTGAGAGGAGACGTGCTGACTCGTGGGATGGGACGTGCTGACTCGTGGGATGGGACGTGCTGACTCGTGGGATGGGACGTGAGATGGGACGTACTGACTCGTAAGATGGGACGAACTGACTTGTCAGATGGGACGTACTGACTTGTCAGATGGGACGTACTGACTTGTCAGATGGGACTTGGTCACTCGTGAGATGGGACGTGAGATGAGACGTACTGACTTGTCAGATGGGACTTGATCACTCGTGGGAATGGACGTGCTGACTCGTGAGATGGGAATTCATTACAGGCTCTCTGTGTAATGGGGAATCGGATTTAATTCCAAATGGGTTAAACCTCAATAACAGATATCGGTCATGTTGTGGGTGGTGTAGTGGCTCAGGTACTGGCCGCTTAACCATGGAGGCAAAGGTCGCCGTCCATCGTAGACGACGATGGCATAATTAATTTTGCTAGAGCTATCTTTAAGAAGGGCTAACTGCGCTACTTTTTATCCTCACTCTCTTGTCTCGATTCGCCCGAGCCCAGTGGCAAGTCAAGGACAAGACGACTACGGGGCGACTACGAGATGCAGGGGACTCCGCATCAAGCACCCGTGAAAAAGAGTTCAGAGTCGACACACCACCTGATCACGAGGCCGACGGCTTAACCACTTCGCCACGGAATCCCTATGGTGATACGAGTTCTAAACCTAGACAAAGTTTTATTTGTTTCTATCTGTAAGGGGATTCTGGTGGGTTGAAATAAAAACCTAGTCTGCACACTGCGGGGTGTGCAAGAGTAATCGGGTTTGTTTTTTCCATTAGTTCTAAAATGTCTCTCACGGCAGAACGCGACAATATGGATACGTGGCTGGATCATGTCCGACACATTTTACTTGGTTGGGGTGTTTTCATGTGCTGTTTTCTTGAATTATGTTTTATGCACGCTGTTTTCAAGTGCTGTTTTCTTGAATTACGTTTTATGCATGCTGTTTTCATGTAATGTTTTCATGTGTTGTTTACGTGTATGCTGTTTTGTTGTATGCTGTTTTAATGTGTGATTTTGTGTCTCTTTCAGTTCTTACTAAAGAACAGTTTATGTGGAAATGTCAGTTGACACGTCTACAACTCTTCTCATGTCAATGTCAATAATGTCATGCTGAACACGTTACATTGGCGAAACTGGCAAGTTTGGAGTGTCAGGTGGCTTTACAACGTAAGCTTTCTCATCCACAAGACATGGGACCGCAACCACAGTAAACGAGGGCGTAACCACAACAACACGGGGTCGCAACCACGATAACTGAGGGCGTAACCACGATAACTGAGGGTGTAACCACGATAACTGAGGATGTAACCACGATAAACGAGGGCGTAACCACGATAAACGAGGACAGAACAACCAGAGGAGAGAACAAAGCCTAGAAAACTGCAGCAGTAATTGTAATGACCACTCTCGTGTTTTTACAAACAATTAACGCTCTTACCAGGTGTGTTGTAGCGGTTATAACATGAACATTCAAACAGTACAGACTACAAGACACTCTAACACAGACAAACAATTAACGCTCTTACCAGGTGTGTTGTAGCGGTTATAACATGAACATTCAAACAGTACAGACTACAAGACACTCTAACACAGACAAACAATTAACGCTCTTACCAGGTGTGTTGTAGCGGTTATAACATGAACATTCAAACAGTACAGACTACAAGACACTCTAACACAGACAAACAATTAACGCTCTTACCAGGTGTGTTGTAGCGGTTATAACATGAACATTCAAACAGTACAGACTACAAGACACTCTAACACAGACAAACAATTAACGCTCTTACCAGGTGTGTTGTAGCGGTTATAACATGAACATTCAAACAGTACAGACTACAAGACACTCTAACACAGACAAACAATTAACGCTCTTACCAGGTGTGTTGTAGCGGTTATAACATGAACATTCAAACAGTACAGACTACAAGACACTCTAACACAGACAAACAATTAACGCTCTTACCAGGTGTGTTGTAGCGGTTATAACATGAACATTCAAACAGTACAGACTACAAGACACTCTAACACAGACAAACAATTAACGCTCTTACCAGGTGTGTTGTAGCGGTTATAACATGAACATTCAAACAGTACAGACTACAAGACACTCTAACACAGACAAACAATTAACGCTCTTACCAGGTGTGTTGTAGCGGTTATAACATGAACATTCAAACAGTACAGACTACAAGACACTCTAACACAGACAAACAATTAACGCTCTTACCAGGTGTGTTGTAGCGGTTATAACATGAACATTCAAACAGTACAGACTACAAGACACTCTAACACAGACAAACAATTAACGCTCTTACCAGGTGTGTTGTAGCGGTTATAACATGAACATTCAAACAGTACAGACTACAAGACACTCTAACACAGACAAACAATTAACGCTCTTACCAGGTGTGTTGTAGCGGTTATAACATGAACATTCAAACAGTACAGACTACAAGACACTCTAACACAGACTACAAGACACTCTAACACAGACAAACAATTAACGCTCTTACCAGGTGTGTTGTAGCGGTTATAACATGAACATTCAAACAGTACAGACTACAAGACACTCTAACACAGACTACAAGACACTCTAACACAGACAAACAATTAACGCTCTTACCAGGTGTGTTGTAGCGGTTATAACATGAACATTCAAACAGTACAGACTACAAGACACTCTAACACAGACAAACAATTAACGCTCTTACCAGGTGTGTTGTAGCGGTTATAACATGAACATTCAAACAGTACAGACTACAAGACACTCTAACACAGACAAACAATTAACGCTCTTACCAGGTGTGTTGTAGCGGTTATAACATGAACATTCAAACAGTACAGACTACCAGACACTCTAACACAGACAAACAATTAACGCTCTTACCAGGTGTGTTGTAGCGGTTATAACATGAACATTCAAACAGTACAGACTACAAGACACTCTAACACAGACAAACAATTAACGCTCTTACCAGGTGTGTTGTAGCGGTTATAACATGAACATTCAAACAGTACAGACTACAAGACACTCTAACACAGACAAACAATTAACGCTCTTACCAGGTGTGTTGTAGCGGTTATAACATGAACATTCAAACAGTACAGACTACAAGACACTCTAACACAGACAAACAATTAACGCTCTTACCAGGTGTGTTGTAGCGGTTATAACATGAACATTCAAACAGTACAGACTACAAGACACTCTAACACAGACAAACAATTAACGCTCTTACCAGGTGTGTTGTAGCGGTTATAACATGAACATTCAAACAGTACAGACTACAAGACACTCTAACACAGACAAACAATTAACGCTCTTACCAGGTGTGTTGTAGCGGTTATAACATGAACATTCAAACAGTACAGACTACAAGACACTCTAACACAGACAAACAATTAACGCTCTTACCAGGTGTGTTGTAGCGGTTATAACATGAACATTCAAACAGTACAGACTACAAGACACTCTAACACAGACAAACAATTAACGCTCTTACCAGGTGTGTTGTAGCGGTTATAACATGAACATTCAAACAGTACAGACTACAAGACACTCTAACACAGACAAACAATTGACGCTCTTACCAGGTGTGTTGTAGCGGTTATAACATGAACATTCAAACAGTACAGACTACAAGACACTCTAACACAGACAAACAATTAACGCTCTTACCAGGTGTGTTGTAGCGGTTATAACATGAACATTCAAACAGTACAGACTACAAGACACTCTAACACAGACAAACAATTAACGCTCTTACCAGGTGTGTTGTAGCGGTTATAACATGAACATTCAAACAGTACAGACTACAAGACACTCTAACACAGACAAACAATTAACGCTCTTACCAGGTGTGTTGTAGCGGTTATAACATGAACATTCAAACAGTACAGACTACAAGACACTCTAACACAGACAAACAATTAACGCTCTTACCAGGTGTGTTGTAGCGGTTATAACATGAACATTCAAACAGTACAGACTACAAGACACTCTAACACAGACTACAAGACACTCTAACACAGACAAACAATTAACGCTCTTACCAGGTGTGTTGTCAGCGGTTATAACATGAACATTCAAACAGTACAGACTACAAGACACTCTAACACAGACAAACAATTAACGCTCTTACCAGGTGTGTTGTCAGCGGTTATAACATGAACATTCAAACAGTACAGACTACAAGACACTCTAACACAGACAAACAATTAACGCTCTTACCAGGTGTGTTGTAGCGGTTATAACATGAACATTCAAACAGTACAGACTACAAGACACTCTAACACAGACAAACAATTAACGCTCTTACCAGGTGTGTTGTAGCGGTTATAACATGAACATTCAAACAGTACAGACTACAAGACACTCTAACACAGACAAACAATTAACGCTCTTACCAGGTGTGTTGTAGCGGTTATAACATGAACATTCAAACAGTACAGACTACAAGACACTCTAACACAGACAAACAATTAACGCTCTTACCAGGTGTGTTGTAGCGGTTATAACATGAACATTCAAACAGTACAGACTACAAGACACTCTAACACAGACTACAAGACACTCTAACACAGACAAACAATTAACGCTCTTACCAGGTGTGTTGTAGCGGTTATAACATGAACATTCAAACAGTACAGACTACAAGACACTCTAACACAGACTACAAGACACTCTAACACAGACAAACAATTAACGCTCTTACCAGGTGTGTTGTAGCGGTTATAACATGAACATTCAAACAGTACAGACTACAAGACACTCTAACACAGACTACAAGACACTCTAACACAGACAAACAATTAACGCTCTTACCAGGTGTGTTGTAGCGGTTATAACATGAACATTCAAACAGTACAGACTACAAGACACTCTAACACAGACAAACAATTAACGCTCTTACCAGGTGTGTTGTAGCGGTTATAACATGAACATTCAAACAGTACAGACTACAAGACACTCTAACACAGACAAACAATTAACGCTCTTACCAGGTGTGTTGTAGCGGTTATAACATGAACATTCAAACAGTACAGACTACAAGACACTCTAACACAGACTACAAGACACTCTAACACAGACAAACAATTAACGCTCTTACCAGGTGTGTTGTAGCGGTTATAACATGAACATTCAAACAGTACAGACTACAAGACACTCTAACACAGACAAACAATTAACGCTCTTACCAGGTGTGTTGTAGCGGTTATAACATGAACATTCAAACAGTACAGACTACAAGACACTCTAACACAGACTACAAGACACTCTAACACAGACAAACAATTAACGCTCTTACCAGGTGTGTTGTAGCGGTTATAACATGAACATTCAAACAGTACAGACTACAAGACACTCTAACACAGACTACAAGACACTCTAACACAGACAAACAATTAACGCTCTTACCAGGTGTGTTGTAGCGGTTATAACATGAACATTCAAACAGTACAGACTACAAGACACTCTAACACAGACAAACAATTAACGCTCTTACCAGGTGTGTTGTAGCGGTTATAACATGAACATTCAAACAGTACAGACTACAAGACACTCTAACACAGACTACAAGACACTCTAACACAGACAAACAATTAACGCTCTTACCAGGTGTGTTGTAGCGGTTATAACATGAACATTCAAACAGTACAGACTACAAGACACTCTAACACAGACTACAAGACACTCTAACACAGACAAACAATTAACGCTCTTACCAGGTGTGTTGTAGCGGTTATAACATGAACATTCAAACAGTACAGACTACAAGACACTCTAACACAGACTACAAGACACTCTAACACAGACAAACAATTAACGCTCTTACCAGGTGTGTTGTCAGCGGTTATAACATGAACATTCAAACAGTACAGACTACAAGACACTCTAACACAGACTACAAGACACTCTAACACAGACTACAAGACACTCTAACACAGACAAACAATTAACGCTCTTACCAGGTGTGTTGTAGCGGTTATAACATGAACATTCAAACAGTACAGACTACAAGACACTCTAATACAGACTACAAGACACTCTAACACAGACTACAAGACACTCTAACACAGACAAACAATTAACGCTCTTACCAGGTGTGTTGTCAGCGGTTATAACATGAACATTCAAACAGTACAGACTACAAGACACTCTAACACAGACTACAAGACACTCTAACACAGACTACAAGACACTCTAACACAGACAAACAATTAACGCTCTTACCAGGTGTGTTGTCAGCGGTTATAACATGAACATTCAAACAGTACAGACTACAAGACACTCTAACACAGACTACAAGACACTCTAACACAGACTACAAGACACTTTAACACAGACAAACAATTAACGCTCTTACCAGGTGTGTTGTAGCGGTTATAACATGAACATTCAAACAGTACAGACTACAAGACACTCTAATACAGACTACAAGACACTCTAACACAGACTACAAGACACTCTAACACAGACAAACAATTAACGCTCTTACCAGGTGTGTTGTCAGCGGTTATAACATGAACATTCAAACAGTACAGACTACAAGACACTCTAACACAGACTACAAGACACTCTAACACAGACTACAAGACACTCTAACACAGACTACAAGACACTCTAACACAGACAAACAATTAACGCTCTTTCCAGGTGTGTTGTAGCGGTTATAACATGAACATTCAAACAGTACAGACTACAAGACACTCTAATACAGACTACAAGACACTCTAACACAGACTACAAGACACTCTAACACAGACAAACAATTAACGCTCTTACCAGGTGTGTTGTCAGCGGTTATAACATGAACATTCAAACAGTACAGACTACAAGACACTCTAACACAGACTACAAGACACTCTAACACAGACTACAAGACACTCTAACACAGACAAACAATTAACGCTCTTACCAGGTGTGTTGTCAGCGGTTATAACATGAACATTCAAACAGTACAGACTACAAGACACTCTAATACAGACTACAAGACACTCTAACACAGACTACAAGACACTCTAACACAGACAAACAATTAACGCTCTTACCAGGTGTGTTGTCAGCGGTTATAACATGAACATTCAAACAGTACAGACTACAAGACACTCTAACACAGACTACAAGACACTCTAACACAGACTACAAGACACTCTAACACAGACAAACAATTAACGCTCTTACCAGGTGTGTTGTCAGCGGTTATAACATGAACATTCAAACAGTACAGACTACAAGACACTCTAACACAGACTACAAGACACTCTAACACAGACTACAAGACACTCTAACACAGACAAACAATTAACGCTCTTACCAGGTGTGTTGTAGCGGTTATAACATGAACATTCAAACAGTACAGACTACAAGACACTCTAATACAGACTACAAGACACTCTAACACAGACTACAAGACACTCTAACACAGACAAACAATTAACGCTCTTACCAGGTGTGTTGTCAGCGGTTATAACATGAACATTCAAACAGTACAGACTACAAGACACTCTAACACAGACTACAAGACACTCTAACACAGACTACAAGACACTCTAACACAGACAAACAATTAACGCTCTTACCAGGTGTGTTGTCAGCGGTTATAACATGAACATTCAAACAGTACAGACTACAAGACACTCTAATACAGACTACAAGACACTCTAATACAGACTACAAGACACTCTAACACATACAAACAATTAACGCTCTTACCAGGTGTGTTGTCAGCGGTTATAACATGAACATTCAAACAGTACAGACTACAAGACACTCTAATACAGACTACAAGACACTCTAACACAGACTACAAGACACTCTAATACAGACTACAAGACACTCTAATACAGACTACAAGACACTCTAATACAGACTACAAGACACTCTAATACACACTACAATACACTCTAATACAGACTACAAGACACTAATACAGACTAAAAGACACTCTAATACAAACTACAAGACACTCTAATACAGACTACAAAACACACTAATACAGACTACAAGACACTCTAACACAGACTACAAGACACTCTAATACAGACTTCAAGACACTCTAATACAAACTACAAGACACACTAATACAGACTTCTACGCACCGGGTGAAAAGAGCCGTGACGCAGCGAGTCTCATCTCTTTACAAAATCTGTGTCAATGAAGAGGCTGAGAAGATAGGTTAAGGAGGTTAACTCTACCTGCGGCATGTTTAACTCATCACGAGGTCCAGGTCCAGTGTGTAAGTTCAAGGACACGTGGGAAGACCAGCTCCCAGGGAAACAATACGTCACGATTATATTGGTAATTAAACCGTAGTGTGTCGTACAGGGACATATTTAGGCTCAGCATTGGAGACGATAGATTGAGATATATCATCTATACTTCTTCTTCTTCGTTCGTTTTCAATGTCCCGATAACAAGCCCCGAAAATGGCTTTGTAAGTAACAGAATGTAGTCCAGATAACGGAATGCGTTGTGTTGTGTACCTTTCGACCCGTTATATCCAACTTCAGCAGGCATTTTTGAGTTGCCTCCCCTCTTCGATTCTTTCTACCTGCCCAGTCTGGCCTTTTGCAGCCTGCTATCCACGATCACCACGTGGATGTGTAGAAGGATCTTGGTAGCTCTGGTTCGCTGTCCCTGTCGCTAGCAGTTAGATATGGATCGCTGGCCCTGACGCTAGCAGTCAGGTCTGGTTCGCTGGTCCTGACGCTAGCAGTCAGGTCTGGTTCACTGGCCCTGACGTAGCAGTCAGATAAGGGTCGCTGGCCCTGACGCTAGCAGTTAGATATGGGTCGCTGGTCCTGACGCTAGCAGTCAGATATTGGTCGCTGGAGCTCATGCACTCAATACAACACATTATACCATCTATACATTAAACTACAGGTAGGACCTACCACTAACTAAGACTAGAACTCTGTCGAGGTGACGACTGATAACCTGCTAGAAATGTATCCAACACACGAGGGACAAAGAAACTACACCTGGTCACCGCCAGGACCGTTCATGGACACGCCTATAGAGCTTCCAGAGCCTGAAATTGACTACTGCTCTAGTACCTATATCAAAGTTGATATCTGGCAGCGTACGGAGAAGTAGATGATTTGGAGCTAAACTGTATGATGGCGAATGAAGCCTGGCATAAACTATACCGTCTAGTTTAGGAGGAAAACAAGTCTGATTATTTTAGTGTGAACAACTACAGTGAAGAAGATGTAGAGGTAGACGAAGAAATTGATAGAAAATAGTGCCAAGATTTGGAAAGCTAGATAGTTGAAAGTTTTAAAATTAAAACTGGATGCAACCTCCTTTATGCCGCTCGTTGTCCTACTTCCAGTGCCCAGGTAGTCAGTAGACCAGACCACACGTGCTTCCATCCCGTCATCATGTACCGGAAATCGTTTTCAATGACAGAATCAATGATATCGCTGCTGGGCGGTGGCTGTGTCCTGTCATATAGTGCTGACCGTGTTTATCGCTGCTGGGCGGTGGCTGTGTCCTGTCATATAGTGCTGACCGTGTTTATCGCTGCTGGGCGGTGGCTGTGTCCTGTCATATAGTGCTGACCGTGTTTATCGCTGCTGGGCGGTGGCTGTGTCCTGTCATATAGTGCTGACCGTGTTTGTCGCTGCTGGGCGGTGGCTGTGTCCTGTCATATAGTGCTGACCGTGTTTATCGCTGCTGGGCGGTGGCTGTGTCCTGTCATATAGTGCTGACCGTGTTTATCGCTGCTGGGCGGTAGCTGTGTCCTGTCATATAGTGCTGACCGTGTTTATCGCTGCTGGGCGGTGGCTGTGTCCTGTCATATAGTGCTGACCGTGTTTGTCGCTGCTGGGCGGTGGCTGTGTCCTGTCATATAGTGCTGACCGTGTTTATCGCTGCTGGGCGGTGGCTGTGTCCTGTCATATAGTGCTGACCGTGTTTATCGCTGCTGGGCGGTGGCTGTGTCCTGTCATATAGTGCTGACCGTGTTTATCGCTGCTGGGCGGTGGCTGTGTCCTGTCATATAGTGCTGACCGTGTTTATCGCTGCTGGGCGGTGGCTGTGTCCTGTCATATAGTGCTGACCGTGTTTGTGCTGGACAGTGCGAGCAGTCTCGTGCGATACTTCTAGGCTTGTTTTGTTTTGTACTGTTTGTCTGTTCTTCTCTTTGTTTTTCTTTCTTATTTTATGACAATGGTCTGCGCCTTCCGCTCATCTCAGTGAAAATATGTTTTCTAAGTGGGCCATGTGTTGTTATTTAATCGATCACCACCTCGTGGCGAGATCAAACGTTTGATTTTAATATTCGGAGGGCATCGTCAGCTCCAGACAAACTGCACATATATTCACCAACAGATGTCCGACAAACTGCACATATATTCACCAACAGATGTCCGACAAACTGCACATGTATTCACCAACAGATGTCCGATAAACTGCACATATATTCACAAACAGATGTCCGGCAAACTGCACATATATTCACCAATATATGTCCGACAAAACTGCACATATATTCACCAACATATGTCCGGAAAACTGCACATATATTCACCAACATATGTCCGGAAAACTGCACATATATTCACCAACATCTTATCCGACACAACTGCACATATATTCCCCAACAGATGTCCGGCAAACTGCACATACATTCACCAATAGATGTCCGGCAAACTGCACATATATTCACCAACAGATGTCCGGCAAACTGCACATACATTCACCAATAGATGTCCGGCAAACTGCACATATATTCACCAATAGATGTCCGGCAAACTGCACATACATTCACCAATAGATGTCCGGCAAACTGCACATATATTCACCAACAGATGTCCGGCAAACTGCACATACATTCACCAATAGATGTCCGGCAAACTGCACATATATTCACCAATAGATGTCCGGCCTACTGCACATATATTCACCAATAGATGTCCGAACTACTGCACATATATTCACTGATAGATATCTCTGTCACTCCTTTCCTATCAGATGGACAGAAGATATAGCAATCACTGGACGTGGTAGAGAGCGTTCCAATAAATGTAGATTACGATGGGGGAAAATGGAGGTTGGCATGAAAAGAATATGTTAAATATTTGTGGGTGCCAGGTGATGTCACAGCCAGGAGAGATAAGTTCATGTAACTCCATCAAATAGCCCCGAAGGCTAGTAGGCCAGGAGTGTCCTACCTAGGGTCCGCATGGTCAGATACCGGCCCGCAAGAGTGTTTATTCCCAAATATCACATTTAAAATCGAACAAAAATACTAAAGACATTGTGCCAATGTTTCGTTCATGTGTATACTGTGTGCCATAAAAGACAAGCCCCCAACAACGAGCAGCAGTGGAGAAAAAACTGAACTAAAGATTCGAATTTGTTCCCGTGTTAATGAAGTAAATATTTCTTTTTAACCCAGTGCATAAATCTACACTAATCGAATTAATATTGCCACGTGTGTGTATGGAAAATTTTATTTCAAATCATCCCTCGGGGCATGCCAAAATTGATAATGTGGTCCGCGAATTTCCAGCGCTGAATGTAGGCAGCACAAACCTAGCCTCAGGCCTTATCATGGATGGACTCGTTTCTTAATTACAGGAAAAGGGCCGAGAGGCGAGTCTCGGGTGTCCTCAACCAGAATGGCCCGTTAGCCATAGCTGGTAATTCATTTAGGGGAGCGGGGAGAATCTCCTGTCTCATAGGTAGGTTTGTGACAGCCGGTTGCCGTTGGGGAGTTAACATGCATTGAAATGTATGTGTCTGGCTGTTGTGGCAGATGAAGTTCAGCTGTAGCCCGCAGCCCACCGTTATGGCAGATGTAGTTCAATTGTAGCCGGGCCCACCGACAGATGTCACAGTCCAACAGCAACATGTGGCCCACCCTTTCATACGAACAACACAGCTTACTCACAAGTTACGCTGACGTCAGATGAAATGCGGGCCATGATCCCAACTCACGTTCCCACCGTGATCCTCGAAGCAGGAAAGGATCAACTGTGATCCCTGTAGTGGTTAACATTTTTAGAAGCCTCGATTTGCACTACATCCAGAAGCGAGGGGCGGGCTAAGGTACGCCTTTATAGGTACCTCTATCCCTCATATTTTCAAGGTTATCCCCTTCCTTTCAAAGAGTTACGTATCCTCAAAAGGATGGTCCTGTACTGGCTAACACATGGACAAGCAGAGGGTCACAGAGAAGCACCGGAGCAGGTGTTGAAGATGTGTCGCTTTCATTGAGAGTGCTTGGCTAGATTCATCCAGGCCAGCCAGCGTCTTCCTCACGTGGTACTGTCAACTGGCTTGTGACCTAGATAACCCATTCACGGGAACTCCTTTCAGAAATCGAGTTTTATTCAGTCCTGGAGACAGACGAGCCTTCTTTCTTCTTGGTAGGACGCCGAGCGTCAGGGTAAGTGTCACAAATATATCCAGGCAACACCACGTGATAATCTTGGTAGAATAACTGAGGTGACTCCCGGGTCATGGGTGGCTTCTGTGGTTGTCGGGTCATGGGTGGCTTCTGTGGTTGTCGGGTCATGGGTGGTTTCTGTGGTTGTCGGGTGGTCATGGGTGGTTTCTGTGGTTGTCGGGTCATGGGTGGCTTCTGTTGTTGTCGGGTCATAGGTGGTTTCTGTGGTTGTCGGGTGGTCATTGGTGGCTTCTGTGGTTGTCGGGTCATGGGTGGTTTCTGTGGTTGTCGGGTCATGGGTGGCTTCTGTGGTTGTCGGGTCATGGGTGGCTTCTGTGGTTGTCGGGTCTTGGGTGGTTTCTGTGGTTGTCGGGTCATGGGTGGTTTCTGTGGTTGTCGGGTCATGGGTGGTTTCTGTGGTTGTCGGGTCATGGGTGGTTTCTGTGGTTGTCGGGTCATGGGTGGCTTCTGTGGTTGTCGGGTCATGGGTGGCTTTTGTGGTTGTCGGGTCATGGGTGGTTTCTGTGGTTGTCGGGTCATGGGTGGTTTCTGTGGTTGTCGGGTGGTCATGGGTGGTTTCTGTGGTTGTCGGGTGGTCATGGGTGGTTTCTGTGGTTGTCGGGTGGTCATGGGTGGTTTCTGTGGTTGTCGGGTGGTCATGGGTGGTTTCTGTGGTTGTCGGGTGGTCATGGGTGGCTTCTGTGGTTGTCGGGTCATGGGTGGCTTTTGTGGTTGTCGGGTGGTCATGGGTGGTTTCTGTGGTTGTCGGGTCATGGGTGGTTTCTGTGGTTGTCGGGTGGTCATGGGTGGCTTCTGTGGTTGTCGGGTCATGGGTGGTTTCTGTGGTTGTCGGGTCATGGGTGGTTTCTGTGGTTGTCGGGCCATGGGTGGTTTCTGTGGTTGGGTGGTCATGGGTGGCTTCTGTGGTTGTCGGGTCATGGGTGGCTTCTGTGGTTGGGTGGCCATGGGTGGCTTCTGTGGTTGTCGGGTCATGGGTGGCTTCTATGGTTGGGTGGTCATGGGTGGCTTCTGTGGTTGTCGGGTCATGGGTGGTTTCTGTGGTTGTCGGGTCATGGGTGGTTTCTGTGGTTGGGTGGTCATTGGTGGCTTCTGTGGTTGTCGGGTCATGGGTGGTTTCTGTGGTTGTCGGGTCATGGGTGGCTTCTGTGGTTGTCGGGTCATGGGTGGTTTCTGTGGTTGTCGGGTCATGGGTGGTTTCTGTGGTTGTCGGGTCATGGGTAGTTTCTGTGGTTGTCAGGTGGTCATGTGTGACTTCTGTGGTTGTCGGGTCATGGGTGGTTTCTGTGGTTGTCGGGTGTTCATGGGTGGTTTCTGTTGTTGACGGGTGGTCATGGGTGGCTTCTGTGGTTGTCGGGTCATGGGTGGTTTTTGTGGTTGACGGATAGTCATGTGTGGCTTCTGTGGTTGTCGAGTGGTCATGGGTGGCTTCTGGGGTTGTCGGGTGGTCATGAGTGACTTCTGAAGTTTTCGGGTCATGGGTGGCTTCTGTGGTTGTCAGGTCATGGGTGGTTTCTGTGGTTGTCAGGTCATGGGTGGTTTCTGTGGCTCATAGGTGGGTTTCAGTTTTTGATAACTGGGAGCTGCCAACTCGGGACACAGACGAACCAGAATATATATAGAGAGAGAGAAAGAGAAAAAGAGAGAGAGAAAGAAAGAGAGTGAGATTGTGTGTGAAAGAGAGAGAGAGAGTGTGTGTGCGTGAGAGTGAAAGCGAGAGAGAGTAATAGAGAGAGAGAGTGTGTGTGTGTGAGTGAAAGCGAGAGAGAGTGAAAGAAAGAGTGAGAGAGTAATATATAGAGAGAGAGAGAGAGTGTGTGAGTGGTGTTATCGTCAACTGAACACCAAGTAATCCTAGACTAGGCTAACTAGACCAACCGGCTAACTAGACTACCGCCTAACTAGACTAACTGGCTAAATAGACTAATCGACCAACTAGACTAACTGGCTAATTAGACTAACAGGCTAACACTAAACTAGACTAACCGGCGAACTAGACTAATCAGCTAACTAAGATAACCGGCTAACTAGACTAACTGGCTAACACTAAACTAGACTGACCAAGCCAACTAAACTAACCAAAATTAACCAGACCTACTAGATTAGCCAGTTTAACCAGGACAGAGATGGTGTGTCCCATTGTCTTTTACTCTAGCCTGACATGTTCCCGCCCGACACCTTTGACGGCCACCACTTCCAGCAGACGGCCACCACTTCCAGCAGACGGCCACCACTTCCAGCAGACGGCTACCACTTCCAGCAGACGGCTACCACTTCCAGCAGACGGCTACCACTTCCAGCAGACGACTACCACTTCCAGCAGACGGTCACCACTTCCAGCAGACAGCCACCACTTCCAGCAGACGGTCACCACTTCCAGCAGAAGGTCACCACTTCCAGCAGACGGCCACCACTTTCACCAGACAGTCACCACTTCCAGCAGACGGCCACCACTTCCAGCAGACGGCCACCACTTCCAGCAGACGGTCACCACTTCCAGCAGAAGATGAATATTTGACGAACCAAAAACGGACTCCAACAGATCGTCAGTACACGCCGAGACGTGCTTCTGCAGCGATGTTAGTTCATCTGGCGGTTATGCCTGGACACGCCTATAAAACCACCGACAGTCCTTTTGGTTACATCATGAGGTGATGACCATCCTGATAGAGTGATAGGCTGCCGTCTGAGAATATCCTCCATATGGCATGATCTATTTAGATGTATCCAGAACTCCCCTCTATCCAACTCTCCGTTTGCTATATTCAGCCCTGTCTAATAACTATATCCAGCCCTCCCTGTTTACTATATCCAGCCCTCACCTCTATCCAACTCTCCATAATGACTATATCCAGCCCTATCTAATTACTATATCCCCATCTGCCCCTTCACCGTATCCATCATCCACTGACTATGATATCCACCTCTCCATGTTTCTTCCATTCTCTCTATTATTTGCTGAACATAGTTATTGTACTGATAACATAGTAAGTGTACTGGCAACATAGTAAGTGTTTCAGTTCAGTTCAGTTCATCCCGTAACCCATCAGGTCGTTGGGGCACACATGAAGACACTCCCAAAACCCCACGCCATCCCTCTCTGTCTGTCGCCGCCTGTCGTATCTCACCGGGACGAAGGCCTGACCACTCAGTGATGTTGTCCACCCACCTCTTCCTTGGACATCCTCGCCCTCTCTGTCCCGGTACGGAACCAAAGAGTATCGAGTTGGTAATTCCATTGGACCTCGCGACGTGCCCGCACCAGGCCATCTTTCGTCTTTTGATAGTTGTGAACAGATCTTCAAAAGGACCAATAGCGTCTTCAACTCTCTGATGGATTTCTACGTTCGTAACACAATCTTTATATGTAACATTTAGGAACTTTCTATAGCACCTCATTTCCATTGCATGTATCCTGCCCTGGATATCTGCTGTAATGGTCCAGGTCTCGCAGGCATACATAAATATTGACAGCACCAAAGAGCGCATTAGTCTAAGTTTTATGCCGTGGGCGAGCCGCTTGTCTTGCCATATAGGTTTCAGTCGAGTCAGCGCCGCTGTTGTTTGTGCTATTCTTGCAATTACCCCTGGCTTCGATCCCTCTTCACTGATCAATGATCCCAGATATTTGAAACGTTTTACCACCTCAAGTTCCTGCCCATTTGCCTCCATTACAGATTTAAACCCTGTTATGTTATTGGTCATGAGCTTTCTTTTATCTGCATTTATTTCCATACCAAAACTCAAGGCCGCTCTATCCAAGCTACCAATCAACTCCTGGAGTTCCCTTTCTGTGCCTGCCAATACATCAATATCATCAGCAAATCGGAAGTTTGTGATAAGCCTGTCACCTATTTTAACCGTGCCAACATGTCCGTTTAAGGTCGTCTCCATTATTCTCTCCAAGAATATATTGAAGAGTGTTGGGGAGAGTATACATCCCTGTCTCACACCCACCGTCGTATGGAACCAATCGCCTAGCGTTCCCTCTACCGAGACTGCGCTTGTCGCCTGCTCATAAAGGTTTACAATTACACTCACAATATCACTGTTGAACTTATAATGCCTCATTGTTGACCATAGCGCCGCATGCCACACTCTGTCAAACGCCTTTCTAAAGTCAATGAAGGCATGGTAGAGTTGTTGTTGATACTCTGAGTACTTCTCATTCAGTAGCAGAAGATTAAATATCTGCTCGATGGTACTCCTTCCCGCTCGAAAGCCCGCTTGTTCTTCGGCAATGATATTCTCTGCCTGTGGTTTCAGTCTGTTAAGTATTATTCTCAAGAGAACTTTGCTTCTATGACTTATCAGACTGATTGTTATAAGTGTACTGATAACATTATAAGTGTACTGATAACATTATAAGTGTACTGATATCATAATAATTTCCTTCGTCATTAACATATTTATCCTATAGATCCGTTATAAATATTGTATTTCTGCTGTCCTGTGTCTCCGATGAAGATATTTTGGTGGTAACGTATGTTGTTTCTGTAGTCTACCATCATGATCATTGATCTGGGCACGCCAGATGTCAGGGCACAGACCACCTTTATATTTAGTTTACCTTCCAGAGAATCCTGGTTACAATTGTTTGCAGCGCGGCTTCGGCAGTAATTGCTTTGACATGATAATGTTGATAATCGCTTGGACAACTTTAACCAGTTAGTTGTCTGTCACTCTAGCAAATGGCGTAGAAGCGATGGATAGGTGGCTGTAAGTTGGACAGACTCCTGAAAGGGAGTGAAGGCTGGAAGATGGACCGACAGACAGAACGGATAATAGAAAAGTCTACAGTTAAAATAATAAAATAGAATATTAGAGTACTTAGTTTTGGCCGGAAAAGGACTGGGTTCGCTTCCCGGTCTCCACGCGATTCAGTCTACAAAACTGAAATATACTGGAGAATTTAAGGACTGAACCCAACCTCCTCCTGCCCGCCCAATATTTCATTTACCCGGGTTGACTTTGGTTTCCTCAGGTAACTTTTGATATTCTAATATCTCATTTACCCGGGTTGACTTCGGTTTCCTCAGGCAACTTTTGATATGCCAATACTAAGCTTTATAACGAAAAGCTACCCAAGCATGGACTGGACCCATGCATTCACCGACGGTTCTGTAACAAACACTACACAGAACGGAGGGGCAGGAGCATTCCTGAACCTACCAAATGGCAGACAAATAACACTGTCATTCGCTACTGGTAAGTACACAAGCAATTTCAGAGCAGAGGCAGAGGCACTGAGGGCGGCAGTGGAAGAAACGGTGACACACAATGAAAATGAAAGCCATATAGTCCTGCTTACAGATGCTCTCGCCGTAGTCACAGCGCTAAAAAGCCAGAAAAACACTGAGCTTAATGACTTAAGAGCAGCACTCTGCCAACTGTGCCAGCAGTCCGCACCAAAAAGGGTAGTGGTTCAGTGGGTCCCATCACACTGCAACATCCAAGGCAACGAGGAGGCAGACAGACTGGCAAAAGAAGGTGCAAGACTACCACAACCAGATACTAGTATGGCGTACGAAGAGTCAAAACGGCTTATCAAAGCCAGATACATGACCAAATGGGAAACCGAACATACTGGTTACACCAAAAAACGATACCTATTACCAGTTGAACCGAAGAGAGCAGGTCGTTGTCTTCAGACTTCGCACTGGCCACAATAGACTGAGGTACCACCTATTCAACAAATTAAAGATAGGTGGAACCGACGAATGCCCGTGCGGTACCGGTAAAATGACCGCTGAACATCTGCTGCAGAACTGCCCGACATACGAGGATCAGAGAGAGCAGATGTGGCCATCACCAGTGGAACTGCAAGACAAGCTCTATGGCAGTGTCGACAGCCTCAGGATGACCGCCGCTTTTTTCGAAAAAATTATGGTTACTGTCTGACTGCGTACGAAGAAGAAGAAGAAGAAGAAGAAGAAGAAGATATGCCATTATATCATCTGCCCGGGTTGACTTTGGTTTCCTCGTGTAACTTTTGATATGCCAATATCTTATTTACCAATCACCAGGTGGTTTTTAAATCAACGTTTTCCTTCTCCTGGACGAGCCGCTTATCCAGCCTAACGAGGCTCATTTAACCGATCACCTATCTCGTTGTAGGACGCCAGATACTCGCCCGTCTTCCCCTACTCAAGCTACTATAAACAGGTGTGTCACGAGAAAGCCAAGAGTTGAACATTCCGGCCAGGCACTATATGAGAAATATGTTGTTTCTTTTGTTGTATTTGTGTGTGTGTAAAAGTGTTTACCTCTCTGTATTCTACTGGGGAAGGCATGATCCTTTCCACCCCGGGCTGCAGTTAGAGCGCTCTCGGAGATCAAACAAACCAAAGTGCAATGGAAGGACCTCGGCCTGAGGGCGGCTGTGAAAGTTGTGTAGGAGTGTGATTGTTGGACAGAGTCAAATGAAGCAGAGTGTGAGGAAAGAAGAGAGGAATAAGAAGTTGTGATGAATGAAAAACGTATGCAATCATTTAGTTGGGGTGGGAGAGCTTGTTCGTCACATAACATCCGGTTATGACATCATTAATGTGTGATCTAACCAGGTAGGATGATCAAACAGAAGGGTGAAGATTATAACAATAGAATGATAACAAGATTATAACAATAGAATGATGATATATCTGCAACAATATATACTGGTAGCTGAGTTTCACCGGCAGGTGCCCTGACTGTAGGGGAAATACCTAGTGTCAAGACATGGCTTCAGCTCTTGTCTACGTCCGTGGTTGTCGTTCTTGTATACGTCTGTGGTTTTCGTTCTTCTCTACGTCCGTGGTTGTCGTTCTTGTCTACGTCCGTGGTTGTCGTTCTTGTTTACGTCCGTGGTTGTCGTTCTTGTCTACGTCTGTGGTTGGTGATCTTGTCTACGTCTGTGATTGCCGTTCTTGTGTACGTCCGTGGTTGTCGTTCTTGTCTACGTCTGTGGTTTTCGTTCTTGTCTACGTCCGTGGTTTTCGTTCTTGTCTACGTCCGTGGTTTTCGTTCTTGTCTACGTCCGTGGTTTTCGTTCTTGTCTACGTCCGTGGTTTTCGTTCTTGTCTACGTCCGTGGTTTTCGTTCTTGTCTACGTCTGTGGTTTTCGTTCTTGTCTACGTCCGTGGTTTTCGTTCTTGTCTACGTCCGTGGTTGTCGTTCTTCTTTGCGTCATTGGTTGACGCTAGCGATGACGATAGCAACGAATTATTACGCCACGTTATCTGATTGAACCTAATCCGTAGAAGACGCTTTCACTCACGACAGTGCACACCCAGCCCTTGGCCGCACCCCTTCGGTCACGAGCAGGGTGTAGATACGTTCACCCATGCTTCTTGTCGCACATAGTTTCTACATAATAAGGTAGCGAGCCCCATGCCCAAACCCTCTTTAATAGTCTTTGGAAGGTTACAGTGTTACTATTCTTTATTCCCAGATCGGGCACCTGCAAACACGAACGTCAAAGCTATTCACACAAACCTTGCACACAAACCATTCAAACGAACCATTCACGAGAACCATAAACATTCACACGAACCATTCAAACGAACCATTTGTGCGAACCATTCAAACGAACCATCGACCTGAACCAGAACCATTCACACGAACCATTCAAACAAACAATTCAGGTGAACCAGAACCATTCACACGAACCATTCAAACGAACCATTCAGGCGAACCAGAATCATTCCCAAGAACCATTCACACGAACCATTCACACACACACTCCTGATATCATGAACATGTCTTCTTGGTGACTGGTTGCGGGATAGAGGGATCAGGATGCTGAGCAGCGCACGATCTGCAGCGGTCAGCGACCTATAGTTGACTGCTAGCGTCAGCACCAGCGAACCATAGCTGCAAAGACCCTTCTACACTTCCTCGCGGTGATCCTGGATAACAGGCTGCAACAGGGCAGACTGGCTAAGGAGAAGGGAGGGCAGACTGGCTAAGGAGAAGGGAGGGCAGACTGGCTAAGGAGAAGGGAGGGCAGACTGGCTAAGGAGAAGGGAGGGCAGACTGGCTAAGGATAAGGGAGGGCAGACTGGGTAAGGAGAAGGGATTGAAGAGGGATGATTATCCCGGCATCAACAAATGCCTGCTGAAGTCGGATGTGTCGAACTGAAAGGTGCAAATATCGCAGTCATGCTGTTAAATACGATACATAGCATTCCGTTTTCTGGACTACATACTGCTACTTGCAAAGCCCTTTTCAGGGCTTCGTAGCGAGAGTTTGACAACGAAAGAAGAAGAAGAAGAAGACGACGACGACGAAGACGACTACGAAGACGACGACGACGAAGAAGAAGTAGAATAATAATAATAATAATAATAATAATAATAATAAGAAGAAGAAGAAGAAGCAGAAGCTGAGTGGTGGAGGGCTTGGCTAAATCAGCCTGACTGTTTTCATATTTCATTAACTAAATAAATGACCAGATGGCCGAGCAGTTTGAACCTTGCAGCTCTGACAAGGAGTACTTGCGTTCAAACTCTCGGTACGTCCTCAGTATTTCATGTTCTAACACAGGTAAAATAAAGTATATCCTCATAGTGCGTGGCGACTATATAGACAATCGGCCTTTATTCCTAGGTTCAATAAATCCTCGCAGTGGACTCAACCAATCAGAAATAAATGCCGGCATCATGATAGTAGTAGTTTGAACATGTGTAGATAATGTTGCTACACACACACACACACATCCTCACACGTTCTCGCGGGTATGGAGCGAAGAGGAAAAGGGAGGAAGGAGTGAGTGTGGAGGGACAATTCAAATAATCAATATGTATAAACAATATTGTTCAAATAAATGAGACAAACCTGATAGAGATAATCCTGGAACAAAGACATCGAATATCCGGCAGGCCACACCACGTAGCAACGGTTATAAGAAATACTCCAGTTTTGTTAATGCACGTTTGAGAATAGTTTCCTCCTGTCATTCACGTATTTAGCCATCAAGCCTTCAAACATCCGATGCCAGTTTGACCAGAACAATTGAATGACCAGAAGTGCCTGTGACACACGCGACAAGATACACTCACACTATCCCTTCTACCAGCACAATTTGTCTGGTCAAACACGGGCAGGTAATAAGAACAGAATCTCGACAACAAGACTCAGACACGGACAGACACAATCTCTGGTTGACAGTGATTATTGTATCCAAACATTTCGGTGTAGTGCGCTCTCTCTCTGACAGCCAGGCGCTCACAAAACTCTCGCTGCTCGACCACTCGCGGCTCGTTCTTAAATTCGACTGCCTACTTTCTCACATGCGGCCCGTCGCGATTTTTCCCAGCTACGAGCCACCTTTCCCTGGCCTACCCTAGCCTGGCGTGAGCTGTAGAAGCGACCTAGTCACTCACTCACAAGCTGGCCTCGCCGCTCACCCGCGATGGAGCGCACAGATTTCATTGACAGGCTGTTCCCAAGACGGCCCTCCCTATCTTCTCTCCTTCACTCTGCTGTTCACGATAGTTGCTCCTTTTCTCCGTCTTAAAAACCAAAAAATCAAACAGAATGTTTTCATCATTAAGGGGCAGTCCTCGAGAACAGAGCTCAAGTGATCCGACGCATTTCCTGGTCCGCTGTCAAAAATGTATTGCAAATAAAGGATTCATCCAGAATTCGGTAGATCACTTTACCAGTAGAATGAACACGCATCAGGATGTTCGTGCGATGGAATAGACTCCCTAGACGAGGTCTGGTGTTCTCTTTGTTTAACAAGAGCTGCACATTTTGTTTTTGTTCACACACAAATGTTCTACATTTGGACACATGAACAAAATAACAGCAAACCCCGAGGCTACTTCTGTCGCTAACTTATCTACATACATTTTGAAAGTAATGAGCAAAACTGTGATCCCACTTGCCGGGTCGCTCAGCCATGTACGTGGGGCAACAACGGTCGATCAGCCATGTACGTCGGTCAACAATGGTCGCTCAGCCATGTACGTCGGTCAACAATGGTCGCTCAGCCATGTACGTCGGTCAACAATGGTCGCTCAGCCATGTACGTCGGTCAGCTATGGTCGCTTAGCCATGTACGTCGGTCAGCTATGATCGTTTAGCCATGTACGTCGGTCAACAACGGTCGCTCAGCCATGTACGTCGGTCAGCTATGGTCGCTTAGCCATGTACGTCGGTCAGCTATGGTCGCTCAGCCATGTACGTCGGTCAGCTATGGTCGCTTAGCCATGTACGTCGGTCAGCTATGGTCGCTTAGCCATGTACGTCGGTCAACAACGGTCGCTCAGCCATGTACATCGGTCAGCTATGGTCGCTTAGCCATGTACGTCGGTCAGCTATGGTCGCTTAGCCATGTACGTCGGTCAGCTATGGTCGCTTAGCCATGTACGTCGGTCAACAACGGTCGCTCAGCCATGTACGTCGGTCAGCTATGGTCGCTTAGCCATGTACGTCGGTCAGCTATGGTCGCTCAGCCATGTACGTCGGTCAGCTATGGTCGCTCAGCCATGTACGTCGGTCAGCTATGGTCGCTTAGCCATGTACGTCGGTCAGCTATGGTCGCTCAGCCATGTACGTCGGTCAGCTATGGTCGCTCAGCCATGTACGTCGGTCAGCTATGGTCGCTAAGCCATGTACGTCGGTCAGCTATAAATAATCTGCATTCCCAGTCCACACCACTGGGAGTTGTCATGTTTAGCACAGCTGGGAGTTGTCATGTTTAGCACAGCTGGGAGTTGTCATGTTTAGCACAGCTGGGAGTTGTCATGTTTAGCACAGCTGGGAGTTGTCATGTTTAGCACAGCTGGGAGTTGTCATGTTTAGCACAGCTGGGAGTTGTCATGTTTAGCACAGCTGGGAGTTGTCATGTTTAGCACAGCTGGGAGTTGTCATGTTTAGCACAGCTGGGAGTTGTCATGTTTAGCACAGCTGGGAGTTGTCATGTTTAGCACAGCTGGGAGTTGTCATGTTTAGCACAGCTGGGAGTTGTCATGTTTAGCACAGCTGGGAGTTGTCATGTTTAGCACAGCTGGGAGTTGTCATGTTTAGCACAGCTGGGAGTTGTCATGTTTAGCACAGCTGCACGATCCATCGTAACCAATAAATGTTTGATCTTTGTTTGTAGAGTTCCGTAACAATCAATCGATCCATACGATCAGAGGCAACAACTGTTATATAATGGTGTGTACAACTGATAGATGAGGCCCATACTCGATCACATACACGTGTAGGCAGTCATTATTAACCCTGAAGTTCACTGAGACATAACAATTAGGTCAAAGGTTACGCCTGGTGCTGGACATGATTTGTGAGTACAATTATATTTGGTTGAAGGTGGTTAATGGAACGTGTGTGTATGTGTCTCTATGTGTGTGTCTATGTGTGTATGTGTGTGTATGTGTGTGTATGTATCTGTGTGTGTGAGTGTCTCTGTGTGTGTGCGTGTGTGTGTATGTATCTGTATGTGTGAGTGTCTGTGTGTGTGTTTGTGTGTGTATGTGTCTATGTGTGTATGTGTCTCTGTGTGTATGTGTATGTGTCTATGTGTGATTATGTGTCTCTTTGAGTGTGTGTGTTTGTGTGTGTATGTGTGTGTCTGGTGTGTACGTGTGTTTATGTGTGTCTATGTGTCTGTATGCGCCTATGCTGATAAGTGTATGTGTATGTATGCGTATGTGTGTACGTGTCAGTATACGTGTATGCTTGTGTGTGTATGTGTGTATGCTTCTGTGTCTATGTACATGTATGCGTGTACGCTTATGTGTGTATGTACATGTATGCGTGTATGCTTCTGTGTGTATGTACATGTATGCGTGTATGCTTCTGTGTGTATGTACATGTATGCGTGTATGCTTATGCGCGTATGTGTATGTAAGCGTGTATGTGTCTGTAGGCGTGTATGTGTCTGTGGTCGTGTATGTGTCTGTAGGCGTGTATGTGTCTGTAGTCTGTAGGCATGTATGTGTCTGCGTGGGTGCACGTGTAGTTATTAGAAAAGACGTGGGGGGGGTTTAAAACCTTCTTCGCTGTGCCATCTATGTGTCCACTCATATTTTAACAAGATCAATCCATCTTTAGCTTTTTCTTCCTCTTTCTCTGAAGCCATGTTACCTGATTTAGAAAATCTCACGATAAGGTCTGAAAATCTCGTTGGAACGAACATTTCACAGTGGATGAGCTGGGAACCGTGGGTGACCCATCGCTGACTACTTGTCTCAATGTAAGCGACCCATATCTGGATGCGTGCGTCAGGGTCAGCGACTCATACCTGGAGGCCTGCGTCGGGACGGTGAATCATAGCTGGCTGATTGCGTAAGGGTCAGGGACTCGTAGCTGGTCAAGACGTTATTCTGGCATATAGTGGCGGTCCTAGAAACAGACTGCACATGTGCAGCACGTCTGAGAGAAGAGGGGTGGTAAACCCGATTCCAAAAATGTTGTTTTGAAAGGTCGTGTCGAATGCCGTAGATATCGCAGCTTCGCTGTAAACTACGACCGACATATTGTAACAAAATTGCATTTTAACTATAAACGCCGAAATAGAAAAATAAGAAGAAGTTAAAGAAAAAGAAGAAGAAAAACAAGAAAAGAAAAATAAGAAAATGAAGAAAGGAAAAAGAAGAAAAGAAAAAGGGAAAGAAAAAAAAAAGAAGGAAAGACAAATAATTTTTTTAAAGCAGAAGAAAAAAGAAGAAAAAGAAAAAGAAGATGAAGAAGAAGAAGAAGAAACCACTGGTCTATGTCTATAAATACCAAATATGGCGTTGTTCCGGCTTTGTCCGGTTTCCTTACTTCTTCTTATCTCTTCTAGTGACCCTGACCTCTGCCTCTTATAGTGACCCTGACCTTTCTGTATCTTCTAGTAACCCTGACCTCTGCCTCTTGTAGTGACCCTGACCTCTGCCTCTTCAAGTGACCCTGACCTCTGACTCTTGAAGTGACCCTGACCTGTCTCTTGTAGTGACCTGACCTCTGCTTCTTGGGGTGACCCTGACCTCTGCCTCTTGAAGTGACCCTGACCTCTGCTTCTTGAAGTGACCCTGACCTGTCTCTTGTAGTGACCTGACCTCTGCTTCTTGTGGTGACCCTGACCTCTGTCTCTTGAAGTGACCCTGACCTCTGTCTCTTGAAGTGACCCTGACCTGTCTCTTGTAGTGACCTGACCTCTGCTTCTTGTGGTGATCCTGACCGGTCTCTTTCTGGTAACCCTGAACACTTCACAGAAGCATCTCATTTCATCTGTTGTGACCTTTGACCTTAACTGCCGATTTTGGATTGTCTCAGAAAACTCAGCTCACGTGTCATGATCCTGTCGGGGTATGTCTGACCGTGTCGCTTAGCCACCATCAGGGTCACTCGAGATGGGCAGGAAGAAGGAAGTCGGGGCCAGACGGAGAGGATTCAGAAACATGCTGAGCTGCATTCAGAATAGCGACAGTCAAAAGTTAGGACACGCAAACCTAGCAGACTTTCTTGCTGAATGGACTGGACTGGGTTCAGGCATAGACAAACAGGGTTCAGACATAGACAAACAGGGTTCAGACATAGACAAACAGTGCTAATAGCTTGTTACTTTAATCATTACATGAAAAACAAACTAGACAGAGGAATGATAACAGCAAACATGTGACCAGCACTGAAATAACAGGCACACACCAAACAGCAAACATGTGACCAGCACTGAGATGACAGTCACACACCAAACAGCAAACATGTGACCAGCACTGAGATATAAGGCACACACCAAACATGTGACCAGGGCTGAGATAACAGGCACACACCAAACATGTGACCAACAATGAGATAACAGGCACACACCAAACATGTGACCAGCACTGAGAAAAGAGGCCCACACCAAACAGAGGAACTGATACCAGTTCAAGTACTAGACAATATAGAGTTATCACCGCGAAGACCTGCAGGTAACAGATGCTTCGTGTTCTCTATACATGGCAGAAGTTATGGGGTCTGGTCATCGTGACATTTCGGTTTTGTTTGGGGATGTTACTGCCTGGTGTGCCTGTTTAGTTTTGGAATTTGGTGAACTTAACATCCCGTTTTAGTTATGTCATTAAATTAATTGATTCTTTCGATGACCTAGTGGATTTGGGCAACTGGTCTGACACTCCAGTTCAGTTTAGTTTTGGGATTCAGTCAAGATGACAGTCTGGTTTAGTTTTGAGATTGGGCCAACTTAACATTCCGTTTTAGTTATTGAATTCGATCGCTGCAGAAGACGGATGTGTTGGACCGAAAGGTGCAAATATCGGAGTCAAACTGTAAACTAGCGACACAACGCATTCCATTCTGCGGACTATATCCTACAAAGCCCTGTTCAGGACTTGGTAGCGCGAGATTGAGAACGAGCGCGGAAGAAGAAGAAGAAGAAGAAGAAGAAGAAGAAGAAGAAGAAGAAGAAGAAGAAGAAGAAGAAGAAGAAGAAGAAGAAGAAGAAGAAGAAGAAGAATTTGATCAACTAGACTCTGGTTTTGTTTTGTTTTGGTCAACTTGGCACACCGGTTAAGTTTGTGAATTATGTAGAACTGCCGACTAGACACGACGCGTTACTTACGGGTCCCAGGGGCAGAAAAAGTCACGGCAGTAGAAAGACAAGACACTGCTCTAGGGGATGGAGAGTTCCACACCTCATTGAACGAGACTTCGAGGGAGATTAGTCACAAAACAATGGCTGACAGTCGTAAATTCTTAAACCGAGCTCAAACCCTTACATGGAATTGTTCCTTTGGTAAACAGAACAGGGCCACACTTTCCTTTCCAGTGTGTCGTAAGAGGCGAATAAAGAAGGTAGTGTGTATGGTTAACAACATCATCATGTAAAAAGCATTGCTTTGAAACCGTACAGAAAAATGATTGGAATCACGAATTTTTTCAAAATCCGGTTAGGGAAAGCGAAATACTGGAGACAATTATGATTAATAGTACTATTACTATTAAATCATATAAACCAACTGAAAAGTATAGAACAACCATCGCACAGCATGTCGGTCGATCTAATCAAAGTGATAATCAGCGGACTGAATAATAGGCTCATCAAATGGGATATCATTCAGTTATCAGAAAATCGATTGAAATCAGTAGGGGAAATAACACATGTAATTATAATTCCCAGTAAGAAAACGGGAGTACATGAACTTGTTGAAGTTACGATTCACACAACACAAAAAATGTTTTTTCTTTTAACCATGACTGGGCAGGTACACGCGAGAATGTTCTGTGTGCTTTCTCGGAAGGCGTTGCTGATATTATCTCTAATTTTAATAAACCCGTATTACATGTTTAGTTCTCTATAAGGGGCCAAGTACAGTTGCTGTCATATACTTCATAGGGAGATGGCAGACTCCTGACTCGCAACTGGTGACAACTATTTCTGGGGAAATGGTGACTTTAACTATTACTGGGGAACTGGTGATTAAACTATTTCTGGGGAACTGGTGATTAAACTATTTCTGGGGAACTGGTGACTTAACTATTTCTGGGGAAATGGTGACTTAACTATTTCTGGGGAAATGGTGACTTTAACTATTACTGGGGAACTGGTGATTAAACTATTTCTGGGGAACTTGTGACTTAACTATTTCTGGGGAAATGGTGACTTTAACTATTACTAGGGAGCTGGTGATTAAACTATTTCTGGGGAACTGGTGACTTAACTATTTCTGGGGAACTGGTGAATTAACTATTTCTGGAAAACTGGTGACTTAACTATTTCTGGAGAACTGGTGACTTAACTATTTCTGTAAAACTGGTGACTTAACTATTTCTGGGGAACTGGTGACTTAACTATTTCTGGGGAACTGGTGACTTAACTATTTCTGGGGAACTGGTGACTTAACTATTTCTGGGGAACTGGTGACTTTATATTTGGGGAATGGTGACCCACTATCTCTACTGTTAACCTTGAGTCGGGGGCTAGTGACCCACTGTTAAGTGTAGCATTTACAAGACAAAAGTGGATGTTACATTCTGCTCAAGACTCCACTTTCTACCCTCGACGTGAACACGGAGCCATGGTGTGATGCAGTAGCCTGACCAACGAAGAAGTTGCTGTGATAACCGTGACGGACCTGCTGGAAAATCTGCCCACGATGGTACAGGACCACGTTTGTCAGGCGCCACGGGACATAAGGAGAGTCACTGTAACCTGCTTATGAGACAGTTCCTTATGAGTGAAGAACACAGCACTAGTAGCTTCGAAAAACTGCAACAACAGTAGAGGCAACAGTAACAACAGTAGAGGCAACAGTAACAACGGTAGAGGCAACAGTAGAGGCAACAGTAGAAGCAACAGTAACAACGGTAGAGGCAACAGTAACAACAGTAGAGGCAACAGTAACAACAGTAGAGGCAACAGTAACAACGGTAGAGGCAACAGTAACAACGGTAGAGGCAACAGTAACAACGGTAGAGGCAACAGTAACAACAGTAACAACGGTAGAGGCAACAGTAGAGGCAACAGTAACAACGGTAGAGGCAACAGTAGAGGCAACAGTAACAACGGTAGAGGCAACAGTAACAAGAGTAGAGGCAACAGTAGAGGCAACAACAACAACAGCTAACTACAGTTGCCTTATTCAATTCATCCCTGAAGCCACTCATGTGTCTTTACAGTTTAGCAGGACCGATAGTACTGCACTCAGGGGACACACTAAGGTATTCTGTCTGGTTCATTCAATGTTTAATGGTATGTACGCACAACATGGTGGTCATCGACTACTGATCAGCTTTCTAATACGAAATAGGAAGATGCCTTACAAGAAGAAATAGGAAGGAACCTTACAAGGAGAAATAGGAAGGAACCTAACAAGGCGAAATAGGAAGGAACCTTACAAGGAGAAATAGGAAGGAACCTTACAAGGAGAAATAGGAAGGAACCTTACAAGGAGAAATAGGAAGGAACCTTACAAGGAGAAATAGGAAGGAACCTTACAAGGAGAAATAGGAAGGAACCTTACAAGGAGAAATAGGAAGGAACCTTACAAGGAGAAATAGAAAGGAACCTTACAAGGAGAAATAGGAAAGAACCTTACAAGGAGAAATAGGAAGGAACCTTTCAAGGAGAAATAGAAAGAAACCTTACAAGGAGAAATAGGAAGGAACCTTACAAGGAGAAATAGGAAAGAACCTAACAAGGAGAAATAGGAAGGGACCTTACAAGGAGAAATAGGAAAGAACCTAACAAGGAGAAATAGGAAGGGACCTTACAAGGAGAAATAGGAAGGAACCTAACAAGGAGAAATAGAAAGGAACCTTACAAGGAGAAATAGGAAGGAACCTTACAAGGAGAAATAGGAAGAAACCTTACAAGGAGAAATAGGAAGGAACCTTACAAGGAGAAATAGGAAGGAACCTTACAAGGAGAAATAGGAAGGAACCTTACAAGGAGAAATAGGAAGGAACCTTACAAGGCGAAATAGGAAGGAACCTTACAAGGAGAAATAGGAAGGAACCTTACAAGGAGAAATAGGAAGGAACCTTACAAGGAGAAATAGGAAGGAACCTTACAAGGAGAAATAGGAAGGAACCTTACAAGGAGAAATAGGAAGGAACCTTACAAGGAGAAATAGGAAGGAACCTTACAAGGAGAAATAGGAAGCAACTTTACAAAGCGAAATAGGAACACACTATACGAGAAGAAACTAGAAGAAAACTTTATTAGCGGAAATAAAAAGAACACTTTACCTGGAGAAATATTAAGAAAACTTTAGAAGAAGAAATGGGAAGAAAACGTTTTGATGAGAAATAAGAAGAAAACGTTTTGGGCAGAAATAAGAAGAAAATGTTGAGGGGAAAAATAAGAAGAAAACGTTGAGGGGAGAAATAAGAAGAAAACGTTGAGGGGAGAAATAAGAAGAAAACGTTGAGGGGAGAAATAAGAAGAAAACGTTGAGGGGAGGAATAAGAAGAAAACGTTGAGGGGAGAAATAAGAAGAAAACGTTGAGGGGAGAAATACGAAGAAAACGTTGAGGGGAGAAATAAGAAGAAAACGTTGAGGAGAGAAATAAGAAGAAAACGTTGAGGGGAGAAATAAGAAGAAAATGTTGAGGGGATAAATAAGAAGAAAACGTTAAGGGGAGAAATAAGAAGAAAACGTTGAGGGGAGAAATAAAAAGAAAACGTTGAGGGGATAAATAAGAAGAAAATGTTGAGGGGAAAAATAAGAAGAAAACGTTGAGGGGAGAAATAAGAAGGAAACGTCGAGGGTTGAAATAAGAAGAAAACGTTCAGGAGAGAAATAAGAAGAAAACGTTTTGGACAGAAATAAAAAGAAAATTTTCAGGGTAGAAATAAGAAGAAAACGTTGAGAGCAGAAATAAGAAGAAAACAACTTTTTGGAGAGAAATAAAAAGAAAACGTTCAGGAAAGAAATAAGAAGAAAACTTTTTGGAGAGAAATAAGAAGAAAACGTTGAGGGGAGAAATAAGAAGAACAATTTTTGGAGAGAAATAAGAAGACAACCTTGAGGGGAGAAATATAAAGAAAACTTTTTGGAGAGAAATAAGAAAAAAACGTTTAGGGAAGAAATAAGAAAAAAACGTTGAGGGAAGAAATAAGAAGAAAACGTTGAGGAAAGAAATAAGACGAAAACGTTGAGGGGAGAAATAAGAAGAAAACGTTGAGGGGAGAAATAAGAAGAAAGCGTTGTTGGAAGAAATAATAAGAAAAACGTTGAGGGGAGAAATAAGAAAAAAACGATGAGGGGAGAAATAAGACGAATACTTTTAGGGGAGAAATAAGAAGAAAACTTGATAAAAAGAATTACAAATAACAAGCAACTCATTAAGGAGAACTGTGACGTTTTGTCACGTGAGACGACTACGCCAGGTTTCAGTAAACACATCTCCGGCTTATCTAAAGACAATAGTGAGACTTTGTAAGAAATATACTATCAGATCAGATCGTTTACCATCTCCGCATCGAGGGCGGGCCAACACGAATCTCCAATGTGTTCTAAATCTTGCCACGTTGGTACAATCTGACAAGCTATTTCCGGTCCATCTCTTTATGTTTTCCTCTCCATTATAGCGACCTACTTCCTCAACCATGGTGTTCTACAATTGTGTTTTTAATGTTAATGTTTGTGAACTATCTAACTCTGGTTAGTTCACTGAACTATCTAACTCTGATTAGTTCGCTGAACTATCTAACTCTGATTAGTTCACTGAACTATCTAACTCTGATTAGTTCACTGAACTATCTAACTCTGATTACTTCACTGAACTATCTAACTCTGATTACTTCACTGAAATATATAACTCTGATTAGTTCACTACTCCCCATTAATGTTAATGTTTGTGAACTATCTAACTCTGGTTAGTTCACTGAACTATCTAACTCTGATTAGTTCGCTGAACTACCTAACTCTGATTAGTTCACTGAACTATCTAACTCTGATTAGTTCACTGAACTATCTAACTCTGATTACTTCACTGAACTATCTAACTCTGATTACTTCACTGAAATATATAACTCTGATTAGTTCACTACTCTCAATTAATGTTAATGTTTGTGAACTATCTAACTCTGATTAGTTCACTGAACTATCTAACTCTGATTAGTTCACTGAACTATCTGACTCTGAATAGTTCCCTACTCCCCATTAATGTTAATGTTTGTGAACTATCTAACTCTGATTAGTTCACTGAACTATCTAACTCTGAATAGTTCACTACTCCCCATTAATGTTAATGTTTGTGAACTATCTGACTCTGATTAGTTCACTGAACTATCTAACTCTGATTAGTTCAATGAACTATCTAACTCTGATTAGTTCACTGAACTATCTAACTCTGATTAGTTCACTGAACTATCTAACTCTGATTACTTCACTGAACTATCTAACTCTGATTACTTCACTGAAATATCTAACTCTGATTAGTTCACTACTCTCAATTAATGTTAATGTTTGGGAACTATCTAACTCTGATTAGTTCACTGAACTATCTAACTCTGATTAGTTCACTGAACTATCTAACTCTGATTAGTTCACTGAACTATCTAACTCTGAATAGTTCACTACTCCCCATTAATGTTAATGTTTGTGAACTATCTGACTCTGATTAGTTCACTGAACTATCTGACTCTGATTAGTTCACTACTCTCCATTAATGTTAATGTTTGTGAACTATCTGATTCTGATTAGTTCACTACTCCCCATTAATGTTAATGTTTGTGAACTATCTAACTCTTATTAGTTCACTACTCCCCATTAATGTTAATGTTTGTGAACTATTTAACTCTGATTAGTTCACTACTCCGCATTAATGTTAATGTTTGTGAACTTTCTAACTATGATTAGTTCACTACTCCCCATTAATGTTTGTGAACTATCTCACTCTGATTAGTTCACTACTCCCCATTAATGTTTGTGAACTATCTCACTCTGATTAGTTCACTACTCCCCATTAATGTTTGTGAACTATCTAACTCTGATTAGTTCACTGAACTATCTAACTCTGAATAGTTCACTACTCCCCATTAATGTTAATGTTTGTGAACTATCTGACTCTGATTAGTTCACTGAAATATCTGACTCTGATTAGTTCACTGAAATATCTGACTCTGATTAGTTCACTACTCCCCATTACTGTTAATGTTTGTGAACTATCTGACTCCGATTAGTTCACTACTCCCCATTAATGTTAATGTTTGTGAACTATCTAACTCTTATTAGTTCACTACACCTCATTAATGTTAATGTTTGTGAACTATCTAACTCTGATTAGTTCACTACACCTCATTAATGTTAATGTTTGTGAACTATTTAACTCTGATTAGTTCACTACTCCGCATTAATGTTAATGTTTGTAAACTATCTAACTCTGATTAGTTCACTACTTGTTAGCGGGAGATTGAGAACGTTCAGGGCTTGGTAGTGGGAGATTGAGAATGTTCAGGGCTTGGTAGAGGGAGATTGAGAACGTTCAGGGCTTGGTAGTGGGAGATTGAGAACGTTCAGGGCTTGGTAGTGGGAGATTGAGAACGTTCAGGGCTTGGTAGTGGGAGATTGAGAACGTTCAGGGCTTGGTAGTGGGAGATTGAGAACGTTCAGGGCTTGGTAGTGGGAGATTGAGAACGTTCAGGGCTTGGTAGTGGGAGATTGAGAACGTTCAGGGCTTGGTAGAGGGAGATTGAGAACGTTCAGGGCTTGGTAGTGGGAGATTGAGAACGTTCAGGGCTTGGTAGTGGGAGATTGAGAACGTTCAGGGCTTGGTAGTGGGAGATTGAGAACGTTCAGGGCTTGGTAGTGGGAGATTGAGAACGTTCAGGGCTTGGTAGCGGGAGATTGAGAACGTTCAGGGCTTGGTAGCGGGAGATTGAGAACGTTCAGGGCTTGGTAGTGGGAGATTGAGAACGTTCAGGGCTTGGTAGTGGGAGATTGAGAACGTTCAGGGCTTGGTAGTGGGAGATTGAGAACGTTCAGGGCTTGGTAGCGGGAGATTGAGAACGTTCAGGGCTTGGTAGTGGGAGATTGAGAACGTTCAGGGCTTGGTAGTGGGAGATTGAGAACGTTCAGGGCTTGGTAGCGGGAGATTGAGAACGTTCAGGGCTTGGTAGTGGGAGATTGAGAACGTTCAGGGCTTGGTAGCGGGAGATTGAGAACGTTCAGGGCTTGGTAGTGGGAGATTGAGAACGTTCAGGGCTTGGTAGTGGGAGATTGAGAACGTTCAGGGCTTGGTAGTGGGAGATTGAGAACGTTCAGGGCTTGGTAGCGGGAGATTGAGAACGTTCAGGACTTGGTAGTGGGAGATTGAGAACAAATGAAGAAGACTGTTTAACGTTTGATGCCTTGGCATGTATTTGTTGGAGACATATGCTCTACATGAAGTTGAATATGGATTTATTGATTGATTCACTTACTGACTGATTGATTGATTGATTTAATGCATGGCACGTTTGGTGACAAAAGTCTACACGGCTAACACATGTCCCGTAGCACAAATTTTTTTATTCTCATAATAAATAAACAACACTTGAATGATGTCGGGGGTGGAAATACTCGTAATTAGAACCACTGTAACCGTCCCTGGACGTCATAAAGAGGTCTAAAGAATTTGGAAAAGGGGGTAGCAACCTCTTTATGTAAAAGCACTGTTTGGTTAAACCTCCACTGCATGTATTTTTATACAGGCCACATGTTATAGGCAGGCTGCAATGGTGCCATGTGCTTCGCTGGAGGCAGTCGAAACACAGGACTCTCTCAAATACATTATTATAACTATCCTAACAGTATACAGACAACTATCCTAACAGTATACAGACAACTACCCTAACAGTATACAGACAACTATCCTAACAGTATACAGACAACTACCCTATCATTATACAGACAGATCTGTGACACACACTATATATACGACTATTCTCCCACTAAAGGGATGCTACTCTAAGACATTCACTCATTATTCTACAAGTTTCACTCAACTGTCCCAACAACTCACCGTATGAAAGCCGGTTCAACTTCTCTTAACAATCCAGAAGACACCTGGCCAGGGTCACAGGTGCACGATCGTCCATCACGTCAATCACAATAGGTAGCCAATCATCGACAGCTGACTAGTTCTATCTCCGGATAGTTGAACAACGACACAACTACATCTTAGCGAGTCCTTGCAGGTAGATGTCCAGCATAGCTTTCCATGTTTCTTCCATTCTATAATATTTTCAAAATGGTACGAACGAGTCTTGTAAGTCCCTGAAGTTTTTGAATGTAGTCCAAAAAATTGTTTGTGTTGTTGTTTCATCTGGTACCAAACTCGATAGAATCTAGCAATAATCGTGTTTGCTAATATCGTCACACAGTCCGCAGTTATACTGTCAACTGAAGATGATACACCCGTACTGTTCTAGCTAACATATTCTAGTTCACTGGTGAATGATTGATTATTCAGTGAGATTCTCTGGTGGTTTTAGCCTCTGTTTAGATCATAAGTTACCTCGTTAAAACTATATGTTTTTAGAGTGATTAAGTCATTCAACTACTGCTCACCGAGAGTGGGCACAATTTGCCTTCTGGTTTTTGAGGAGTGTTGATGTCACTGTCACATGCTAGGTACAGCGAGGGTGCTGTTAGGGGATGTTTGACTCGTGAAACAAGCAGTGGCGTGTCCAGGCCGGAAGAGGACTGGAGCGGGGGAGTATTGATCACTTGTACAAACAACGTGTCAATCACAGGTGACAGCTTTCAGCATCCGAGCACAGTGACCGGCTGCAGGTCTTGTCTTTCATCTGACTGAAATAGTCCCTGGTCAAACGTCGGCGCAAAATATCATTAACATATCTCTGCGCAGACGTTAGCTTGTTCTTCTACCGAACGCCCAGGAAGACGGTTGTCATCACAGTATCCTGTTGTTGGCGTTTATTTCTAGAGCTTTCTGCCAGGCCTAGACGTTTACTTCACACTCAAGAGGTCTCTGACCAGTGTGGATGGGGCCCAGTGTGTACACTTGAGTTTGTCACCACCGCAGAAAGAGTGAGTATCACCGTACAACTAGTAAAGTCTAAATGCATTTGTCTCACTCCACTTCCGGCGAATCTTGCGGCTTCTCTTTACGCCAGAATACATTTAGCAGCTATATAGATAATAAAAAAACATATGTATTCAGTCCGTACATAATATCAGATGTAATTAATCCGTAGATATTAAAATATGGAATCACTCATCTAGTTGTAATAGTGAAATAATTGCAGTTAACCAGAAAAGCTGCAGAAATGGGAAATTTAAGAAAAATCTCTGAAGATACTAAACTAGATCTTAACTTACAGTTCCAAACCAGCTACTTTATAAAGTGGAACACAAACCAGCTACTATATAAAGTGGAACACAAACCAGCTACTATATAAAATGGGACACAATTCATCTAAGGGATAGCTTATAAAGTAGGGCAAATCATTTATCGAACTTCTCGCTAGCAGCATCCCCACCACCATGTCCTAGTATGGAAACATCATGCAGATTCTGTTGCTCGCTGTCCCACATTGGAGCATCCTTTCAGTGGTGAACATGTTGCTGACACTTTATCAGACTCTCGATATTCAGTCTCTCAGCTTTCTTTAGCGTCTCCTCACCTACAGAGCCACATTTGTTTACCTGTTACATCTCCTCACCTACAGAGCCACATTTGTTTACCTGTGACATCTCCTCACCTGCAGAGCCACATTTGTTTACCTGTGACATCTCCTCACCTGCAGATCCACATTTGTTTACCTGTGACATCTCCTCACCTGCAGAGCCACATTTGTTTACCTGTGACATCTCCTCACCTGCAGAGCCACATTTGTTTACATGTGACATCTCCTCACCTACAGAGCCACATTTGTTTACCTGTGACATCTCCTCACCTGCAGAGCCACATTTGTTTACCTGTGACATCTCCTCACATACAGAGCCACATTTGTTTACCTGTGACATCTTCTCACCTGCAGAGCCACATTTGTTTACCTGGGACATCTCCTTACCTGCAGAGCCATATGTGTTTACCTGGGACATCTCCTCACCTGCAGAGTCACATGTGTTTACCTGGGACATCTCCTCACCTGCAGAGCCACCTGGGACATCTACTCGCCTACAGAGCCACATTTGTTTACCTGGGACATCTTCTCACCTGCAGAGCCACATTTGTTTACCCGTGACATCTCCTCACCTACAGAGCCACATTTGTTTACCTGGGACATCTCCTCACCTGCAGAGCCGCCTGGGACATCTACTCGCCTACAGAGCCACATTTGTTTACCTGGGACATCTTCTCACCTGCAGAGCCACATTTGTTTACCTGTGACATCTCCTCACCTGCAGAGCCACGTGTGTTTACCTGGGACATCGCCTCACCTGCAGAGCCACCTGGGACATCTTCTCACCTGCAGAGCCACATTTGTTTACCTGGGACATCTTCTCACCTGCAAAGCCACATTTGTTTACCTGTGACATCTCCTCACCTGCAGAGCCACATTTGTTTACCTGGGACATCTTCTCACCTGCAGAGCCACATTTGTTTACCTGGGACATCTTCTCACCTGCAGAGCCACATTTGTTTACCTGTGACATCTCCTCACCTGCAGAGCCACATTTGTTTACCTGTGACATCTCCTCACCTGCAGAGCCACATTTGTTTACCTATAACATCTTCTCTTCTCCAGTGTCACCTGACACTTGCAAACAAATTGTACGAGCAGTCAACTCTGTCAGGAGCCATGTTATCTTGTCTGTAAGTCTATTCCAGGTTGGCCTACATTTGATGTGACTTCCAGCTCTTGTCACATCGTCTTGCTTTAAACAGGGGAATACATTTTAATACATCGTGACATATCGTGACAACAGGTGGGACAAAGGTGGGACAAAGGTGGAAAAAGGTCAGACAAAAAGTGAACAATATGTGTGCAAAAAAGGTGGTGTTGAGGGACACGTGTGACAAAAGGTGGAGAAAAAATGTGACAAAAGGTTAAAAAGTGGCGTGACAACAGTTGTAGTAGAAAAGGTGTGACAAAGGATGACGTTTATGTCAAAAATAATCAGAGACGATGAAGACTAAATGTTCACACAACTTGACACGGACAAGTGTTGACATCATGTGTAGGTGGGAGGACGTTGACACGGACAAGTGTTGACAGAATGAGATGGGAAGACGTTGACACGGACAAGTGTTGACAGAATGAGATGGGAGGACGTTGACACGGACACGTGTTGACATCATGTCTAGGTGGGAGGACGTTGACACGGACAAGTGTTGACATCATGTCTAGGTGGGATGACGTTGACACGGACAAGTGGTGACATCATGTCTGGGTGGGAGGACGTTGACACGGACAAATGTTGACATCATGTCTAAGTGGGAGGATATTGACACGGACAATTGTTGACATCATGTCTAGGTGGGAGGATATCACACGGACAAGTGTTGACATAATGTCTAGGTGGGAGGACATTGACACGGACAAGTGTTGACAGGATGATATGGGGGGACGTTGACAGGGACAAGTGTTGACATCATGTCTAGGGGGGAGGACGTTAACACGGACAAGTGTTGACAGAATGAGATGGGAGGACGTTGACACGGGAAAGTGTTGACAGAATGAGATGGGAGGACGTTGACACGGACAAGTGTAGAGAACACGTCAGACCTGGACCATGTTGACTCATCATCTCTCCCGCGAGTAAACATTTTGTTTGATGACATCAGACCAAACGTCAACAATCAACATTGACTGATCAAACATCAAGCTCAATAAATACATGCGTCAATGACTCACATCCCTACATGCCCACACCTTCTTCCGCCCCGTTCCCCTTTCCCCAACTGCCCGCCCCAACCTTGATCCGCCGCTGCGCAGCCCTACAACAGGCGTCTATTACCAACCTGTCAGGTAAAGGTCCGAACTCCATCGATCACGTGTCCCGCCGAGAGAGGACATACTCTTTGTTCGTGAGTGCCTCCCTCGTTCGCTACACGTAGCTAATATCATCAAGTCGCTATAACAAGACAGCCTGCCATTGACCTGTCTCAACTCGTCCAACATGATAATGGGGAGACAACATGAAGCCGACACTAGCACGACTTAAGGCTTTTTTTGTGAGACGGCTGAGATGGGATTGTTTAGGACATAACCGGCTAATGTATTACTGTAATCCTCTTCTTTCTCGAAAGTACCAGGAGTCAGAATGCAAATGTAACATGAATATTTTTTTCATTAGCATAAAATGCCATTTGCGGGTTTCTGTGTGTGTTCCCTGTCGTATAATAACAATGAAAATATGGCCCAGATACCGCCACCGAGCAAAACCAGCAACGAAATCAACATTCAAGGACATGAAAGTAACACAAATGTGCCTTGTCGAAATCGGTGTTCCTACCTGCTGCTATGATTTTCTTGTCGTAATCATTTATTACGTTCCTTGTCGCTAATGAATGCCTTTTGGTCGTAACGTAACTTCCGTTTCTGTTTCCGGTCGATCGTGCTTTCTGTATCATACTTCCTGTCGCTGAAGTTTGGAGGAAGACTAACGTCTGGGCAGGTACGATATACTGGTCAGACATGTTAGTCAGAGTCAGGCACAATATACTGGTCAGACATGTTAGTAAGGGTCAGGCACAATATATTGGTCAGTTAGTCAGGGTCAGGCAAAATATACTGGCCAAGACCCTCACCTCCGCTACCTCGCAGCCTAGCTAACGGGGAGAGGGATCGATGTGACCCCCGTAGTAGTGAGCGCCACACAGATGAAGCCAAGCAAAGCACAACCGCCTTCATCAGCACGCGCGGGATGTAAAGAAAGCTACTGCAACGCCCTTTTCATGGCGCACAAAACAGTAAACCTACTCATTGTGGGCATTCGAAACAACAACCCCCACATCATCCGCTTCTCCATCCATCCCAACGAGTCTTCTTCCTTCGGATTTTGATCCAATTTATGTTATATGCTATAAAGACTATGTCTGGTCCTATTGAATCTCAGAATGGCAAAAGGGATAGAGGACTTGCCTCTAGCAGTAAAGAGACTGAAAGCCTTCTAAGTCGTGATTCGTAGTACTCTGAGTATATGTAAATAATTACTGTCTGACAGCAAGGGAAGATGGAGCAAGGGGAACGGGGACTGGTCACCTCAATTCACAATACGGCTGAGACCTTCTACAATCAAGTCTCCAACACTTAACGGCTGAGACCTTCTACAATTAAGTCTCTAACACTTCCTCCCACACTGCCGGCCCAGCTGCCCTACAACATTTACGTCTGACATCTGCCAAAACTGTGTCCATCACATCTTCTGTCCGTTGTAGTCCTGTTCTTTGCTTCCCCGATCAACCAACATTAGGGCTCATCGCTTGTAAGAAGTGACGGCCTGGATCATGGGTGCGGTCTGTGTGTGGCGGCTTACGGGCTACGACGTGACAACGGTCTGAATGTCGACTGTTTGTGATGACCTACGGCCCACGTCGTGACAACAGTGTGAATGTCGACTGTTTGTGATGAGCTACGGCCCACGTCGTGACAACAGTGTGAATGTCGACTGTTTGTGATGACCTACGGCCCACGTCGTGACGACGGCGTGAATGTCGACTGTTTGTGATGACCTACGGCCCACGACGTAACAATGGTGTGAATGTCGACTGTTTGTGATGATCTACGGCCCACGTCGTGACAACGGTGTGAATGTCGACTGTTCGTGATGGTCTGCGTGCCAACACGTCACTACTCGAATTATGGATGCTGACTCGATGAGATGGTCTACATTTTCTAATATAACCAGATAGGACTGTGACATGTGTGCAAAGGGATGTATGCTATAGCAGCAGACACTACAGTCGCGTTTTGAGTGGTGGAGACTTCCCTGTAGGAGGTCTCAACTTCTTGTCAGTTGATGTCTTCTACTTTTTCTGCTCCTTTTTCTTATTCGTCTTTTTTCTTCTTCTTTTTCTTCTTCTTCTTCTTCTTCGTTTTCTTCTTATTATTATTATTCTTCTTCGTTTGTTCTCAAACTAGATCTACCAAGTAGCAGGATGTACTACATAAAGCGCAATGCGTTGTGTCGCTAATTTACAGCTTGACTGCGATATTTGCACCTTTCGTTCCGACACATCCGTCTTGGTCAGGAAATTGATCTGTCTTTATATGTTGACGTTATGGAGCTACTGTTTGTACAAGAAGGAGTAGTCAGACCAATTCCCAATCATCAATATTCGCTTCCTACAACATGCGTGTCAGGTTGCAGTGTTACTATTCACTGCGTTGTCCTTTCGTACCCCTGCCCCACTCGAGCAGTATCCAAGTTGTACTGTACAACTAACCACCAAAGGTTTCCAGTTCACATCCGATCTCCCGTCACGTGTTCCAACCATCACGATAAACCTTGGCAGATTGGAGGAAGCTGATCCTATCAGACACGCGCGCACAGCTGCATGCTGGGAGTCTGGTGAAACATGGCGCATGTCATGTGCGGCCACCTGATGGCATACATAGGTTTCTGTAGGGGGGCTTAAATATGTACCTGTCTACTTACCAATATCCCTGGTCCAGACTGAACTGACAACCTCTGGGCCAAAAACGTTACGCTATCAAAGAGAGCATTTAGGCTTAGAATAGCATGACTCTTCAAATGGCATGGCCTAGGCTCCAGATCACATGAGTATATTAAAGTGATAGCCTCTGGGGTCAAGGACACGTAACCCACATCAAAGTGACAATCTCTGGGGGTCAAGGTCACGTAACCCACATCAAAGTGATAAACATCTGGGGTCAAGGACACGTAACCTCTATTAAAGTGACACTATCTGGGTCAAGGTCGCGTTACCCCTATTCAAGTGGCAACCTCTTGGGTCAAGGTCACGTAACCCCTATTAAATTGACAACCTCTGGGGTCAAGGACAAGGACAGCTTCTAGACTCAGTCACGTGACCCTATTAAAGCGACGTCTGACAAATTCTAGGCTAAGCGACGTGATCCTTTTAACCTGACAACGTCTGAAAAGGTCTAGCAAGGCTCTGGTTCACGTGAGCCTATTAAAGTTGGAACTCACACTCACAAATTCCTCATTTTTCACGCCATGAAGGATAGTTTGTCCGTCCCAGAAACTAGTGCAGATGACGGGTCCCTGGTCATCGACTTGTCGTTAGGAACGAGCCACTATTAACACGGTGGCCCCTGCTGGTTACTGCTCGTCAAAAACCATGAGGGAGGGGGGGGGGGGGGGGGGCTCCAGATCGGAGAGAAATGTTGAGGAAGGACCCGAAAGTTTGGTTGAGGTTGATAGAGTAGGGGGTTGTGGGGGAACGGGAGGGTTGTTCGCTTCTCTATTAGCTTGTGTTTCACTATCTTTCTCTCTGTACGCTTCATCTCAGCTTTCCAAGCTTAATGTATTGTTCTTGTTTGATCGTACAGATAATACAGTCCCTCTCTATCTTACACACACACACACGCACGCACGCACGCACGCACTCACACACACGCACGCACGCACACACACAACGAATGACGAAAGGTCAGAGGATTTGTGGTGGAGGTTTTAAAGGCCTATGCTTCATACGTAGCTCGTAAAGAGGATAAGGAGGATGTGGGGTGATATAGAACTAATAGTAAGGGATAGGAGGAATTGGAGGCGAGGGATAGGAGGAATTGGAGGCGAGGGATAGGAGGAATTGGAGGAGAGGGAAAGGAGGAATTGGAGGAGAGGGATAGGAGGATTTTGGAGGAGAGGGATAGGAAGACTTGGGGAGGCGAAAGATGGGAAGACGTGGAGGCGAGAGATGGGAAGATTTGGAGGCGAAAGATGGGAAGACATGGAGGCGAGAGATGGGAAGACTTGGAGGCGAGGAAAAGGTAAAATTGGAGGCGAGGTAAATGTAGACGTGAGGGCGAGAGATAGGCAGACTTAACGGCGAGAGATAGGCAAACTTGAGGGCGAGGGATAGGCAGACTTAACGGCGAGAGATAGGCAAACTTGAGGGCGAGGGATAGGCAGACTTGAGAGTGAGGGATAGGCAAACTTGAGGGCAAGGGATAGGCAGACTTGAGGGCGAGGGATAGGCAGACTTGAGGGCGAGGGATAGACAGACTTGAGGGCGAGGGATAGGCAGACTTGAGGGCGAGGGATAGGCAGACTTGAGGGCGAGGGATAGGCAGACTTGAGGGCGAGGGATAGGCAGACTTGAGGGCAAGGGATAGGCAGACTTGAGGGCGAGGCATAGGCAGACTTGAGGGCGAGGGATAGGCAGACTTGAGGGCGAGGGATAGGCAGACTTGACGGCGACTTTTATTTAAACCCGGGGTGAAGGAAAGGAATACTTGAGGTTTATTTCTGAGACATCTGCTTCCAGTTGGGTTGACAAGCTTTGATATCTAATGAAATGTAACTTCATAACGCAAGCAGCTGTTCGCTAGACATACGGGACCTATCAGACGAGGCACGACAGAAACGACCAATAATAAAGGGTTTCAGTAGTGTGATACAAGAAAAATGGGCTATAAAAACGACCACCCAACCCCTCGCTAACCACTAACATATGCACACGTTTATCGTCCGCTGTCAGGCTCTGCACTTGATGTCTGTCGTAAACAAGGCGGTACATGAATAAATAGGTCATATAGACGGTGTAGCTTGCATCATCATAAAATGGATTGGTACAAATTCACGGATGATTTTTTGTTCTGGTGGCAAGTTTAGAAATATCACAGGTGTTTTCCCTTTCAATAATGTACATTTAGAGAATCTAAGGGAAGTCCAAGGTGTAAGGCCAAACGTTTTTGTATCAATGAGGTGATGGGCCCTAACTGGTGTGTGTCAGTTGGAGGGCGTGGTAGTGGGTTGAATGGATGATATCAAAAGTTTCCATGGTTACCCTAACTGTTGTATGTCAGTGACAGAGTGTGGTAGTGGATGAACGATATTATCAAAAGTTTCCGTGGATATTCCAACTGGTTTGTGCTTCGGGGAGGGAACGTCTAGTAACTGAAACCATGTTTTCTTTTTCTACTTCGGTCTTTCTCTTAAATCATATCTGTTTCTCCCAACCCGGCACCTTCATTAAGCCATATCTGTTCCTCCCAACACGGCACCTTCATTAAGCTATATCAGCTCCTCCCAACCCGGTACCTTCATTAAGCCATATCAGCTCCTCCCAACCCGGCACCTTCATTAAGCCATATCAGCTCCTCCCAACCCGGCACCTTCATTAAGCCATATCAGCTCCTCCCAACCCGGCCCCTTCATTAAGCTATATCAGCTCCTCCCAACCCGGTACCTTCATTAAGCCATATCAGCTCCTCCATTCCCGGCACCTTCATTAAGCCATATCAGCTCCTCCCAACCCGGCACCTTCATTAAGCCATATCAGCTCCTCCCAACCCGGCACCTTCATTAAGCCATATCTGCTCCTCCCAACCCGGCATATTTCTGATAGACAATTGCCCTTATTAGGGTTGACTCCCTTGAGCCTTTTCCTGTTACCCTCCAATTGGTCACGTGTTTTCGTGTCAAAAGTGTTGCATGCTCTAGATACAATATTTCAACTAAATATAAGGTTGGTCCTGTACTCCATCAAATATAAGGTTGGCCCTGTACTCCATCAAATATAAGGTTGGTCCTGTACTCCATCAAATATAAGGTTGGTCCTGTACTCCATCAAATATAAGGTTGGTCCTGTACTCCATCAAATATAAGGTTGGTCCTGTACTCCATCAAATATAAGGTTGGTCCTGTACTCCATCAAATATAAGGTTGGTCCTGTACTCCATCAAATATAAGGTTGGTCCTGTACTCCATCAAATATAAGGTTGGCCCTGTACTCCATCAAATATAAGGTTGGTCCTGTACTCCATCAAATATAAGGTTGGTCCTGTACTCCATCAAATATAAGGTTGGCCCTGTACTCCATCAAATATAAGGTTGATCCTGTACTTCATCAAATATAAGGTTGATCCTGTACTCCATCAAATATAAGGTTGGAACTATACTCCACCAAATGTAGGGGTGGTCCTAGACTTCACCAAATGTAGGGGTGGTCCTAGAATCCACAAAATATAGGGGTGGTCCTAGACTTCACCAAATGTACGGGTGGTCCTAGACTCCACAAAATGTAGGGGTGGTCCTAGACTCCACAAAATGTAGGGGTGGTCCTAGACTCCACCATGTGGAGTGATACTGCCATCCATTGGACTGTAACAATAATGTCCACGGAGGCCGGCACACTTCTGGCGGGGATTGGTGAACTATCTCTGGAACCGCTACTGGGCAGAAAAGAATAACGCTACAGCATGACTAAGTAGAGTTGTGCATGGGACTAGTAACTTCATCATGCAATACAAACTAACACGGAAACTACTTCTCTAAGAGCACATACATACTTGTCTCTATCAAAGACACAGTGTATATTCCTTGTCAAGGACACAGCTTACAGACAACTGTTTATTCTCTCTCTCTCTCCCTCTCCCCCTTCTTTCCCTCTCTCCATCTCTCACCTTTTGAATCTATCATTTCGTCTCTCTCTCCTCTCTCTGCCCCTCTCTCTTGTGATATTTCCAGTTGGAGCATGTTCGTACCTTCGTACACCTCGAGTTTTGGCCAGTCGTTCAATATGTGTTTATACTGCACATTGTAAAACAGCAGGAGATCTGAATGTGTGTCGTATGTGTAGGACACTTTGTGAACCGATTAAATGTGAATGCACAGATCGACTGAGTACAGCATCACAAGTGAGCATGAGTTTGTGATCGTGTGTTAAATGTGCAGATGGGATCAAGATGCTGAGCAGCGCATGAGCTGCAGTGGTCAGCGACCCATAGCTGACTGCTAGCATCAGGGCCAGCGAAACAGAGCTGCCAAGACCCTTCTACACCTCCACGTGGTGATCCTGGATAGCAGGCTGCAGCAGGGCAGACTGGCTAAGGAGAAGAGATCGAAGAGGGGATGCTAACCCGGTACTCAAAAAATGCTTGCTGAAGTCCGATGTGTTGGACCGAAAGGTGCAAATATTGCATTCAAGCTGTAAACTACAACACAACGCATTCCGATCTTACTTACTTAGTAGCTGCTCTTCTACCGTGACGTGTAGAGGTCGCATTCCGTTCTCTGGACTATATTCTACTACTTAAGCCCTTTTAGGGTTTGGTAGTGGGAGATTGAGAACAAACGAAGCCAAGCCAAATGTACAGATAAGGGAGTGTAGCGGTACGAATCTGGGTTATGTAGTTTGTGGGAAACATCAGAGGCTAGAGCTTAAAACCTCCTCTTGTAGCTCAATATATATATAATGATTATTTAGTTTCGATGTACTTTGTTTTTTTATTGATATTTTTTGCCAAAGACATCTCCAACAGGCACCTGTTTACCCCCCCCCCCCCCCTTTCTCAGTCTCCCTCCCCCCCCCCTCTCTCTCTCCATCTCTCATCTTTGGAATCTATTGTTTCGTTCTTTCTCTCTTTCTCTTAATCCCTCTCTCTCTCTCCCTCTCTCATTGTGGAATCTATTGTATCGTTCTCTCTCTCCTTTTCTCTCTCTCCCTCTCTATTTCCCTCTCTCTCTCTCCCTCTCTGGCCTTTTGAATCTATCATGTCGTCTCTCTCCCTCTCTTTCTCTCCCTCCATCTTTTCACCGTTGAATCTATTGTTTCGTCTCTCTCCCTTACTCTCTCTTTCTCTCCCTTTCTGGCCTTTTGAATCCATCATTTCGTCTCTCTCTCTCTCTTTCTCTCCCTCCATCTTTTCACCGCCTTATCTATTGTTTCGTCTCTCTCTCCCTCTCTCTCCCTGTCTCCCACTTTCTCTCCCTCTTTTTCATTCTCTCCTTCTTTCCCTCTCTCTCTCCCTTTTTCCCTCTCTCCCTCTCTCTTCCTCTCTCTCTCTCCTTCTCTCTTCCTCTCTCCCGTCCTCTCCCTCCATCTGCTTGTCTCCCTCTCTCCCTCTCGCCCTCTATCTCCCTCTCTCCCTCTCTCTCCCTCTCTCCATCTCTCTCTCTCTCTCTCTTTCCCTCTCTCTCCATCTCTCCCTGTCTCTTCCTCTCTCCCTTTCTCACCATTGAATCTATCGTTTGGCCTCTCTCTGTTGAATCTATCGTTTCAACTCCCCGTCTCTCGCCCTCTCTCCGTCTTTACCTCTCCTCTTTCCATCTCCCACTCTCCGTCTCCCTCTCTTCGTCTCTCTCCCCCACTCTCCCTCTCCCTCCCTCTCTCGCACACACAAAAATAATTTCTATAATTCATGAGACCAAAAGATGAAGAAATCCAGTACTTGATACTGGCCAGATTTCCCAGCTGTAAAGAGCCTAACCCCAAAAATCTGGTCGGACATTAAGCTTGAGGAGACATTACAAGTTGTGGTTGTATCTGGTCGCAAGATGGATGACTCGCTGACTCATGACTAGAATCATTTGTTCACACTGAGTCATATGTTTACGCTGTGCGTCTTGGAGAGAAAGTTGGTCCGTGCCGGCCTTATTGCGGGTGTAAGTATTATCTGTTGTAATGATGGTGGCAACATTGACATAGTTAGATCAATTAACGGAATAATAAGAAAACAGACCGACAAGCCGACGGGAAGGCAGACAGACAATCCGACAGACAGACCAACAGGCAGACAGATAGACAGGCAGGCAGGCAGACATACATACATGCACGCAGACAGACAGACAGGTAGGCAGACAGACACGCAGACATACAGATAAGCAGGCATGCAAATCGACGTGCAGGCAAAGACACAGAGAGGCAGGGATATAGACAGCCAGACAGACATGCTAGTAGGCATGCACACCTGATGCGGATGAATGGAAAGTTTAACATTTAAGAAGATACAAGAAAATATGATACGATGTGGTATGATATGATATGATATGATCTGAAATTATATTGTATGAAATTATACGATTTGAAATTATATGATATGATTTGATCTGAAACTATATTGTATGAAATGATATGATATGAAATTATATGATATGATTTGATCTGAAACTATATGGTATGAAATGATATGATATGAAATTATATGATATGAGCGCATGAGCTGCAGTGGTCAGCGACCCATAGCTGACTGCTAGCGTATGGCCAGCGAACCAGAGCTGCCAAGACCCTTCTACACCTCCACGCGGTGATCCTGGATAACAGGCTGCATCAGAGCAGACTGGCTAAGGAGAAGAGATCGAAGAGGGAATGCTAGCCTGGTACTAAAAAAATGCTTGCTGAAGTCGGATGTGTTGACCGAAAGGTGCAAATATCACAGTCAAGCTGTAAACTGCGACACAACGTATTCCGTTCTCTGGACTACATTCTACTACTTAAGCCCTTTCAGGGTTTGGTAGCGGGAGATTGAGAACGAACGAAGCCAAGCCAAGCGAAATTATATGATATGATATGATATGAAATGATATGGTATGCAATTATATGAAATGAGATGGTACGGTATACTATGGTAGAGTACTAGCGATGTGACCGGTCATGGATGCGATCAAAGGATTCGAACTAGGACAAGCTCCAGCGTTGGAAGGTCTCACAACTCAAGTAACACAATCGGTGGTGGGAGAGGGGGGGGGGGGTGCACTAGCACGACAGAAAGCCGCACTATCCACCAGCTACCTCAATGAAGGTCGAATCCCTGACCAATGAAAAACCTTAAAAGCAGTTTTGATTCCCACACTAAAGGTGGAAACCATGCATTTGGCAAATGACCGTCCATCTTTTTGTTTCCATCCATGCACTTGGCAAATGACCGTCCATCTTTTTGTTTTTATCCATGTACTTGGCAAATGACCGTCCATCTTTTTGTTTCCATCCATGCACTTGGCAAATGACAGTCCATCTGTTTGTCTCCATCCATGCACTTGGCAAATGACCGTCCATCTGTTTGTCTCCATCCATGCACTTGGCAAATGACCGTCCATCTGTTTGTCTCCATCCATGCACTTGGCAAATGACCGTCCATCTGTTTGTCTCCATCCATGCACTTGGCAAATGACCGTCCATCTTTTTGTTTGTATCCATTCACTTGGCAAATGACCGTCCATCTTTGTGTTTCCATCCATGCACTTGGCAAATGACCGTCCATCTGTTTCTTTCCATCCATGCACAATCTTTTGACAAGAGTAAAAGTGAACAGACAAGAGAAGCAGGTTGGTGGGAATGAACCATGAGATCAGGCAGGTTTCAGTGCATGTTGCTCAACACGGGCCACCTCCACACCATCAAAAAGTTCACGGAGATGGCACAGGAAATTCGTGCGTCTGTGTGTCTTGTCTTTGTGTGTTACGAAAAAGTCTTCGATAGTATTGAATTATCTTTGACTGTCTTAGACACGGACAACCATGTCTCGTATCTTCCTCGAGCGCCAGATTAGGATTCTCAATTCATGACAGACAGCAATCATATCATAGACTGTGCTGTCTGGGATCAAGTGTTAGAGACTTCAATTTACTAGGTTACAGCCGTTTATAACCAGTTCCCTTCCTCGCTGCCGTTTCTGTCCTAACAGGCATGTACTCATTTACAGATGGGTCAACTGAAGAGTGTCGATGACAGGCAGCGAAGTTGATACATGTGCGGTGAGAGGCCAGCGCTCTACCACTCTGCCAATCAGACTCTTAAACTGAATATAATGATAAACACACATACAGGTCAGGTGGTCCTAGATGTGAAAGACACATCTAGAAGTAGCCTGAGGCCATGAAGTAACCAAATCATCAAAGGCAGGTATCCCCATTGGGCCAGAAAAAGTTGAATCATTTACCACATGTGGCAGAAACTGGCGACTCTAATCAGAGACTACGAGGACTTCTGACAGCTAGAGCCAGACAGGAGTTAGACGAGAGTTGAACCTCGGACAGCTAGAGCCAGAAGGAGTTAGACGAGAGTTGAACCTCGGACAGCTAGAGCCAGAAGGAGTTAGACGAGAGTTGAACCTCGGACAGCTTGAGCCAGACAGGAGTTAGACGAGAGTTGAACCTCGGACAGCTAATTGTGACTGCCGAAGACGGATGTGTCGGACCGAAAGGTGCGGATATCGCAGTCAATCTGTAAACTAGCGACATAACGCATTCTGTTCTCCGGACTACACACTGCTACTTGCAAATCACTGTTCAGGGCTTGGTAGCGGCAGATTGAGAACGAACGAAGAAGAAGAAGAAGAAGAAGAAGAAGAAGAAGAAGAAGAAGAAGAAGAAGATGAAGAAGAGCTATTTGTGACAGTTATATCGTTGGTCAGTACACACACGCATTGAACAAAGATGTGTACAAGTACGTGTTTGTATGTGTTACCGACAAGGTGGGTTTGGACAACACGATCTGAGAAATCTTGTTTATTATCTCAAAGTCACGTTCAAAGTTTCTAGCAACACACAGCAAGAAGGGTTATTTCTCTTTCAATGTCAAAAAGAAAGTCATCGTGTGTGCATCAACAATATTTGACTCTGTCCTCCCCCTGGAGCCAGCCAAAATTGACAATGTGGCCCGCGTCGTTAAGGGTTGGACAGCCCTGCTCTAGGGCATGGACACAATCGTCCATGAACCAGGCAAAGTGTCAAATCGGTCAACTTCGTTCAGTTAGTGAAGCTACGTTCAGCTTTTTTAAGATTTCGCCACCGGCCAGACACACCAGAGGAACTAATGAAATGTCAGGCTCATTAGCCTGCCAGTAAATCACTAGCTCACAGCCTCAGGACTAATGGAATTATGTGCCTTATTTAGTTTCATGAGGTTGTGACAGACCATGGGCAAGACTTTGATGCTGAGAGGTCGTACAATGTGCGCCAACATGCAGTACCATAACTTGTAGCCATCAACAACTGATCGCTGTCTTAACAGGTCTCATCTGCTGTCTACCAGCCTCAATTATTGTGCGAGTCTGTTCATGTTCCCGCCTGTTCGTGTCGGCCTGTTTCTCTGTTCTCCATTTCTTCGTGTTTCCTTCTCGCCTAAAGCCTGGTCCGCTTATACATCAGAGAAACGGGTACCGAAACAATGGGTGTATGAAATCCGTAAGTTTACAATAACCCCTGGTCTGAAAGAGGATGAGATCATGGGCTTAGTCATATTGGACACATATGAGCAACTCAGGCGTCACGTGTACACGCCATGAACGTAAAAGAACATTTGACAGTTAGAACTTTGGAAGAGTATGTTCCTAGTTGCTGTCTTAGAGACACCATGCACCGTAACAAGAAATGAAAGTCCATAACGCGACCTACCGTCACTCAGGGCTAGTAAACCGATGGACGTCCAATCAGGGATACTTCTACGTCTTTGTCTTCGTCTGTAGTTTTTAAAATTGGGTGATCTTATTTGAGTGACCGGTGTCCATCTTGTGGGGTGATCTCTCCCAATCTCTACCTCTCTCACTTTTGAATCTAACGTTTCGTCTCTCTCTCTCTCTCTCTCACTCTCTCTATCTGTCACTTTTGAATCTATCGTTTCGTCTCTCTCCCTCCCTCACCGTTTAATCTTTTCTTTCCTCTCTTTCCCCCTCTCTCTCCCCCTCCCTCTCTCTCCCTCTCTCCCTCTCCCTCCCTCTCTCTTTCCTTCCCTCTCTACCTCTGTCGCTCTATCTCCCTCTCTGTCTCTCTACTTCCCTCTCCTTTTCTCTCCCCCCTCTCCCTCTCCCTCCCTCTCTCTTTCCTTCCCTCTCTCCCTCTGTCGCTCTCTCCCTCTCTGTCTCTCTACTTCCCTCTCCTTTTCTCTCTCTCTCCCTCCCTCTCCATCCCTCTATCTCCCCATCCCTCTCCCTCTGTCGCTCTCTCCCTCTGTCTCTCTCCTTCCCTCTCCTTCCCCCCCCCTTCTCTCTCTGCACCTCACTCACGAAAATATAATCCAAACGGTCATTCTTCCCTCAGACCTGACGTCACTAAACGACAGGTTGCAGTGAATATCAATCACTGATGTCTGGACAGTTGGCACGTGTCCAGTCTGTGGACGTCTACGTTGTTCATACTTCAGTGCCAGTCTTGATCCTTGAGATCTACCCAACAGTAAGCCGAATATCAATTTACAGCTGAGTAGACTGGGACACGAACCATCAACCTTTACTATAAGAAACGTGCGTTCTATCACTCTGTAACGAAAACAGAGTAACTACGTTAGTCGATTGACCGATTGACCTAGCTGTAGTGCTTGCTTCTTATGACTAGACTGGCTTGATAAGATTCTCACTCGCTGCGTCTCGGCCTACTCCGTTGTAAATGGGCTTCAGAGTAGAGGCGACAGAGTGGAGGCGACAGAGTGGAGGCGACAGAGTGGAGGCGACAGACAGAGTGGAGGCGACAGAGTGGAGGTGACAGCGTTAAAGGTCCAGAGTGGAGGCGACAGAGTGGAGGTGACAGAGTGGAGGCGACAGAGGGGAGGCGACAGACAGAGTGGAGGCGACAGAGTGGAGGCGACAGAGTGGAGGCGACAGACAGAGTGGAGGCGACAGAGTGGAGGCGACAGACAGAGTGGAGGCGACAGAGTGGAGGCGACAGACAGAGTGGAGGCGACAGAGTGGAGGCGACAGAGTGGAGGCGACAGAGTGGAGGCGACAGAGTGGAGGCGACAGACAGAGTGGAGGCGACAGAGTGGAGGTGACAGCGTTAAAGGTCCAGAGTGGAGGCGACAGAGTGGAGGTGACAGAGTGGAGGCGACAGAGGGGAGGCGACAAAGTCGAGACGACAGAGTGGAGGCGATAGCGTTAAGGGTCCAGAGTGGAGGCGACAGAGTGGAGGTGACAGAGTGGAGGTGATAGAGTGGAGGCGACAGACAGAGTGGAGGCGACAGAGTGGTGGCGACAGCGTTAAGGGTCCAGAGTGGAGGCGACAGAGTGGAGGTGACAGAGTGGAGGTGATAGAGTAGAGGCGACAGACAGAGTGGAGGCGACAGAGTGGAGGCGACAGCGTTAAGGATCCAGAGTGGAGGCGACAGAGTGGGGGTGATAGAGTGGAGGCGACAGAGTGGAGGCGACATAGTGCAGGCGATAGCGTTAAGGGTCCAGAGTGGAGGCGACAGAGTGGAGGCGACAGAGTGGAGGCGACAGACAGAGTGGAGGCGACAGAGTGGAGGCGACAGAGTGGAGTCGACAGAGTGGAGGCGACAGACAGAGTGGAGGCGACAGAGTGGAGGCGACAGCGTTAAAGGTCCAGAGTGGAGACGACAGAGTGGAGGTGACAGAGTGGAGGCGACAGAGGGGAGGCGACAAAGTCGAGGCGACAGAGTGGAGGCGACAGAGTGGAGGTGACAGAGTGGAGGTGATAGAGTGGAGGCGACAGACAGAGTGGAGGCGACAGAGTGGTGGCGACAGCGTTAAGGGTCCAGAGTGGAGGCGACAGAGTGGAGGTGACAGAGTGGAGGTGATAGAGTAGAGGCGACAGACAGAGTGGAGGCGACAGAGTGGAGGCGACAGAGTGGAGGCGACAGCGTTAAGGATCCAGAGTGGAGGCGACAGAGTGGGGGTGACAGAGTGGTGGCGACAGAGTGGAGGCGACAGAGTGCAGGCGATAGCGTTAAGGGTCCAGAGTGGAGGCGACAGAGTGGAGGCGACAGAGTGGAGGCGACAGAGTGGAGGCGACAGCGTTAAGGGTCCAGAGTGGAGGCGACAGAGTGGAGGTGACAGAGTGGAGGCGACAGAGTGGAGGCGACAGAGTGGAGGCGACAGAGTGGAGGCGATAGCGTTAAAGGTCCAGAGTGGAGGCGACAGAGTGGAGATGACAGAGTGGAGGCAACAGAGCGGAGGGGACAGCGTGGAGGTGACAGAGTGGAGGCGACAGAGTGGAGGCGACAGCGTTAAGGGTCCAGAGTGGAGGCGACAGAGTGGAGGCGACAGAGGGGAGGCGACAGCGTTAATGGTCCAGAGTGGAGGCAACAGAGTGGAGGTGATAGAGTGGAGGCTACAGCGTTAAGGGTCCAGAGTGTAGGCGATAGAGTGGAGATGACAGAGTGGATGCGACAGCGTTAATGGTCCAGAGTGGAGGCGACAGAGTGGAGGTGACAGAGTGGAGGCGACAGAGTGGAGGCGACAGAGTGGAGGTGACAGAGTGGAGGCGACAGAGTGGAGGCGACAGCATGAAGGGTCCAGAGTGGAGGCTCCAGAGTAGAGGCGACAGAGTAGAGGCAACAGAGTGGAGGCGACAGCGTGAAGGCTCCAGAGTAGAGGCGATAGAGTGGAGGCGACAGAATGGAGGCTCCAGAGTAGAGGCGACAGAGTGGAGAGGACAGAATGGAGGCGACAGAGTATAGGCGACAGCGTGAAGGCTCCAGAGTAGAGGCTCCAGAGTAGAGGCGACAGATTAGAGGCGACAGAGTGGAGGCGACAGCGTGGAGGCTTCAGAGTGGAGGCGACAGAGTAGAGGCACAGAGTAGAGGCGACAGAGTGGAGGTGACAGAGTGAAGGTGGCATAGTGGAGGCGACAGAGTGAAGGTGACATAGTGGAGTCAGATAGTTTTTTTTGTCTGTCTGTGACAATGCCATGGTCCTTGCACGGCCTGTAGATGGTGCGAAAACACCGCAACACGACACCCCAACATGACACTTCACACGACACCACAACAGAACACTTCACACGGCACCACAACACGACACTTCACACGACACCACAACACGACACCCCAACACGACACCCCAACATGACACTTCACACGACACCACAACACGACACTTCACACGACACCACAACACGACACTTCACAAGACACCTCAACACGACATCCCAACATGACACCCCAACACAACACCACACCACGACACTTCACACGACACCCCAACACGACACCACAACATGACACTTCACACGACACCACAACACGACACTTCACACGATACCATAACACGACACTTCACACGACACCTCAACACGACACTTCACACGACACCACAACACGACACTTCACACGACACCACAACACGACACTTCACACGACATCCCAACACAACACCACAACACGACACTTCACAGGACACCACAACACGACACTTCACACAACACCTCAATACGAACCACAACTCGACACTTCACACGACACCCCAACATGACACTTCACATGACACCTCAATACGACACCCCAACATGACACCACAACACGACACCCCAACACGACACCACAACACGACACCACAACATGACACCCCAACACGACACCATAACACGACACCCCAACACGACACCACAACACAACACCACAACACGACACCACAACACGACACCACAACACGACACCCCAACATGACACCACAACACGACACTTCACACGACACCTCAACACGATACCCCAACATGACACTTCACACAACACTTCACACGACACCCCAATATGACACCACAACACGACACCCCAACACGACATCCCAACACAACACCACAACACGACACCACAACACGACACTTCACACAACACCTCAATACGAACCACAACACAACACTTCACACGACACCCCAAAATGACCCTTCACATGACACCTCAATACGATACCCCAACATGACACTTCACACGACACCCCAATATGACACCACAACACGACACCCCAACACGACACCACAACACGACACCACAACACGACACCCCAACATGACACCACAACACGACACCCCAACATGACACCACAACACGACACCCCAACATGACACCACAACACAACACCACAACATAACACCCCAACACGACACCACAACACGACACCCCATCACGACACCATAACACGACACCCCAACACGACATCCCAACATGACACCACAACACGACACCACAACACGACACCCCAACATGACACCACAACACGACACCACAACACGACACCCCAACATGACACCACAACACGACACCACAACACGACACCACAACACGACACTTCACACGACCAGCTCAACAGAGGTGAACAGGTTTCTAGACTCCACACAGGCCACAACAGACTGAGATGCCATCTGCTCAACAAACTAAGGACAGTACACACATAACGTGTCTGGGGCTGCTCAGCATCTGCTACAAAGATGCCCTATCCTAGAAGGACCAGAGAAAGCACGTGTGACCATCAAAGGTACCCTTCCTGGATTTGCTCTAGGGAGATAC